>CAXKVW010000259.1:5000-523681 GCA_964058825.1 Carex arenaria
AAATGTGGTTCCTAAGCATAAGTACAAATGCAAATGAGGATCATAAGTACAAGATCAAGGGCAAATTATGTTGTCAATCGCAAGAACAACGACAGATGAGGTTGTGAAGCACAAGAACAAGTGTACATGATGTTGTTAATCACATGAATAATTGAAAAGAAGTTAAGAACCATATGAACAACGACAATTAAGGTTGTTAAGCACATGAACAAGAGCAAATGAGGTTCCAAAGCACAAGAACAAATGCAAATGATGTTCACAAGAACAATATCAAGGGCAAAAGTGGTTGTTAAGCACACGAAAAACGCCAATTAAGGTTGTTAAGCACACAAACAAGGGAAAATGAGGTTCACAAGCACAAGATCAATGGCAAATTATGTTGCAAATCGCAAGAACAACGGAAAGTGAGGTTGTTAAGCACAAGAACAAGTGTAAATGATGTTGCTAAGCACAAGAACATGGGCAAAAGAGGTTAAGAAGCATATGAATAACGACAATTGTGGTTAAGAACACGAACAATGGCAAATGAGGTTCCTAAGAATAAGAACAATTGCAAATGAAGTTCATAAGCACAATATCAAGGTCAAAAGAGATTGTTAAGCACACGAACAACGCCAATTAAGGTTGTTAAGCACACAAACAAGGGCCAATAAGGTTCCTAAGCACACGAACAAATACAAATGAGGGTCATAAGCACAAGATCAAGTACAAATTATGTTTTAAATCGCAAGAACAATGACAGATGAGGTTGTGAAGCACATGAAAAATTGAAAAGAAGTGAGGAACCATATGAAATACGACAATTAAGGTTGTTAAGCACATGAACAAGAGCAAATGAGGTTCCTAAGCAAAAGAACAAATGCAAATGAGGTTCATAAGCACAAGATCAAGGGCAAATTATGTTGCAAATAGTAAGAACAACGACAAATGAGGTTGTTAAGAACAAGAACAAGTGCAAAAGATGTCAAGAAGCATATGAACAACGACAATTGAGGTTAAGAAGAACACGAACAAGTGCAAATGAGGTTCCTAAGTACAAGAACGAATGCAAATGAAGTTCATAAGCACAATATCAAGGGCAAAAGAGATTGTTAAGCACAGGAAAAAACGCCAATTAAGGTTGTTAAGCACACAAACAAGGGAAAATGAGGTTCCTAAGCACAAGAACAAATGCAAATGAGGGTCATAAGCACAAGATCAAGTACAAATTATGTTGCAAATCGCAAGAACAACGACAAATGATGTTGTTAGGCACAAGAACAAGTGTAAATGATGTTGTTAAGCACAAGAACAAGGGTAAAAGAGGATAAGAAGCATATGAACAAAGACAATTGAGGTTGTTAAGCACACGAACAAGGGCAAATGAGGTTAAGCACAAGAACAAATGCAAATGAGGTTCATAAGGACAATATCAAGGGCAAAAGAGGTTGTTAAGCACACAAAAAACGCCAATTGAGGTTGTTAAGCACACAAATAAGGGCAAAAGAGGTTCCTAAGCACAATAACAAATGCAAATGAGGTTCATAACCACATGATCATGGGAAAATTATGTTGCAAAGCGCAAGAACCAGGGAAAATGAGGTTGTTAAGCACAAAAACAAGTGTAAATGATGTTGCTAAGCACAAGAACATAGGCAATAGAGGTTAAGAAGCATATGAATAACAACAATTGTGGTTAAGAACACGAACAAGAGAAATGAGGTTCCTAAGAGTAAGAACAAAAGCAAATCAAGTTCATAAGCACAATATCAAGGGCAAAAGAGGTTGTTAAGCGCACGAACGACGCCAATTGAGGTTGTTAAACACACAAACAAGGCCAAATGAGGTTCCTAAGCGCAAGAACAAATGCTAATGAGGTTCATAAGCCCAAGATCAAGGGCAAATTATGTTGTAAATCGCAAGAACAACGACAGATGAGGTTGTGAAGCACAAGAACAAGTCTAAATGATGTTGCTAAGCACATGAACAAGGGAAAAAAAGTTAAGAACCAGATGAACAACGTCAATTAAGGTTGTTAAGCACATGAACAAGAGCAAATGATGTTCGTAAGCACAAGAACAAATGTAAATGCGGTTCATAAGGACAAGATCAAGGGCAAATTATGTTGCAGAGCGTAAGAACAATGACAACTGAGGTTGCTAAGCACAAAAACAAGTGTAAATGATATTGCTAAGCACAAGAACAAGTGCAAAAGAGGTTATGAAGCATATGAACAACGACAATTGAGGTTAAGAACACGAACAAGGGCAAAAAGAACAGATACAAATTAAGTTCATAAGCACAATATGAAGGGCAAAAAGAGGTTGGTAAGCACATGAGCAACGCCAATTGAGGTTGTTAAGCACACAAACAAGGGCAAATGAGGTTCCTAAGCACAAGAACAAATGAAAATGAGGTTCATAAGCACAAGATCAAGGGCAAATTATGTTGCAAATCACAAGAACAACGACAAATGAGGTTGTTAAGCACAAGAACAAGTGTAAATGATGTTGCTAAACACAAGAAATGGTGCAAAAGATGTTGAGAAGCATATAAACAACGATAATTGAGGTTAAGAACACGAACAAGAGCAAATGAGGTTCCTAAGTACAATAACAAATGCAAATGAACTTCATAAGCACAATATCACTGGCAAAAAAGGTTGTTAAGCAGACGAACAACGCCAATTGAGGTTGTTAAGCACACAAACAAGGGCAAAGGTTCCTAAGCACAAGAACAAATGCAAATGAGGTTGATAAGAACAAGATCAAGGGCAAATTATATTGCAAATCGTAAGACCAACGACAAATGAGGTTGTTAAGCACAAGAACATGTATAAATGATGTTGCTAAACACAAGAACAAATGGAAAAGATGTTAAGATGCATACGAACAACGACAATTGAGGTTAAGAATACGAACAAGGGCAAATCAGGTTCCTAAGTACAAGAACAAATGCAAATGAAGTTCATAAGCACAATATCACTGGCAAACTAATTGTTAAGCACACGAAAAACGCCAATTGAGAATGTTAAGCACACAAACAAGGGAAAATGAAGTTCCTAAGCACAAGAACAAATGCAAATGAGGTTCATAAGAAAAAGATCAAGGGCAAATTATGTTGCAAATAGCAAGAACAGTGACAAATGAGGTTGTTAAGCGCAAGAACAAGTATAAATGATGTTGCTAAACACAAGAACAAATGCAAAAGAGGATAAGAAGCATATGAATAGCGACAATTGAGGTTACGAACGCGAACAAGGGCAAATGAGGTTCCTAAGTACAAGAACAATATCAAGGGCAAAAGAGGATGTTAAGCACACGAACAACGCCAATTCAGGTTGTTAAGCACACAAACAAGGGCTAATAAGGTTCCTAAGCACAAGATCGAGGGCAAATTATGTTGCAAATCGCAAGAACAACGGAAAATGAGGTTGTTAAGCACAAGAACAAGTGTAAATAATGTTGCTAACCACAAGAACATGGGCAAAAGAGGTTAAGAAGCATATGAATAACGATAGTTGTGGTTAAGAACATGAACAAGGGCAAATGAGGTTCCTAAGAATAAGAAGAAATGCAAATGAAGTTCATAAGCACAATATCAAGGGCAAAAGAGGTTGTTAAGCACACGAATAACGCCAATTAAGGTTGTAAAGCACACAACCAATGGCAAATAAGGTTCCTAAGCACAAGAACAAATACAAATGAGGTTCATAAGCACAAGATCAAGGGCAAATTATGTTGTAAATCGCAAGAACAATGACAGATGAGGCTGTGTAGCACAAGAACAAGTGTAAATGATGTTGCTAATCACATGAACAAGGCAAAAGAAGTTAAGAACCATATGTACAGTGACAATTAAAATTGTTAAGCACATGAACAAGAGCAAATGAGGTTCCTAAGCATAAGAACAAATGCAAATGCGATTCAAAAGCACAAGATCATGGGCAAATTATGTTGCAAAGCGCAAGAACAATGACAAATGAGGTTGCTAAGCACAAGAACAAGTGTAAATGATGGTGCTAAGCACAAGAACAAGTGCAAAAGAGGTTATGAATCATACGAACAACGACAATTGATGCTAAAAACACGAACAAGGGCAAATGAGGTTCCTAAGTACAAGAACTAATATAAATGAAGTTCATAAGCACAATATCAAGTGCAAAAAAGGTTGTTAAGCACACGAACAATGCCAATTTAGGTTGTTAAGCACACAAACAAGGAAAAATGAGGTTCTTAAGCACAAGAACAAATGCAAATGAGGTTCATAAGCACAAGATCAAGGGCAAATTATGTTGCAAATCGCAAGAACAACGAGAAATGAGGTTGTTAAGCACAAGAACCAGTATAAATGATGTTGCCAAACAAAAGAACAAGTGCAAAAGAGGTTAAGAAGCATATGAACAACGACAATTAAGGTTAAGAACACGAACAAGGGCAAATGAGGTTCCTATGTACAAGAACAAATGCACATAAACTTCATAAGCACAATATCACTGGCAAAAAAGGTAGTTAAGCACACGAACAACGCCAATTGAGGTTGTTAAGCACATAAACAAGGGCAAATGAGGTCCCTAAGCACAAGAACAAATGCAAATGAGGTTCATAAGCACAAGAACAAATGCAAATTATGTTACAAATCTCAAGAACAACGACAATGTGGTTGTTAAGCACAAGAACAAGTATAAATGATGTTGCTAAACACAAGAACGAGTGCAAATAGGTTAAGAATCATACGAACAACGACAATTGAGGTTAAGAACACAAACAAGGGCAAATAAGGTTCCTAAGTACAAGAACAAATGCAAATGAAGTTCATAAGCACAATATCACTGGCAAAAAAGGTTTTTAAGCACACGAACAACGCCAATTAAGGTTGTTCAGCACACAAACAAGGACAAATGAGGTTCCTAAGCAGAAGAACAAATGCAAATGAGGTTTCTAAGCACAAGATCAAGGGCAAATTATGTTGCAAATCGCAAGAACAATGACAAATGAGGTTGTTAAGCACAAGAACAAGTATAAATGATGTTGCTAAACACAAGAACATGTACAAAAGAGGTTCAGAACCATATGAACAACAACAATTGAGGTTAAGAACACGAACAAGAGCAAATGAGGTTCCTAAGTACAATAACAAATGCAAATGAAGTTGATAAGCACAATATCAAGGGCAAAAGAGGTTGTTAAGCACACGAAAAACGCCAATTGAGGTTGTTAAGCACACAAACAATGGCAAATGAGGTTCATAAGCACAAGATCAAGGGCAAAATATGTTGCAAATCGCAAGAACAATGGAAAATGAGGTTGTTAAGCACACGAACAAGTGTAAATGATGTCAATAGAGGTTAAGAAACATATGAATAACGACAATTGTTGTTAAGAACACGAACAAGGGCAAATGAGGTTCCTAAGAATAAGAAGAAATGCAAATGAGGTTGTTAAGTACACAAAAAAGGGTAAATAAGGTTCATAAGCACACGAACAACGCCAATTGAGGTCGTTAAGGACACAAAAAAGGGCAAATGAGGTTCCTAAGCACAACAACAAATGCAAATGAGGTTCATAAGCACAAGATCAAGGACAAATTATGTTGTAAATCACAAGAACAGCGATAGATGAGGTTGTGAAGCACAAGAACAAGTGTAAATGATGTTGCTAAGCACATGAACAAGGGAAAAGAAATTAAGAACCATATGAACAACGAAAATTAAGTTTGTTAAGCACTTGAACAAGAGCAAATGAGGTTCCTAAGCACTAGAACAATTGCAAATGCGGTTAATAAGCACAAGATCAAGGGCAAATTATGTGGCAAAGCGCAAGAACAATGACAAATGAGGTTGCTAAGCACAAGAACAAGTGTAAATGATGTTCCTAAGCACAAGAACAAGTGCAAAAGAGGTTATGAAGCATATGAACAACAACAATTGGGGTTAAGAACACGAACAAGGGCAAATGAGGTTCCTAAGTACAAGAACAAATGCAAATAAACTTCATAAGCACAATATCACTGGCAAAAAAAGGTTGTTAAGCACACGAACAACGCTAATTGAGGTTGTTAAGCACAAGAACAAATGAAAATGAGGTTCATAAGCACAAGATCGAGGGCAAATTATGTTGCAAATCGCAAGAACAACGACAAAAGAGGTTGTTATGCACAACGACAAATTCAGGTATTTAAGAAGCATATGAACAACGACAATTGAGGTTAAGAACACTTGTTGTTGTGCTTAACAACCTCATTTGTCATTGTTCTTGCGATTTGCAACATAATTTCCCCTTAATCTTGTGCTTATGAAACTCATGTGCCCTTCTTTGTGTGCTTAACAACCTCAATTGTCGCTGTTCATATGCTTCTTAACCTCTTGTGATTTACAACCTCATTTATAATTGTTCTTGCGATTTGCAACATAATTTGCCCTTGATCTTGTGCTTATGAACCTCATTTGCATTTGTTCTTGTGCTTAGGAACCTCATTTGCCCTAGTTTGTGTGCTTAACAACCTTAATTGGCGTTTTTCGTGTGCTTAACAACCTCTTTTGCCCTTGATATTGTGCTTATGAACTTCATTTACATTTGTTCTTGTACTTAGGAACCTCATTTGTCCTTATTCGTGTTCTTAACCTCAATTGTCATTGTTCATATGCTTCTTAACCTCTTTTGCACTTGTTCTTGTGTTGAGCAACATCATTTATACTTGTTCTTGTGCTTAACAACCTCATTTGTCATTGTCTTGTGATTTGCAACATAATTTGCCCTTGATCTTGTGCTTGTGAACCTCATTTGCATTTGTTCTTGAGCTTAGGAACCTCATTTTCCCTTGTTTGTGTGCTTAATAACCTCAATTGGTGTTGTTCGTGTGATTAACAACCTTTTTTGCCAGTGATATTGTGCTTATGAACTTCATTTGCATTTGTTCTTGTACTTAGGAACCTCATTTGCCCTTGTTCATGTTTTTAACCTTAATTGTCGTTGTTCATATGCTTCTTAACCTATTTTGCAATTGTTCGTGTCTTTAGCAACATCATTTATATATGTTCTTGTGCTTACAACCTCATTTATTGTTGTTCTTGCGATTTGTAACATAATTTGCCCTCGATCTTGTGCTTATGAACCTCATTTGCATTTGTTCTTCTGCTTAGGAACGTCATTTGCCCTTGTTTGTGTGCTTGACAACCTCAATTGGCTTTGTTCGTGTGCTTAACAACCTCTTTTGCCCTTGATATTGTGCTTATGAACTTCATTTGCATTTGTTCTTATTCTTAGGAACCTCATTTGCCCTTGTTCGTGTTCTTAACCACAATTGTCGCTATGCATATACCTCTTAACCTCTTTTGCCCATGTTCTTGTGCTTAGCAGCATCATTTACACTTGTTCTTGTGCTTAACAACCTCATTTTCCGTTGTTCTTGCGCATTGCAACTTAAATTGCCCTTGATCAGGTCCCTATGAATCTCATTTGTATTTGTTTTTGTACTTAGGAACCTCATTTGCTCTTGTTTTTGTGCTTAACACCCTCAATTGTCGTTGCTCATATGGTTCTTAACCTCTTTTCTATTGTTTATATGCTTAGCAACATCATTTATACTTGTTCTTTTGCTTCACAACCTAATTTATCATTGTTCTTGCGATTTGCAACATAATTTGTCCTCGATCTTGTGCTTATGAGCCTCATTTGCACTTGTTCCTGTGCTTAGGAACCTCATTTGCCCTTTTTTTGTGTGCTTAAGAACCTCAATTGGAATTGTTCGTGAACTTAACAATCTTTCTTGCCCATAATATTGTTCTTATGAACTTCATTTGCAATTGTTCTTGTACTTAGGCACCTCATTTGCCCTTGTTCGTGTTCTTAACCACAATTGTCGTTATTGATATGCTTCTTAACATCTTTTGCCTATGTTCTTGTGCTTAGCAACATCATTTACACTTGTTCTTCTGCTTAACAACCTCATTTTCCGTTGTTCTTGCGCTTTGCAACATAATTTGCCCTTAATCATGTGCTTATGAACCTCATTTGCATTTGTTCTTGTACTTAGGAACCTCATTTGCTCTTGTTTGTGTGCTGAACAACCTCAATTGTGGTTGTTCATATGATTCTTAACCTCTTTTCAGTTATTCATATGCTTAGCAACCTCATTTATCGTTGTTCTTGTGATTAGCAACATAATTTGCCCTTGATCTTGTGCTTATGAACCTCATTTGCATTTGTTCTTGTGCTTACGAACCACATTTGCCCTTGTTTGTGTGCTTAACAAATTGGCATTTTTCGTGTGCTTAACAACCTCTTTTGCCCTTGATATTGTGCTTATGAACATCATTTGCATTTGTTCTTGTACTTAGGAACCTCATTTGCCCTTGTTCGTGTTCTTGACCTCAATTGTCATTGTTCATATGCTTCTTAACCTATTTTGCACTTGTTCTTGTGTTTAGCAACATCATTTCTACTTGTTATTGTGCTTAACAACCTCATTTGTCATTGTTCTAGCGATTTGCAACATAATTTGCCACTGATCTTGTGCTTATGAACCTCATTTGCATTTGTTCTTATGCTTAGGAACCTCATTTGCCCATGTTTGTGTGCAACAACTTCAATTAGCGTTGTTTGTGCGCTTAACAACATTTTATGTCATTGATATTGTGCTTATGAACTTCATTTGCATTTGTTCTTGTACTTAGGAATCTCATTTGCCCTTGCTCGTGTTCTTAACAAATTGGCATTTTTAGTGTGCTTAACAACCTCTTTTGCCCTTGATATTGTGCTTATGAAATTCATGTGCATTTGTTCTTGTACTTAGGAACCTCATTTGCCCTTGTTCGTGTTCTTAACCTCATTTGTCCTCGTTCATATGCTTCATAACCTATTTTGCACTTGTTCCTGTGCTTAGCAACATCATTTACACTTGTTCTTGTACTTAACAACCTCATTTTCAATTTTTCTTGCGATTTGCAACATAATTTGCCCTTGATCTTGTGCTTATGAACTTCATTTGCCCTTGTTTGTGTGCTTAACAACCTGAATTGGCGTTGTTCATGTGCTTAACAACCTTTTTTGCTACTGATATTATGCTTATGAAGTTCATTTGCATTTGTTCTTGTACTATGGAACATCATTTGTCCTTGTTCGTGTTCTTAACCTCAATTGTCGTTGTTCATATGCTTCTTAATCTCTTTTGCATTTGTTCTTGTGTTTAGCAACATCATATATACTTGTTCTTGTGCTTAACAACCTCATTTGTCGTTGTTCTTGCGATTTGCAACATAATTTGCCCTTGATCTTGTGCATATGAACCTGATTTGCATTTGTTCTTATGCTTAGGAACCTCATTTGCCCTTGTTGGTGTGCTTAACAACCTCAATTGGCATTGTTCGTGTGCTTAACAACCTTTTTTGACCTTGATATTGTGCTTATAAACTTCATTTGCATTTGTTCTTGTACTTAGGAATATCATTTACCCTTGTTCGTGTTCTCAATTATCGTTATTCCTCTGCTTCTTATCCTCTTTTGCCCATGTTCTTGTGCTTAGCAACATCATTTACACTTGTTCTTGTGCTTAACAACCTCATTTTCCGTTGTTCTTGCACTTTGCAACATAATTTGCCCTTGATCTTGTGCTTATGAACCCCATTTGCATTTGTTCCTGTGCTTAGGAACCTCATTTGCCCTTATTTGTGCGCTTAACAACCTCAATTGGCGTTTTTTGTGTGCTTAACAACCTATTTTGCCCTTCATATTCTGCTTATGAACCTCATTTGCATTTGTTCTTGTGCTTAACCTCATTTTCACTTGTTCGTGTGCATAACAACCTCAATTGTCATCGTTCATATGCTTCTTAACCTCTTTTTCCATTGTTATTGTTCTTCGCAACATCATTTACACTTGTTCTTGTGCTTAACAACCTCATTTGTCGTTGTTCTTGTGATTTGCAACATAATTTACCGTTGATCTTGTGCTTATGAACCTCATTTTCCCTTGTTTGTGTACTTAACAACCTTAATTGGTGTTTTTTGTGTGCTTAACAACCTCTTTTGCCCTTGATATTGTGCTTATGAACTTCATTTGCATTTGTTCTTGTACTTAGGAACCTCATTTGCCCTTGTTCGTGTTCTTAACCTCAATTATCGTTGTTCATATGCTTCTTAACCTCTTTTGCACTTGTTCTTGTGGTTACACATCATTTATACTTGTTCTTGTGCTTAACAACCTCATTTGTCGTTGTTGTTGCGATTTAAAACATAATTTGCCCTTGATCTTGCGCTTATGAACCTCATTTTCCCTTGTTTGTGTGCTTAACAACCTCAATTGGCGTTGTTCGTGCGCTTAACAACCTTTTTTCCCAGTGATATTGTGCTTATGAACTTCATTTGCATTTGTTCTTGTACATAGGAACCTCATTTTCCCTTGTTCACGTTCTTAACCTCAATTGTCGTTGTTCATATGCTTCTTAACTTCTTTTGCACTTGTTCTTGTGTTTAGCAATATCATTTATACTTCTTCTTGTGCTTAACAACCTCATTTGTCGTTGTTCATGCGATTTGCAACATAATTTGCCTCGATCTTGTGCTTATGAACCTCATTTGCATTTGTTCTTGGACTTAGGAATCTCATTTGCCCTTGTTCGTGTTCTTAACCTCAATTGTCGTTGTTCATATGCTTCATAATATCTTTTGCACTCGTTCTTGTGCTTAGCAACATCAATTACACTTTTTATTGTGATTAGCAACCTCATTTGTCATTGTTCTTGCGCTTTGCAACATAATTTGCCCTTAATCTTGTGCTTATGAACAGCATTTGAATTTGTTCTTGTGCTTAACCTCATTTTCACTTGTTCGTGTGCATAACAACTTCAATTGTCATTGTTCATATGCTTCTTAACCTCTTTTGCCATTGTTATTGTTCTTAGCAACATCATTTACACGTGTTCTTGTGCTTAACAACCTCATTTGTCGTTGTTCTTGTGATTTGCAACATAATTTGCCGTTGATCTTGTGCTTATGAACCTCATTTTCCCTTGTTTGTGTGCTTAACAACCTTAATTGTTGTTTTTCGTGTGCTTAACAACCTCTTTTGCCCTTGATATTTTGCTTATGAACTTCATTTGCATTTGTTCTTGTACTTAGGAACCTCATTTGCCCTTGTTCGTGTTCTTAACCTCAATTATCGTTGTTCATATGCTTCGTAACCTCTTTTGCAGTTGTTCTTGTGGTTAGCAACATCATTTATAGTTGTTCTTGTGCTTAACAACCTCATTTGTCGTTGTTGTTGCGATTTAAAACATAATTTGCCCTTGATCTTGCGCTTATGAACCTCATTTGCATTTGTTCTTGTGCTTAGGAACCACATTTTCGCTTGTTTGTGTGCTTAACAACCTCAATTGGCATTGTTCGTGTGCTTAACAACCTTTTTTCCCAGTGATATTGTGCTTATGAACTTCATTTGCATTTGTTCTTGTACATAGGAACCTCATTTTCCCTTGTTCATGTTCTTAACCTCAATTGTCGTTGTTCATATGCTTCTTAACTTCTTTTGCACTTGTTCTTGTGTTTAGCAACATCATTTATACTTCTTCTTGTGCTTAACAACCTCATTTGTCGTTGTTCATGCGATTTGCAACATAATTTGCCTCGATCTTGTGCTTATGAACCTCATTTGCATTTGTTCTTGGACTTAGGAATCTCATTTGCCCTTGTTCGTGTTCTTAACCTCAATTGTCGTTGTTCATATGCTTCATAACATCTTTTGCACTCGTTCTTGTGCTTAGCAACATCAATTACACTTTTTATTGTGCTTAGGAACCTCATTTGTCATTGCTCTTGCGCTTTGCAACATAATTTGCCCTTGATCTTGTGCTTATGAACAGCATTTGAATTTGTTCTTGTGCTTAGGAACCTCATTTGCTCTTGGTCATGTGCTTAACAACCTTAATTGTCGTTGTTCATATGGTTCATAATTTATTTTCCCTGGTTCATGTGCTTAGCAACATCATTTACACTTGTTCTTGTGCTTCACAACTTCATCTGTCGTTGTTCTTGCGATTTACAACATAATTTGTCCTTGATCTTGTGATTATGGACCTCATTTGCATTTGTTCTTGCGCTTATGAACCTCATTTGCCCTTGTTTGTGTGCTTAACAACCTCAATTGGCGTTGTTCCTGTGCTAAACAACCTCTTTTGCCCTTGATATTGTGCTTATGAACTTCATTTGCATTTGTTCTTGTACTTAGGAACCTCATTTGCCCTTGTTCGTGTTCTTAACCTCAATTATCGTTGTTCATATGCTTCTTAACCTCTTTTGCACTTGTTCTTGTGGTTACACATCATTTATACTTGTTCTTGTGCTTAACAACCTCATTTGTCGTTGTTGTTGCGATTTAAAACATAATTTGCCCTTGATCTTGCGCTTATGAACCTCATTTGCATTTGTTCTTGTGCTCAGGAACCACATTTTCCCTTGTTTGTGTGCTTAACAACCTCAATTGGCGTTCTTCGTGTGCTTGACAACCTTTTTTCCCAGCGATATTGTGCTTATGAACTTCATTTGCATTTGTTCTTGTACATAGGAACCTCATTTTCCCTTGTTCATGTTCTTAACCTCAATTGTCGTTGTTCATACGCTTCTTAACTTCTCTTGCACTTGTTCTTGTGTTTAGCAACATCATTTATACTTCTTCTTGTGCTTAACAACCTCATTTGTCGTTGTTCATGCGATTTGCAACATAATTTGCCTCGATCTTGTGCTTATGAACCTCATTTGCATTTGTTCTTGGACTTAGGAATCTCATTTGCCCTTGTTCGTGTTCTTAACCTCAATTGTCGTTGTTCATATGCTTCATAACATCTTTTGCACTCGTTCTTGTGCTTAGCAACATCAATTACACTTTTTATTGTGCTTAGGAACCTCATTTGTCATTGTTCTTGCGATTTGCAACATAATTTGCCCTTGATCTTGTGCTTATGAACTTCATTTGCCCTTGTTTGTGTGCTTAACAACCTGAATTGGCATTGTTCATGTGCTTAACAACCTTTTTTGCTACTGATATTATGCTTATGAAGTTCATTTGCATTTGTTCTTGTACTATGGAACATCATTTGTCCTTGTTCGTGTTCTTAACCTCAATTGTCGTTGTTCATATGCTTCTTAATCTCTTTTGCATTTTTTCTTGTGTTTAGCAACATCATATATACTTGTTCTTGTGCTTAACAACCTCATTTGTCGTTGTTCTTGCGATTTGCAACATAATTTGCCCTTGATCTTGTGCATATGAACCTGATTTGCATTTGTTCTTATGCTTAGGAACCTCATTTGCCCTTGTTGGTGTGCTTAACAACCTCAATTGGCATTGTTCGTGTGCTTAACAACCTTTTTTGACCTTGATATTGTGCTTATAAACTTCATTTGCATTTGTTCTTGTACTTAGGAATATCATTTACCCTTGTTCGTGTTCTCAATTATCGTTATTCCTCTGCTTCTTATCCTCTTTTGCCCATGTTCTTGTGCTTAGCAACATCATTTACACTTGTTCTTGTGCTTAACAACCTCATTTTCCGTTGTTCTTGCACTTTGCAACATAATTTGCCCTTGATCTTGTGCTTATGAACCCCATTTGCATTTGTTCCTGTGCTTAGGAACCTCATTTGCCCTTATTTGTGCGCTTAACAACCTCAATTGGCGTTTTTTGTGTGCTTAACAACCTATTTTGCCCTTCATATTCTGCTTATGAACCTCATTTGCATTTGTTCTTGTGCTTAACCTCATTTTCACTTGTTCGTGTGCATAACAACCTCAATTGTCATCGTTCATATGCTTCTTAACCTCTTTTTCCATTGTTATTGTTCTTCGCAACATCATTTACACTTGTTCTTGTGCTTAACAACCTCATTTGTCGTTGTTCTTGTGATTTGCAACATAATTTACCGTTGATCTTGTGCTTATGAACCTCATTTTCCCTTGTTTGTGTACTTAACAACCTTAATTGGTGTTTTTTGTGTGCTTAACAACCTCTTTTGCCCTTGATATTGTGCTTATGAACTTCATTTGCATTTGTTCTTGTACTTAGGAACCTCATTTGCCCTTGTTCGTGTTCTTAACCTCAATTATCGTTGTTCATATGCTTCTTAACCTCTTTTGCACTTGTTCTTGTGGTTACACATCATTTATACTTGTTCTTGTGCTTAACAACCTCATTTGTCGTTGTTGTTGCGATTTAAAACATAATTTGCCCTTGATCTTGCGCTTATGAACCTCATTTTCCCTTGTTTGTGTGCTTAACAACCTCAATTGGCGTTGTTCGTGCGCTTAACAACCTTTTTTCCCAGTGATATTGTGCTTATGAACTTCATTTGCATTTGTTCTTGTACATAGGAACCTCATTTTCCCTTGTTCACGTTCTTAACCTCAATTGTCGTTGTTCATATGCTTCTTAACTTCTTTTGCACTTGTTCTTGTGTTTAGCAATATCATTTATACTTCTTCTTGTGCTTAACAACCTCATTTGTCGTTGTTCATGCGATTTGCAACATAATTTGCCTCGATCTTGTGCTTATGAACCTCATTTGCATTTGTTCTTGGACTTAGGAATCTCATTTGCCCTTGTTCGTGTTCTTAACCTCAATTGTCGTTGTTCATATGCTTCATAATATCTTTTGCACTCGTTCTTGTGCTTAGCAACATCAATTACACTTTTTATTGTGATTAGCAACCTCATTTGTCATTGTTCTTGCGCTTTGCAACATAATTTGCCCTTAATCTTGTGCTTATGAACAGCATTTGAATTTGTTCTTGTGCTTAACCTCATTTTCACTTGTTCGTGTGCATAACAACTTCAATTGTCATTGTTCATATGCTTCTTAACCTCTTTTGCCATTGTTATTGTTCTTAGCAACATCATTTACACGTGTTCTTGTGCTTAACAACCTCATTTGTCGTTGTTCTTGTGATTTGCAACATAATTTGCCGTTGATCTTGTGCTTATGAACCTCATTTTCCCTTGTTTGTGTGCTTAACAACCTTAATTGTTGTTTTTCGTGTGCTTAACAACCTCTTTTGCCCTTGATATTTTGCTTATGAACTTCATTTGCATTTGTTCTTGTACTTAGGAACCTCATTTGCCCTTGTTCGTGTTCTTAACCTCAATTATCGTTGTTCATATGCTTCGTAACCTCTTTTGCAGTTGTTCTTGTGGTTAGCAACATCATTTATAGTTGTTCTTGTGCTTAACAACCTCATTTGTCGTTGTTGTTGCGATTTAAAACATAATTTGCCCTTGATCTTGCGCTTATGAACCTCATTTGCATTTGTTCTTGTGCTTAGGAACCACATTTTCGCTTGTTTGTGTGCTTAACAACCTCAATTGGCATTGTTCGTGTGCTTAACAACCTTTTTTCCCAGTGATATTGTGCTTATGAACTTCATTTGCATTTGTTCTTGTACATAGGAACCTCATTTTCCCTTGTTCATGTTCTTAACCTCAATTGTCGTTGTTCATATGCTTCTTAACTTCTTTTGCACTTGTTCTTGTGTTTAGCAACATCATTTATACTTCTTCTTGTGCTTAACAACCTCATTTGTCGTTGTTCATGCGATTTGCAACATAATTTGCCTCGATCTTGTGCTTATGAACCTCATTTGCATTTGTTCTTGGACTTAGGAATCTCATTTGCCCTTGTTCGTGTTCTTAACCTCAATTGTCGTTGTTCATATGCTTCATAATATCTTTTGCACTCGTTCTTGTGCTTAGCAACATCAATTACACTTTTTATTGTGATTAGCAACCTCATTTGTCATTGTTCTTGCGCTTTGCAACATAATTTGCCCTTAATCTTGTGCTTATGAACAGCATTTGAATTTGTTCTTGTGCTTAACCTCATTTTCACTTGTTCGTGTGCATAACAACTTCAATTGTCATTGTTCATATGCTTCTTAACCTCTTTTGCCATTGTTATTGTTCTTAGCAACATCATTTACACGTGTTCTTGTGCTTAACAACCTCATTTGTCGTTGTTCTTGTGATTTGCAACATAATTTGCCGTTGATCTTGTGCTTATGAACCTCATTTTCCCTTGTTTGTGTGCTTAACAACCTTAATTGTTGTTTTTCGTGTGCTTAACAACCTCTTTTGCCCTTGATATTTTGCTTATGAACTTCATTTGCATTTGTTCTTGTACTTAGGAACCTCATTTGCCCTTGTTCGTGTTCTTAACCTCAATTATCGTTGTTCATATGCTTCGTAACCTCTTTTGCAGTTGTTCTTGTGGTTAGCAACATCATTTATAGTTGTTCTTGTGCTTAACAACCTCATTTGTCGTTGTTGTTGCGATTTAAAACATAATTTGCCCTTGATCTTGCGCTTATGAACCTCATTTGCATTTGTTCTTGTGCTTAGGAACCACATTTTCGCTTGTTTGTGTGCTTAACAACCTCAATTGGCATTGTTCGTGTGCTTAACAACCTTTTTTCCCAGTGATATTGTGCTTATGAACTTCATTTGCATTTGTTCTTGTACATAGGAACCTCATTTTCCCTTGTTCATGTTCTTAACCTCAATTGTCGTTGTTCATATGCTTCTTAACTTCTTTTGCACTTGTTCTTGTGTTTAGCAACATCATTTATACTTCTTCTTGTGCTTAACAACCTCATTTGTCGTTGTTCATGCGATTTGCAACATAATTTGCCTCGATCTTGTGCTTATGAACCTCATTTGCATTTGTTCTTGGACTTAGGAATCTCATTTGCCCTTGTTCGTGTTCTTAACCTCAATTGTCGTTGTTCATATGCTTCATAACATCTTTTGCACTCGTTCTTGTGCTTAGCAACATCAATTACACTTTTTATTGTGCTTAGGAACCTCATTTGTCATTGCTCTTGCGCTTTGCAACATAATTTGCCCTTGATCTTGTGCTTATGAACAGCATTTGAATTTGTTCTTGTGCTTAGGAACCTCATTTGCTCTTGGTCATGTGCTTAACAACCTTAATTGTCGTTGTTCATATGGTTCATAATTTATTTTCCCTGGTTCATGTGCTTAGCAACATCATTTACACTTGTTCTTGTGCTTCACAACTTCATCTGTCGTTGTTCTTGCGATTTACAACATAATTTGTCCTTGATCTTGTGATTATGGACCTCATTTGCATTTGTTCTTGCGCTTATGAACCTCATTTGCCCTTGTTTGTGTGCTTAACAACCTCAATTGGCGTTGTTCCTGTGCTAAACAACCTCTTTTGCCCTTGATATTGTGCTTATGAACTTCATTTGCATTTGTTCTTGTACTTAGGAACCTCATTTGCCCTTGTTCGTGTTCTTAACCTCAATTATCGTTGTTCATATGCTTCTTAACCTCTTTTGCACTTGTTCTTGTGGTTACACATCATTTATACTTGTTCTTGTGCTTAACAACCTCATTTGTCGTTGTTGTTGCGATTTAAAACATAATTTGCCCTTGATCTTGCGCTTATGAACCTCATTTGCATTTGTTCTTGTGCTCAGGAACCACATTTTCCCTTGTTTGTGTGCTTAACAACCTCAATTGGCGTTCTTCGTGTGCTTGACAACCTTTTTTCCCAGCGATATTGTGCTTATGAACTTCATTTGCATTTGTTCTTGTACATAGGAACCTCATTTTCCCTTGTTCATGTTCTTAACCTCAATTGTCGTTGTTCATACGCTTCTTAACTTCTCTTGCACTTGTTCTTGTGTTTAGCAACATCATTTATACTTCTTCTTGTGCTTAACAACCTCATTTGTCGTTGTTCATGCGATTTGCAACATAATTTGCCTCGATCTTGTGCTTATGAACCTCATTTGCATTTGTTCTTGGACTTAGGAATCTCATTTGCCCTTGTTCGTGTTCTTAACCTCAATTGTCGTTGTTCATATGCTTCATAACATCTTTTGCACTCGTTCTTGTGCTTAGCAACATCAATTACACTTTTTATTGTGCTTAGGAACCTCATTTGTCATTGTTCTTGCGATTTGCAACATAATTTGCCCTTGATCTTGTGCTTATGAACTTCATTTGCCCTTGTTTGTGTGCTTAACAACCTGAATTGGCATTGTTCATGTGCTTAACAACCTTTTTTGCTACTGATATTATGCTTATGAAGTTCATTTGCATTTGTTCTTGTACTATGGAACATCATTTGTCCTTGTTCGTGTTCTTAACCTCAATTGTCGTTGTTCATATGCTTCTTAATCTCTTTTGCATTTTTTCTTGTGTTTAGCAACATCATATATACTTGTTCTTGTGCTTAACAACCTCATTTGTCGTTGTTCTTGCGATTTGCAACATAATTTGCCCTTGATCTTGTGCATATGAACCTGATTTGCATTTGTTCTTATGCTTAGGAACCTCATTTGCCCTTGTTGGTGTGCTTAACAACCTCAATTGGCATTGTTCGTGTGCTTAACAACCTTTTTTGACCTTGATATTGTGCTTATAAACTTCATTTGCATTTGTTCTTGTACTTAGGAATATCATTTACCCTTGTTCGTGTTCTCAATTATCGTTATTCCTCTGCTTCTTATCCTCTTTTGCCCATGTTCTTGTGCTTAGCAACATCATTTACACTTGTTCTTGTGCTTAACAACCTCATTTTCCGTTGTTCTTGCACTTTGCAACATAATTTGCCCTTGATCTTGTGCTTATGAACCCCATTTGCATTTGTTCCTGTGCTTAGGAACCTCATTTGCCCTTATTTGTGCGCTTAACAACCTCAATTGGCGTTTTTTGTGTGCTTAACAACCTATTTTGCCCTTCATATTCTGCTTATGAACCTCATTTGCATTTGTTCTTGTGCTTAACCTCATTTTCACTTGTTCGTGTGCATAACAACCTCAATTGTCATCGTTCATATGCTTCTTAACCTCTTTTTCCATTGTTATTGTTCTTCGCAACATCATTTACACTTGTTCTTGTGCTTAACAACCTCATTTGTCGTTGTTCTTGTGATTTGCAACATAATTTACCGTTGATCTTGTGCTTATGAACCTCATTTTCCCTTGTTTGTGTACTTAACAACCTTAATTGGTGTTTTTTGTGTGCTTAACAACCTCTTTTGCCCTTGATATTGTGCTTATGAACTTCATTTGCATTTGTTCTTGTACTTAGGAACCTCATTTGCCCTTGTTCGTGTTCTTAACCTCAATTATCGTTGTTCATATGCTTCTTAACCTCTTTTGCACTTGTTCTTGTGGTTACACATCATTTATACTTGTTCTTGTGCTTAACAACCTCATTTGTCGTTGTTGTTGCGATTTAAAACATAATTTGCCCTTGATCTTGCGCTTATGAACCTCATTTTCCCTTGTTTGTGTGCTTAACAACCTCAATTGGCGTTGTTCGTGCGCTTAACAACCTTTTTTCCCAGTGATATTGTGCTTATGAACTTCATTTGCATTTGTTCTTGTACATAGGAACCTCATTTTCCCTTGTTCACGTTCTTAACCTCAATTGTCGTTGTTCATATGCTTCTTAACTTCTTTTGCACTTGTTCTTGTGTTTAGCAATATCATTTATACTTCTTCTTGTGCTTAACAACCTCATTTGTCGTTGTTCATGCGATTTGCAACATAATTTGCCTCGATCTTGTGCTTATGAACCTCATTTGCATTTGTTCTTGGACTTAGGAATCTCATTTGCCCTTGTTCGTGTTCTTAACCTCAATTGTCGTTGTTCATATGCTTCATAATATCTTTTGCACTCGTTCTTGTGCTTAGCAACATCAATTACACTTTTTATTGTGATTAGCAACCTCATTTGTCATTGTTCTTGCGCTTTGCAACATAATTTGCCCTTAATCTTGTGCTTATGAACAGCATTTGAATTTGTTCTTGTGCTTAACCTCATTTTCACTTGTTCGTGTGCATAACAACTTCAATTGTCATTGTTCATATGCTTCTTAACCTCTTTTGCCATTGTTATTGTTCTTAGCAACATCATTTACACGTGTTCTTGTGCTTAACAACCTCATTTGTCGTTGTTCTTGTGATTTGCAACATAATTTGCCGTTGATCTTGTGCTTATGAACCTCATTTTCCCTTGTTTGTGTGCTTAACAACCTTAATTGTTGTTTTTCGTGTGCTTAACAACCTCTTTTGCCCTTGATATTTTGCTTATGAACTTCATTTGCATTTGTTCTTGTACTTAGGAACCTCATTTGCCCTTGTTCGTGTTCTTAACCTCAATTATCGTTGTTCATATGCTTCGTAACCTCTTTTGCAGTTGTTCTTGTGGTTAGCAACATCATTTATAGTTGTTCTTGTGCTTAACAACCTCATTTGTCGTTGTTGTTGCGATTTAAAACATAATTTGCCCTTGATCTTGCGCTTATGAACCTCATTTGCATTTGTTCTTGTGCTTAGGAACCACATTTTCGCTTGTTTGTGTGCTTAACAACCTCAATTGGCATTGTTCGTGTGCTTAACAACCTTTTTTCCCAGTGATATTGTGCTTATGAACTTCATTTGCATTTGTTCTTGTACATAGGAACCTCATTTTCCCTTGTTCATGTTCTTAACCTCAATTGTCGTTGTTCATATGCTTCTTAACTTCTTTTGCACTTGTTCTTGTGTTTAGCAACATCATTTATACTTCTTCTTGTGCTTAACAACCTCATTTGTCGTTGTTCATGCGATTTGCAACATAATTTGCCTCGATCTTGTGCTTATGAACCTCATTTGCATTTGTTCTTGGACTTAGGAATCTCATTTGCCCTTGTTCGTGTTCTTAACCTCAATTGTCGTTGTTCATATGCTTCATAATATCTTTTGCACTCGTTCTTGTGCTTAGCAACATCAATTACACTTTTTATTGTGATTAGCAACCTCATTTGTCATTGTTCTTGCGCTTTGCAACATAATTTGCCCTTAATCTTGTGCTTATGAACAGCATTTGAATTTGTTCTTGTGCTTAACCTCATTTTCACTTGTTCGTGTGCATAACAACTTCAATTGTCATTGTTCATATGCTTCTTAACCTCTTTTGCCATTGTTATTGTTCTTAGCAACATCATTTACACGTGTTCTTGTGCTTAACAACCTCATTTGTCGTTGTTCTTGTGATTTGCAACATAATTTGCCGTTGATCTTGTGCTTATGAACCTCATTTTCCCTTGTTTGTGTGCTTAACAACCTTAATTGTTGTTTTTCGTGTGCTTAACAACCTCTTTTGCCCTTGATATTTTGCTTATGAACTTCATTTGCATTTGTTCTTGTACTTAGGAACCTCATTTGCCCTTGTTCGTGTTCTTAACCTCAATTATCGTTGTTCATATGCTTCGTAACCTCTTTTGCAGTTGTTCTTGTGGTTAGCAACATCATTTATAGTTGTTCTTGTGCTTAACAACCTCATTTGTCGTTGTTGTTGCGATTTAAAACATAATTTGCCCTTGATCTTGCGCTTATGAACCTCATTTGCATTTGTTCTTGTGCTTAGGAACCACATTTTCGCTTGTTTGTGTGCTTAACAACCTCAATTGGCATTGTTCGTGTGCTTAACAACCTTTTTTCCCAGTGATATTGTGCTTATGAACTTCATTTGCATTTGTTCTTGTACATAGGAACCTCATTTTCCCTTGTTCATGTTCTTAACCTCAATTGTCGTTGTTCATATGCTTCTTAACTTCTTTTGCACTTGTTCTTGTGTTTAGCAACATCATTTATACTTCTTCTTGTGCTTAACAACCTCATTTGTCGTTGTTCATGCGATTTGCAACATAATTTGCCTCGATCTTGTGCTTATGAACCTCATTTGCATTTGTTCTTGGACTTAGGAATCTCATTTGCCCTTGTTCGTGTTCTTAACCTCAATTGTCGTTGTTCATATGCTTCATAACATCTTTTGCACTCGTTCTTGTGCTTAGCAACATCAATTACACTTTTTATTGTGCTTAGGAACCTCATTTGTCATTGCTCTTGCGCTTTGCAACATAATTTGCCCTTGATCTTGTGCTTATGAACAGCATTTGAATTTGTTCTTGTGCTTAGGAACCTCATTTGCTCTTGGTCATGTGCTTAACAACCTTAATTGTCGTTGTTCATATGGTTCATAATTTATTTTCCCTGGTTCATGTGCTTAGCAACATCATTTACACTTGTTCTTGTGCTTCACAACTTCATCTGTCGTTGTTCTTGCGATTTACAACATAATTTGTCCTTGATCTTGTGATTATGGACCTCATTTGCATTTGTTCTTGCGCTTATGAACCTCATTTGCCCTTGTTTGTGTGCTTAACAACCTCAATTGGCGTTGTTCCTGTGCTAAACAACCTCTTTTGCCCTTGATATTGTGCTTATGAACTTCATTTGCATTTGTTCTTGTACTTAGGAACCTCATTTGCCCTTGTTCGTGTTCTTAACCTCAATTATCGTTGTTCATATGCTTCTTAACCTCTTTTGCACTTGTTCTTGTGGTTACACATCATTTATACTTGTTCTTGTGCTTAACAACCTCATTTGTCGTTGTTGTTGCGATTTAAAACATAATTTGCCCTTGATCTTGCGCTTATGAACCTCATTTGCATTTGTTCTTGTGCTCAGGAACCACATTTTCCCTTGTTTGTGTGCTTAACAACCTCAATTGGCGTTCTTCGTGTGCTTGACAACCTTTTTTCCCAGCGATATTGTGCTTATGAACTTCATTTGCATTTGTTCTTGTACATAGGAACCTCATTTTCCCTTGTTCATGTTCTTAACCTCAATTGTCGTTGTTCATACGCTTCTTAACTTCTCTTGCACTTGTTCTTGTGTTTAGCAACATCATTTATACTTCTTCTTGTGCTTAACAACCTCATTTGTCGTTGTTCATGCGATTTGCAACATAATTTGCCTCGATCTTGTGCTTATGAACCTCATTTGCATTTGTTCTTGGACTTAGGAATCTCATTTGCCCTTGTTCGTGTTCTTAACCTCAATTGTCGTTGTTCATATGCTTCATAACATCTTTTGCACTCGTTCTTGTGCTTAGCAACATCAATTACACTTTTTATTGTGCTTAGGAACCTCATTTGTCATTGTTCTTGCGATTTGCAACATAATTTGCCCTTGATCTTGTGCTTATGAACTTCATTTGCCCTTGTTTGTGTGCTTAACAACCTGAATTGGCGTTGTTCATGTGCTTAACAACCTTTTTTGCTACTGATATTATGCTTATGAAGTTCATTTGCATTTGTTCTTGTACTATGGAACATCATTTGTCCTTGTTCGTGTTCTTAACCTCAATTGTCGTTGTTCATATGCTTCTTAATCTCTTTTGCATTTTTTCTTGTGTTTAGCAACATCATATATACTTGTTCTTGTGCTTAACAACCTCATTTGTCGTTGTTCTTGCGATTTGCAACATAATTTGCCCTTGATCTTGTGCATATGAACCTGATTTGCATTTGTTCTTATGCTTAGGAACCTCATTTGCCCTTGTTGGTGTGCTTAACAACCTCAATTGGCATTGTTCGTGTGCTTAACAACCTTTTTTGCCCTTGATATTGTGCTTATAAACTTCATTTGCATTTGTTCTTGTACTTAGGAATATCATTTACCCTTGTTCGTGTTCTCAATTATCGTTATTCCTCTGCTTCTTATCCTCTTTTGCCCATGTTCTTGTGCTTAGCAACATCATTTACACTTGTTCTTGTGCTTAACAACCTCATTTTCCGTTGTTCTTGCACTTTGCAACATAATTTGCCCTTGATCTTGTGCTTATGAACCCCATTTGCATTTGTTCCTGTGCTTAGGAACCTCATTTGCCCTTATTTGTGCGCTTAACAACCTCAATTGGCGTTTTTTGTGTGCTTAACAACCTATTTTGCCCTTCATATTCTGCTTATGAACCTCATTTGCATTTGTTCTTGTGCTTAACCTCATTTTCACTTGTTCGTGTGCATAACAACCTCAATTGTCATCGTTCATATGCTTCTTAACCTCTTTTTCCATTGTTATTGTTCTTCGCAACATCATTTACACTTGTTCTTGTGCTTAACAACCTCATTTGTCGTTGTTCTTGTGATTTGCAACATAATTTACCGTTGATCTTGTGCTTATGAACCTCATTTTCCCTTGTTTGTGTACTTAACAACCTTAATTGGTGTTTTTTGTGTGCTTAACAACCTCTTTTGCCCTTGATATTGTGCTTATGAACTTCATTTGCATTTGTTCTTGTACTTAGGAACCTCATTTGCCCTTGTTCGTGTTCTTAACCTCAATTATCGTTGTTCATATGCTTCTTAACCTCTTTTGCACTTGTTCTTGTGGTTACACATCATTTATACTTGTTCTTGTGCTTAACAACCTCATTTGTCGTTGTTGTTGCGATTTAAAACATAATTTGCCCTTGATCTTGCGCTTATGAACCTCATTTTCCCTTGTTTGTGTGCTTAACAACCTCAATTGGCGTTGTTCGTGCGCTTAACAACCTTTTTTCCCAGTGATATTGTGCTTATGAACTTCATTTGCATTTGTTCTTGTACATAGGAACCTCATTTTCCCTTGTTCACGTTCTTAACCTCAATTGTCGTTGTTCATATGCTTCTTAACTTCTTTTGCACTTGTTCTTGTGTTTAGCAATATCATTTATACTTCTTCTTGTGCTTAACAACCTCATTTGTCGTTGTTCATGCGATTTGCAACATAATTTGCCTCGATCTTGTGCTTATGAACCTCATTTGCATTTGTTCTTGGACTTAGGAATCTCATTTGCCCTTGTTCGTGTTCTTAACCTCAATTGTCGTTGTTCATATGCTTCATAATATCTTTTGCACTCGTTCTTGTGCTTAGCAACATCAATTACACTTTTTATTGTGATTAGCAACCTCATTTGTCATTGTTCTTGCGCTTTGCAACATAATTTGCCCTTAATCTTGTGCTTATGAACAGCATTTGAATTTGTTCTTGTGCTTAACCTCATTTTCACTTGTTCGTGTGCATAACAACTTCAATTGTCATTGTTCATATGCTTCTTAACCTCTTTTGCCATTGTTATTGTTCTTAGCAACATCATTTACACGTGTTCTTGTGCTTAACAACCTCATTTGTCGTTGTTCTTGTGATTTGCAACATAATTTGCCGTTGATCTTGTGCTTATGAACCTCATTTTCCCTTGTTTGTGTGCTTAACAACCTTAATTGTTGTTTTTCGTGTGCTTAACAACCTCTTTTGCCCTTGATATTTTGCTTATGAACTTCATTTGCATTTGTTCTTGTACTTAGGAACCTCATTTGCCCTTGTTCGTGTTCTTAACCTCAATTATCGTTGTTCATATGCTTCGTAACCTCTTTTGCAGTTGTTCTTGTGGTTAGCAACATCATTTATAGTTGTTCTTGTGCTTAACAACCTCATTTGTCGTTGTTGTTGCGATTTAAAACATAATTTGCCCTTGATCTTGCGCTTATGAACCTCATTTGCATTTGTTCTTGTGCTTAGGAACCACATTTTCGCTTGTTTGTGTGCTTAACAACCTCAATTGGCATTGTTCGTGTGCTTAACAACCTTTTTTCCCAGTGATATTGTGCTTATGAACTTCATTTGCATTTGTTCTTGTACATAGGAACCTCATTTTCCCTTGTTCATGTTCTTAACCTCAATTGTCGTTGTTCATATGCTTCTTAACTTCTTTTGCACTTGTTCTTGTGTTTAGCAACATCATTTATACTTCTTCTTGTGCTTAACAACCTCATTTGTCGTTGTTCATGCGATTTGCAACATAATTTGCCTCGATCTTGTGCTTATGAACCTCATTTGCATTTGTTCTTGGACTTAGGAATCTCATTTGCCCTTGTTCGTGTTCTTAACCTCAATTGTCGTTGTTCATATGCTTCATAACATCTTTTGCACTCGTTCTTGTGCTTAGCAACATCAATTACACTTTTTATTGTGCTTAGGAACCTCATTTGTCATTGCTCTTGCGCTTTGCAACATAATTTGCCCTTGATCTTGTGCTTATGAACAGCATTTGAATTTGTTCTTGTGCTTAGGAACCTCATTTGCTCTTGGTCATGTGCTTAACAACCTTAATTGTCGTTGTTCATATGGTTCATAATTTATTTTCCCTGGTTCATGTGCTTAGCAACATCATTTACACTTGTTCTTGTGCTTCACAACTTCATCTGTCGTTGTTCTTGCGATTTACAACATAATTTGTCCTTGATCTTGTGATTATGGACCTCATTTGCATTTGTTCTTGCGCTTATGAACCTCATTTGCCCTTGTTTGTGTGCTTAACAACCTCAATTGGCGTTGTTCCTGTGCTAAACAACCTCTTTTGCCCTTGATATTGTGCTTATGAACTTCATTTGCATTTGTTCTTGTACTTAGGAACCTCATTTGCCCTTGTTCGTGTTCTTAACCTCAATTATCGTTGTTCATATGCTTCTTAACCTCTTTTGCACTTGTTCTTGTGGTTACACATCATTTATACTTGTTCTTGTGCTTAACAACCTCATTTGTCGTTGTTGTTGCGATTTAAAACATAATTTGCCCTTGATCTTGCGCTTATGAACCTCATTTGCATTTGTTCTTGTGCTCAGGAACCACATTTTCCCTTGTTTGTGTGCTTAACAACCTCAATTGGCGTTCTTCGTGTGCTTGACAACCTTTTTTCCCAGCGATATTGTGCTTATGAACTTCATTTGCATTTGTTCTTGTACATAGGAACCTCATTTTCCCTTGTTCATGTTCTTAACCTCAATTGTCGTTGTTCATACGCTTCTTAACTTCTCTTGCACTTGTTCTTGTGTTTAGCAACATCATTTATACTTCTTCTTGTGCTTAACAACCTCATTTGTCGTTGTTCATGCGATTTGCAACATAATTTGCCTCGATCTTGTGCTTATGAACCTCATTTGCATTTGTTCTTGGACTTAGGAATCTCATTTGCCCTTGTTCGTGTTCTTAACCTCAATTGTCGTTGTTCATATGCTTCATAACATCTTTTGCACTCGTTCTTGTGCTTAGCAACATCAATTACACTTTTTATTGTGCTTAGGAACCTCATTTGTCATTGTTCTTGCGATTTGCAACATAATTTGCCCTTGATCTTGTGCTTATGAACTTCATTTGCCCTTGTTTGTGTGCTTAACAACCTGAATTGGCGTTGTTCATGTGCTTAACAACCTTTTTTGCTACTGATATTATGCTTATGAAGTTCATTTGCATTTGTTCTTGTACTATGGAACATCATTTGTCCTTGTTCGTGTTCTTAACCTCAATTGTCGTTGTTCATATGCTTCTTAATCTCTTTTGCATTTTTTCTTGTGTTTAGCAACATCATATATACTTGTTCTTGTGCTTAACAACCTCATTTGTCGTTGTTCTTGCGATTTGCAACATAATTTGCCCTTGATCTTGTGCATATGAACCTGATTTGCATTTGTTCTTATGCTTAGGAACCTCATTTGCCCTTGTTGGTGTGCTTAACAACCTCAATTGGCATTGTTCGTGTGCTTAACAACCTTTTTTGCCCTTGATATTGTGCTTATAAACTTCATTTGCATTTGTTCTTGTACTTAGGAATATCATTTACCCTTGTTCGTGTTCTCAATTATCGTTATTCCTCTGCTTCTTATCCTCTTTTGCCCATGTTCTTGTGCTTAGCAACATCATTTACACTTGTTCTTGTGCTTAACAACCTCATTTTCCGTTGTTCTTGCACTTTGCAACATAATTTGCCCTTGATCTTGTGCTTATGAACCCCATTTGCATTTGTTCCTGTGCTTAGGAACCTCATTTGCCCTTATTTGTGCGCTTAACAACCTCAATTGGCGTTTTTTGTGTGCTTAACAACCTATTTTGCCCTTCATATTCTGCTTATGAACCTCATTTGCATTTGTTCTTGTGCTTAACCTCATTTTCACTTGTTCGTGTGCATAACAACCTCAATTGTCATCGTTCATATGCTTCTTAACCTCTTTTTCCATTGTTATTGTTCTTCGCAACATCATTTACACTTGTTCTTGTGCTTAACAACCTCATTTGTCGTTGTTCTTGTGATTTGCAACATAATTTACCGTTGATCTTGTGCTTATGAACCTCATTTTCCCTTGTTTGTGTACTTAACAACCTTAATTGGTGTTTTTTGTGTGCTTAACAACCTCTTTTGCCCTTGATATTGTGCTTATGAACTTCATTTGCATTTGTTCTTGTACTTAGGAACCTCATTTGCCCTTGTTCGTGTTCTTAACCTCAATTATCGTTGTTCATATGCTTCTTAACCTCTTTTGCACTTGTTCTTGTGGTTACACATCATTTATACTTGTTCTTGTGCTTAACAACCTCATTTGTCGTTGTTGTTGCGATTTAAAACATAATTTGCCCTTGATCTTGCGCTTATGAACCTCATTTTCCCTTGTTTGTGTGCTTAACAACCTCAATTGGCGTTGTTCGTGCGCTTAACAACCTTTTTTCCCAGTGATATTGTGCTTATGAACTTCATTTGCATTTGTTCTTGTACATAGGAACCTCATTTTCCCTTGTTCACGTTCTTAACCTCAATTGTCGTTGTTCATATGCTTCTTAACTTCTTTTGCACTTGTTCTTGTGTTTAGCAATATCATTTATACTTCTTCTTGTGCTTAACAACCTCATTTGTCGTTGTTCATGCGATTTGCAACATAATTTGCCTCGATCTTGTGCTTATGAACCTCATTTGCATTTGTTCTTGGACTTAGGAATCTCATTTGCCCTTGTTCGTGTTCTTAACCTCAATTGTCGTTGTTCATATGCTTCATAATATCTTTTGCACTCGTTCTTGTGCTTAGCAACATCAATTACACTTTTTATTGTGATTAGCAACCTCATTTGTCATTGTTCTTGCGCTTTGCAACATAATTTGCCCTTAATCTTGTGCTTATGAACAGCATTTGAATTTGTTCTTGTGCTTAACCTCATTTTCACTTGTTCGTGTGCATAACAACTTCAATTGTCATTGTTCATATGCTTCTTAACCTCTTTTGCCATTGTTATTGTTCTTAGCAACATCATTTACACGTGTTCTTGTGCTTAACAACCTCATTTGTCGTTGTTCTTGTGATTTGCAACATAATTTGCCGTTGATCTTGTGCTTATGAACCTCATTTTCCCTTGTTTGTGTGCTTAACAACCTTAATTGTTGTTTTTCGTGTGCTTAACAACCTCTTTTGCCCTTGATATTTTGCTTATGAACTTCATTTGCATTTGTTCTTGTACTTAGGAACCTCATTTGCCCTTGTTCGTGTTCTTAACCTCAATTATCGTTGTTCATATGCTTCGTAACCTCTTTTGCAGTTGTTCTTGTGGTTAGCAACATCATTTATAGTTGTTCTTGTGCTTAACAACCTCATTTGTCGTTGTTGTTGCGATTTAAAACATAATTTGCCCTTGATCTTGCGCTTATGAACCTCATTTGCATTTGTTCTTGTGCTTAGGAACCACATTTTCGCTTGTTTGTGTGCTTAACAACCTCAATTGGCATTGTTCGTGTGCTTAACAACCTTTTTTCCCAGTGATATTGTGCTTATGAACTTCATTTGCATTTGTTCTTGTACATAGGAACCTCATTTTCCCTTGTTCATGTTCTTAACCTCAATTGTCGTTGTTCATATGCTTCTTAACTTCTTTTGCACTTGTTCTTGTGTTTAGCAACATCATTTATACTTCTTCTTGTGCTTAACAACCTCATTTGTCGTTGTTCATGCGATTTGCAACATAATTTGCCTCGATCTTGTGCTTATGAACCTCATTTGCATTTGTTCTTGGACTTAGGAATCTCATTTGCCCTTGTTCGTGTTCTTAACCTCAATTGTCGTTGTTCATATGCTTCATAACATCTTTTGCACTCGTTCTTGTGCTTAGCAACATCAATTACACTTTTTATTGTGCTTAGGAACCTCATTTGTCATTGCTCTTGCGCTTTGCAACATAATTTGCCCTTGATCTTGTGCTTATGAACAGCATTTGAATTTGTTCTTGTGCTTAGGAACCTCATTTGCTCTTGGTCATGTGCTTAACAACCTTAATTGTCGTTGTTCATATGGTTCATAATTTATTTTCCCTGGTTCATGTGCTTAGCAACATCATTTACACTTGTTCTTGTGCTTCACAACTTCATCTGTCGTTGTTCTTGCGATTTACAACATAATTTGTCCTTGATCTTGTGATTATGGACCTCATTTGCATTTGTTCTTGCGCTTATGAACCTCATTTGCCCTTGTTTGTGTGCTTAACAACCTCAATTGGCGTTGTTCCTGTGCTAAACAACCTCTTTTGCCCTTGATATTGTGCTTATGAACTTCATTTGCATTTGTTCTTGTACTTAGGAACCTCATTTGCCCTTGTTCGTGTTCTTAACCTCAATTATCGTTGTTCATATGCTTCTTAACCTCTTTTGCACTTGTTCTTGTGGTTACACATCATTTATACTTGTTCTTGTGCTTAACAACCTCATTTGTCGTTGTTGTTGCGATTTAAAACATAATTTGCCCTTGATCTTGCGCTTATGAACCTCATTTGCATTTGTTCTTGTGCTCAGGAACCACATTTTCCCTTGTTTGTGTGCTTAACAACCTCAATTGGCGTTCTTCGTGTGCTTGACAACCTTTTTTCCCAGCGATATTGTGCTTATGAACTTCATTTGCATTTGTTCTTGTACATAGGAACCTCATTTTCCCTTGTTCATGTTCTTAACCTCAATTGTCGTTGTTCATACGCTTCTTAACTTCTCTTGCACTTGTTCTTGTGTTTAGCAACATCATTTATACTTCTTCTTGTGCTTAACAACCTCATTTGTCGTTGTTCATGCGATTTGCAACATAATTTGCCTCGATCTTGTGCTTATGAACCTCATTTGCATTTGTTCTTGGACTTAGGAATCTCATTTGCCCTTGTTCGTGTTCTTAACCTCAATTGTCGTTGTTCATATGCTTCATAACATCTTTTGCACTCGTTCTTGTGCTTAGCAACATCAATTACACTTTTTATTGTGCTTAGGAACCTCATTTGTCATTGTTCTTGCGATTTGCAACATAATTTGCCCTTGATCTTGTGCTTATGAACTTCATTTGCCCTTGTTTGTGTGCTTAACAACCTGAATTGGCGTTGTTCATGTGCTTAACAACCTTTTTTGCTACTGATATTATGCTTATGAAGTTCATTTGCATTTGTTCTTGTACTATGGAACATCATTTGTCCTTGTTCGTGTTCTTAACCTCAATTGTCGTTGTTCATATGCTTCTTAATCTCTTTTGCATTTTTTCTTGTGTTTAGCAACATCATATATACTTGTTCTTGTGCTTAACAACCTCATTTGTCGTTGTTCTTGCGATTTGCAACATAATTTGCCCTTGATCTTGTGCATATGAACCTGATTTGCATTTGTTCTTATGCTTAGGAACCTCATTTGCCCTTGTTGGTGTGCTTAACAACCTCAATTGGCATTGTTCGTGTGCTTAACAACCTTTTTTGCCCTTGATATTGTGCTTATAAACTTCATTTGCATTTGTTCTTGTACTTAGGAATATCATTTACCCTTGTTCGTGTTCTCAATTATCGTTATTCCTCTGCTTCTTATCCTCTTTTGCCCATGTTCTTGTGCTTAGCAACATCATTTACACTTGTTCTTGTGCTTAACAACCTCATTTTCCGTTGTTCTTGCACTTTGCAACATAATTTGCCCTTGATCTTGTGCTTATGAACCCCATTTGCATTTGTTCCTGTGCTTAGGAACCTCATTTGCCCTTATTTGTGCGCTTAACAACCTCAATTGGCGTTTTTTGTGTGCTTAACAACCTATTTTGCCCTTCATATTCTGCTTATGAACCTCATTTGCATTTGTTCTTGTGCTTAACCTCATTTTCACTTGTTCGTGTGCATAACAACCTCAATTGTCATCGTTCATATGCTTCTTAACCTCTTTTTCCATTGTTATTGTTCTTCGCAACATCATTTACACTTGTTCTTGTGCTTAACAACCTCATTTGTCGTTGTTCTTGTGATTTGCAACATAATTTACCGTTGATCTTGTGCTTATGAACCTCATTTTCCCTTGTTTGTGTACTTAACAACCTTAATTGGTGTTTTTTGTGTGCTTAACAACCTCTTTTGCCCTTGATATTGTGCTTATGAACTTCATTTGCATTTGTTCTTGTACTTAGGAACCTCATTTGCCCTTGTTCGTGTTCTTAACCTCAATTATCGTTGTTCATATGCTTCTTAACCTCTTTTGCACTTGTTCTTGTGGTTACACATCATTTATACTTGTTCTTGTGCTTAACAACCTCATTTGTCGTTGTTGTTGCGATTTAAAACATAATTTGCCCTTGATCTTGCGCTTATGAACCTCATTTTCCCTTGTTTGTGTGCTTAACAACCTCAATTGGCGTTGTTCGTGCGCTTAACAACCTTTTTTCCCAGTGATATTGTGCTTATGAACTTCATTTGCATTTGTTCTTGTACATAGGAACCTCATTTTCCCTTGTTCACGTTCTTAACTTCTTTTGCACTTGTTCTTGTGTTTAGCAATATCATTTATACTTCTTCTTGTGCTTAACAACCTCATTTGTCGTTGTTCATGCGATTTGCAACATAATTTGCCTCGATCTTGTGCTTATGAACCTCATTTGCATTTGTTCTTGGACTTAGGAATCTCATTTGCCCTTGTTCGTGTTCTTAACCTCAATTGTCGTTGTTCATATGCTTCATAATATCTTTTGCACTCGTTCTTGTGCTTAGCAACATCAATTACACTTTTTATTGTGATTAGCAACCTCATTTGTCATTGTTCTTGCGCTTTGCAACATAATTTGCCCTTAATCTTGTGCTTATGAACAGCATTTGAATTTGTTCTTGTGCTTAACCTCATTTTCACTTGTTCGTGTGCATAACAACTTCAATTGTCATTGTTCATATGCTTCTTAACCTCTTTTGCCATTGTTATTGTTCTTAGCAACATCATTTACACGTGTTCTTGTGCTTAACAACCTCATTTGTCGTTGTTCTTGTGATTTGCAACATAATTTGCCGTTGATCTTGTGCTTATGAACCTCATTTTCCCTTGTTTGTGTGCTTAACAACCTTAATTGTTGTTTTTCGTGTGCTTAACAACCTCTTTTGCCCTTGATATTTTGCTTATGAACTTCATTTGCATTTGTTCTTGTACTTAGGAACCTCATTTGCCCTTGTTCGTGTTCTTAACCTCAATTATCGTTGTTCATATGCTTCGTAACCTCTTTTGCAGTTGTTCTTGTGGTTAGCAACATCATTTATAGTTGTTCTTGTGCTTAACAACCTCATTTGTCGTTGTTGTTGCGATTTAAAACATAATTTGCCCTTGATCTTGCGCTTATGAACCTCATTTGCATTTGTTCTTGTGCTTAGGAACCACATTTTCGCTTGTTTGTGTGCTTAACAACCTCAATTGGCATTGTTCGTGTGCTTAACAACCTTTTTTCCCAGTGATATTGTGCTTATGAACTTCATTTGCATTTGTTCTTGTACATAGGAACCTCATTTTCCCTTGTTCATGTTCTTAACCTCAATTGTCGTTGTTCATATGCTTCTTAACTTCTTTTGCACTTGTTCTTGTGTTTAGCAACATCATTTATACTTCTTCTTGTGCTTAACAACCTCATTTGTCGTTGTTCATGCGATTTGCAACATAATTTGCCTCGATCTTGTGCTTATGAACCTCATTTGCATTTGTTCTTGGACTTAGGAATCTCATTTGCCCTTGTTCGTGTTCTTAACCTCAATTGTCGTTGTTCATATGCTTCATAACATCTTTTGCACTCGTTCTTGTGCTTAGCAACATCAATTACACTTTTTATTGTGCTTAGGAACCTCATTTGTCATTGCTCTTGCGCTTTGCAACATAATTTGCCCTTGATCTTGTGCTTATGAACAGCATTTGAATTTGTTCTTGTGCTTAGGAACCTCATTTGCTCTTGGTCATGTGCTTAACAACCTTAATTGTCGTTGTTCATATGGTTCATAATTTATTTTCCCTGGTTCATGTGCTTAGCAACATCATTTACACTTGTTCTTGTGCTTCACAACTTCATCTGTCGTTGTTCTTGCGATTTACAACATAATTTGTCCTTGATCTTGTGATTATGGACCTCATTTGCATTTGTTCTTGCGCTTATGAACCTCATTTGCCCTTGTTTGTGTGCTTAACAACCTCAATTGGCGTTGTTCCTGTGCTAAACAACCTCTTTTGCCCTTGATATTGTGCTTATGAACTTCATTTGCATTTGTTCTTGTACTTAGGAACCTCATTTGCCCTTGTTCGTGTTCTTAACCTCAATTATCGTTGTTCATATGCTTCTTAACCTCTTTTGCACTTGTTCTTGTGGTTACACATCATTTATACTTGTTCTTGTGCTTAACAACCTCATTTGTCGTTGTTGTTGCGATTTAAAACATAATTTGCCCTTGATCTTGCGCTTATGAACCTCATTTGCATTTGTTCTTGTGCTCAGGAACCACATTTTCCCTTGTTTGTGTGCTTAACAACCTCAATTGGCGTTCTTCGTGTGCTTGACAACCTTTTTTCCCAGCGATATTGTGCTTATGAACTTCATTTGCATTTGTTCTTGTACATAGGAACCTCATTTTCCCTTGTTCATGTTCTTAACCTCAATTGTCGTTGTTCATACGCTTCTTAACTTCTCTTGCACTTGTTCTTGTGTTTAGCAACATCATTTATACTTCTTCTTGTGCTTAACAACCTCATTTGTCGTTGTTCATGCGATTTGCAACATAATTTGCCTCGATCTTGTGCTTATGAACCTCATTTGCATTTGTTCTTGGACTTAGGAATCTCATTTGCCCTTGTTCGTGTTCTTAACCTCAATTGTCGTTGTTCATATGCTTCATAACATCTTTTGCACTCGTTCTTGTGCTTAGCAACATCAATTACACTTTTTATTGTGCTTAGGAACCTCATTTGTCATTGTTCTTGCGATTTGCAACATAATTTGCCCTTGATCTTGTGCTTATGAACTTCATTTGCCCTTGTTTGTGTGCTTAACAACCTGAATTGGCGTTGTTCATGTGCTTAACAACCTTTTTTGCTACTGATATTATGCTTATGAAGTTCATTTGCATTTGTTCTTGTACTATGGAACATCATTTGTCCTTGTTCGTGTTCTTAACCTCAATTGTCGTTGTTCATATGCTTCTTAATCTCTTTTGCATTTTTTCTTGTGTTTAGCAACATCATATATACTTGTTCTTGTGCTTAACAACCTCATTTGTCGTTGTTCTTGCGATTTGCAACATAATTTGCCCTTGATCTTGTGCATATGAACCTGATTTGCATTTGTTCTTATGCTTAGGAACCTCATTTGCCCTTGTTGGTGTGCTTAACAACCTCAATTGGCATTGTTCGTGTGCTTAACAACCTTTTTTGCCCTTGATATTGTGCTTATAAACTTCATTTGCATTTGTTCTTGTACTTAGGAATATCATTTACCCTTGTTCGTGTTCTCAATTATCGTTATTCCTCTGCTTCTTATCCTCTTTTGCCCATGTTCTTGTGCTTAGCAACATCATTTACACTTGTTCTTGTGCTTAACAACCTCATTTTCCGTTGTTCTTGCACTTTGCAACATAATTTGCCCTTGATCTTGTGCTTATGAACCCCATTTGCATTTGTTCCTGTGCTTAGGAACCTCATTTGCCCTTATTTGTGCGCTTAACAACCTCAATTGGCGTTTTTTGTGTGCTTAACAACCTATTTTGCCCTTCATATTCTGCTTATGAACCTCATTTGCATTTGTTCTTGTGCTTAACCTCATTTTCACTTGTTCGTGTGCATAACAACCTCAATTGTCATCGTTCATATGCTTCTTAACCTCTTTTTCCATTGTTATTGTTCTTCGCAACATCATTTACACTTGTTCTTGTGCTTAACAACCTCATTTGTCGTTGTTCTTGTGATTTGCAACATAATTTACCGTTGATCTTGTGCTTATGAACCTCATTTTCCCTTGTTTGTGTACTTAACAACCTTAATTGGTGTTTTTTGTGTGCTTAACAACCTCTTTTGCCCTTGATATTGTGCTTATGAACTTCATTTGCATTTGTTCTTGTACTTAGGAACCTCATTTGCCCTTGTTCGTGTTCTTAACCTCAATTATCGTTGTTCATATGCTTCTTAACCTCTTTTGCACTTGTTCTTGTGGTTACACATCATTTATACTTGTTCTTGTGCTTAACAACCTCATTTGTCGTTGTTGTTGCGATTTAAAACATAATTTGCCCTTGATCTTGCGCTTATGAACCTCATTTTCCCTTGTTTGTGTGCTTAACAACCTCAATTGGCGTTGTTCGTGCGCTTAACAACCTTTTTTCCCAGTGATATTGTGCTTATGAACTTCATTTGCATTTGTTCTTGTACATAGGAACCTCATTTTCCCTTGTTCACGTTCTTAACTTCTTTTGCACTTGTTCTTGTGTTTAGCAATATCATTTATACTTCTTCTTGTGCTTAACAACCTCATTTGTCGTTGTTCATGCGATTTGCAACATAATTTGCCTCGATCTTGTGCTTATGAACCTCATTTGCATTTGTTCTTGGACTTAGGAATCTCATTTGCCCTTGTTCGTGTTCTTAACCTCAATTGTCGTTGTTCATATGCTTCATAATATCTTTTGCACTCGTTCTTGTGCTTAGCAACATCAATTACACTTTTTATTGTGATTAGCAACCTCATTTGTCATTGTTCTTGCGCTTTGCAACATAATTTGCCCTTAATCTTGTGCTTATGAACAGCATTTGAATTTGTTCTTGTGCTTAACCTCATTTTCACTTGTTCGTGTGCATAACAACTTCAATTGTCATTGTTCATATGCTTCTTAACCTCTTTTGCCATTGTTATTGTTCTTAGCAACATCATTTACACGTGTTCTTGTGCTTAACAACCTCATTTGTCGTTGTTCTTGTGATTTGCAACATAATTTGCCGTTGATCTTGTGCTTATGAACCTCATTTTCCCTTGTTTGTGTGCTTAACAACCTTAATTGTTGTTTTTCGTGTGCTTAACAACCTCTTTTGCCCTTGATATTTTGCTTATGAACTTCATTTGCATTTGTTCTTGTACTTAGGAACCTCATTTGCCCTTGTTCGTGTTCTTAACCTCAATTATCGTTGTTCATATGCTTCGTAACCTCTTTTGCAGTTGTTCTTGTGGTTAGCAACATCATTTATAGTTGTTCTTGTGCTTAACAACCTCATTTGTCGTTGTTGTTGCGATTTAAAACATAATTTGCCCTTGATCTTGCGCTTATGAACCTCATTTGCATTTGTTCTTGTGCTTAGGAACCACATTTTCGCTTGTTTGTGTGCTTAACAACCTCAATTGGCATTGTTCGTGTGCTTAACAACCTTTTTTCCCAGTGATATTGTGCTTATGAACTTCATTTGCATTTGTTCTTGTACATAGGAACCTCATTTTCCCTTGTTCATGTTCTTAACCTCAATTGTCGTTGTTCATATGCTTCTTAACTTCTTTTGCACTTGTTCTTGTGTTTAGCAACATCATTTATACTTCTTCTTGTGCTTAACAACCTCATTTGTCGTTGTTCATGCGATTTGCAACATAATTTGCCTCGATCTTGTGCTTATGAACCTCATTTGCATTTGTTCTTGGACTTAGGAATCTCATTTGCCCTTGTTCGTGTTCTTAACCTCAATTGTCGTTGTTCATATGCTTCATAACATCTTTTGCACTCGTTCTTGTGCTTAGCAACATCAATTACACTTTTTATTGTGCTTAGGAACCTCATTTGTCATTGCTCTTGCGCTTTGCAACATAATTTGCCCTTGATCTTGTGCTTATGAACAGCATTTGAATTTGTTCTTGTGCTTAGGAACCTCATTTGCTCTTGGTCATGTGCTTAACAACCTTAATTGTCGTTGTTCATATGGTTCATAATTTATTTTCCCTGGTTCATGTGCTTAGCAACATCATTTACACTTGTTCTTGTGCTTCACAACTTCATCTGTCGTTGTTCTTGCGATTTACAACATAATTTGTCCTTGATCTTGTGATTATGGACCTCATTTGCATTTGTTCTTGCGCTTATGAACCTCATTTGCCCTTGTTTGTGTGCTTAACAACCTCAATTGGCGTTGTTCCTGTGCTAAACAACCTCTTTTGCCCTTGATATTGTGCTTATGAACTTCATTTGCATTTGTTCTTGTACTTAGGAACCTCATTTGCCCTTGTTCGTGTTCTTAACCTCAATTATCGTTGTTCATATGCTTCTTAACCTCTTTTGCACTTGTTCTTGTGGTTACACATCATTTATACTTGTTCTTGTGCTTAACAACCTCATTTGTCGTTGTTGTTGCGATTTAAAACATAATTTGCCCTTGATCTTGCGCTTATGAACCTCATTTGCATTTGTTCTTGTGCTCAGGAACCACATTTTCCCTTGTTTGTGTGCTTAACAACCTCAATTGGCGTTCTTCGTGTGCTTGACAACCTTTTTTCCCAGCGATATTGTGCTTATGAACTTCATTTGCATTTGTTCTTGTACATAGGAACCTCATTTTCCCTTGTTCATGTTCTTAACCTCAATTGTCGTTGTTCATACGCTTCTTAACTTCTCTTGCACTTGTTCTTGTGTTTAGCAACATCATTTATACTTCTTCTTGTGCTTAACAACCTCATTTGTCGTTGTTCATGCGATTTGCAACATAATTTGCCTCGATCTTGTGCTTATGAACCTCATTTGCATTTGTTCTTGGACTTAGGAATCTCATTTGCCCTTGTTCGTGTTCTTAACCTCAATTGTCGTTGTTCATATGCTTCATAACATCTTTTGCACTCGTTCTTGTGCTTAGCAACATCAATTACACTTTTTATTGTGCTTAGGAACCTCATTTGTCATTGTTCTTGCGATTTGCAACATAATTTGCCCTTGATCTTGTGCTTATGAACTTCATTTGCCCTTGTTTGTGTGCTTAACAACCTGAATTGGCGTTGTTCATGTGCTTAACAACCTTTTTTGCTACTGATATTATGCTTATGAAGTTCATTTGCATTTGTTCTTGTACTATGGAACATCATTTGTCCTTGTTCGTGTTCTTAACCTCAATTGTCGTTGTTCATATGCTTCTTAATCTCTTTTGCATTTTTTCTTGTGTTTAGCAACATCATATATACTTGTTCTTGTGCTTAACAACCTCATTTGTCGTTGTTCTTGCGATTTGCAACATAATTTGCCCTTGATCTTGTGCATATGAACCTGATTTGCATTTGTTCTTATGCTTAGGAACCTCATTTGCCCTTGTTGGTGTGCTTAACAACCTCAATTGGCATTGTTCGTGTGCTTAACAACCTTTTTTGCCCTTGATATTGTGCTTATAAACTTCATTTGCATTTGTTCTTGTACTTAGGAATATCATTTACCCTTGTTCGTGTTCTCAATTATCGTTATTCCTCTGCTTCTTATCCTCTTTTGCCCATGTTCTTGTGCTTAGCAACATCATTTACACTTGTTCTTGTGCTTAACAACCTCATTTTCCGTTGTTCTTGCACTTTGCAACATAATTTGCCCTTGATCTTGTGCTTATGAACCCCATTTGCATTTGTTCCTGTGCTTAGGAACCTCATTTGCCCTTATTTGTGCGCTTAACAACCTCAATTGGCGTTTTTTGTGTGCTTAACAACCTATTTTGCCCTTCATATTCTGCTTATGAACCTCATTTGCATTTGTTCTTGTGCTTAACCTCATTTTCACTTGTTCGTGTGCATAACAACCTCAATTGTCATCGTTCATATGCTTCTTAACCTCTTTTTCCATTGTTATTGTTCTTCGCAACATCATTTACACTTGTTCTTGTGCTTAACAACCTCATTTGTCGTTGTTCTTGTGATTTGCAACATAATTTACCGTTGATCTTGTGCTTATGAACCTCATTTTCCCTTGTTTGTGTACTTAACAACCTTAATTGGTGTTTTTTGTGTGCTTAACAACCTCTTTTGCCCTTGATATTGTGCTTATGAACTTCATTTGCATTTGTTCTTGTACTTAGGAACCTCATTTGCCCTTGTTCGTGTTCTTAACCTCAATTATCGTTGTTCATATGCTTCTTAACCTCTTTTGCACTTGTTCTTGTGGTTACACATCATTTATACTTGTTCTTGTGCTTAACAACCTCATTTGTCGTTGTTGTTGCGATTTAAAACATAATTTGCCCTTGATCTTGCGCTTATGAACCTCATTTTTCCTTGTTTGTGTGCTTAACAACCTCAATTGGCGTTGTTCGTGCGCTTAACAACCTTTTTTCCCAGTGATATTGTGCTTATGAACTTCATTTGCATTTGTTCTTGTACATAGGAACCTCATTTTCCCTTGTTCACGTTCTTAACCTCAATTGTCGTTGTTCATATGCTTCTTAACTTCTTTTGCACTTGTTCTTGTGTTTAGCAATATCATTTATACTTCTTCTTGTGCTTAACAACCTCATTTGTCGTTGTTCATGCGATTTGCAACATAATTTGCCTCGATCTTGTGCTTATGAACCTCATTTGCATTTGTTCTTGGACTTAGGAATCTCATTTGCCCTTGTTCGTGTTCTTAACCTCAATTGTCGTTGTTCATATGCTTCATAATATCTTTTGCACTCGTTCTTGTGCTTAGCAACATCAATTACACTTTTTATTGTGATTAGCAACCTCATTTGTCATTGTTCTTGCGCTTTGCAACATAATTTGCCCTTAATCTTGTGCTTATGAACAGCATTTGAATTTGTTCTTGTGCTTAACCTCATTTTCACTTGTTCGTGTGCATAACAACTTCAATTGTCATTGTTCATATGCTTCTTAACCTCTTTTGCCATTGTTATTGTTCTTAGCAACATCATTTACACGTGTTCTTGTGCTTAACAACCTCATTTGTCGTTGTTCTTGTGATTTGCAACATAATTTGCCGTTGATCTTGTGCTTATGAACCTCATTTTCCCTTGTTTGTGTGCTTAACAACCTTAATTGTTGTTTTTCGTGTGCTTAACAACCTCTTTTGCCCTTGATATTTTGCTTATGAACTTCATTTGCATTTGTTCTTGTACTTAGGAACCTCATTTGCCCTTGTTCGTGTTCTTAACCTCAATTATCGTTGTTCATATGCTTCGTAACCTCTTTTGCAGTTGTTCTTGTGGTTAGCAACATCATTTATAGTTGTTCTTGTGCTTAACAACCTCATTTGTCGTTGTTGTTGCGATTTAAAACATAATTTGCCCTTGATCTTGCGCTTATGAACCTCATTTGCATTTGTTCTTGTGCTTAGGAACTACATTTTCGCTTGTTTGTGTGCTTAACAACCTCAATTGGCATTGTTCGTGTGCTTAACAACCTTTTTTCCCAGTGATATTGTGCTTATGAACTTCATTTGCATTTGTTCTTGTACATAGGAACCTCATTTTCCCTTGTTCATGTTCTTAACCTCAATTGTCGTTGTTCATATGCTTCTTAACTTCTTTTGCACTTGTTCTTGTGTTTAGCAACATCATTTATACTTCTTCTTGTGCTTAACAACCTCATTTGTCGTTGTTCATGCGATTTGCAACATAATTTGCCTCGATCTTGTGCTTATGAACCTCATTTGCATTTGTTCTTGGACTTAGGAATCTCATTTGCCCTTGTTCGTGTTCTTAACCTCAATTGTCGTTGTTCATATGCTTCATAACATCTTTTGCACTCGTTCTTGTGCTTAGCAACATCAATTACACTTTTTATTGTGCTTAGGAACCTCATTTGTCATTGCTCTTGCGCTTTGCAACATAATTTGCCCTTGATCTTGTGCTTATGAACAGCATTTGAATTTGTTCTTGTGCTTAGGAACCTCATTTGCTCTTGGTCATGTGCTTAACAACCTTAATTGTCGTTGTTCATATGGTTCATAATTTATTTTCCCTGGTTCATGTGCTTAGCAACATCATTTACACTTGTTCTTGTGCTTCACAACTTCATCTGTCGTTGTTCTTGCGATTTACAACATAATTTGTCCTTGATCTTGTGATTATGGACCTCATTTGCATTTGTTCTTGCGCTTATGAACCTCATTTGCCCTTGTTTGTGTGCTTAACAACCTCAATTGGCGTTGTTCCTGTGCTAAACAACCTCTTTTGCCCTTGATATTGTGCTTATGAACTTCATTTGCATTTGTTCTTGTACTTAGGAACCTCATTTGCCCTTGTTCGTGTTCTTAACCTCAATTATCGTTGTTCATATGCTTCTTAACCTCTTTTGCACTTGTTCTTGTGGTTACACATCATTTATACTTGTTCTTGTGCTTAACAACCTCATTTGTCGTTGTTGTTGCGATTTAAAACATAATTTGCCCTTGATCTTGCGCTTATGAACCTCATTTGCATTTGTTCTTGTGCTCAGGAACCACATTTTCCCTTGTTTGTGTGCTTAACAACCTCAATTGGCGTTCTTCGTGTGCTTGACAACCTTTTTTCCCAGCGATATTGTGCTTATGAACTTCATTTGCATTTGTTCTTGTACATAGGAACCTCATTTTCCCTTGTTCATGTTCTTAACCTCAATTGTCGTTGTTCATACGCTTCTTAACTTCTCTTGCACTTGTTCTTGTGTTTAGCAACATCATTTATACTTCTTCTTGTGCTTAACAACCTCATTTGTCGTTGTTCATGCGATTTGCAACATAATTTGCCTCGATCTTGTGCTTATGAACCTCATTTGCATTTGTTCTTGGACTTAGGAATCTCATTTGCCCTTGTTCGTGTTCTTAACCTCAATTGTCGTTGTTCATATGCTTCATAACATCTTTTGCACTCGTTCTTGTGCTTAGCAACATCAATTACACTTTTTATTGTGCTTAGGAACCTCATTTGTCATTGTTCTTGCGATTTGCAACATAATTTGCCCTTGATCTTGTGCTTATGAACTTCATTTGCCCTTGTTTGTGTGCTTAACAACCTGAATTGGCGTTGTTCATGTGCTTAACAACCTTTTTTGCTACTGATATTATGCTTATGAAGTTCATTTGCATTTGTTCTTGTACTATGGAACATCATTTGTCCTTGTTCGTGTTCTTAACCTCAATTGTCGTTGTTCATATGCTTCTTAATCTCTTTTGCATTTTTTCTTGTGTTTAGCAACATCATATATACTTGTTCTTGTGCTTAACAACCTCATTTGTCGTTGTTCTTGCGATTTGCAACATAATTTGCCCTTGATCTTGTGCATATGAACCTGATTTGCATTTGTTCTTATGCTTAGGAACCTCATTTGCCCTTGTTGGTGTGCTTAACAACCTCAATTGGCATTGTTCGTGTGCTTAACAACCTTTTTTGCCCTTGATATTGTGCTTATAAACTTCATTTGCATTTGTTCTTGTACTTAGGAATATCATTTACCCTTGTTCGTGTTCTCAATTATCGTTATTCCTCTGCTTCTTATCCTCTTTTGCCCATGTTCTTGTGCTTAGCAACATCATTTACACTTGTTCTTGTGCTTAACAACCTCATTTTCCGTTGTTCTTGCACTTTGCAACATAATTTGCCCTTGATCTTGTGCTTATGAACCCCATTTGCATTTGTTCCTGTGCTTAGGAACCTCATTTGCCCTTATTTGTGCGCTTAACAACCTATTTTGCCCTTCATATTCTGCTTATGAACCTCATTTGCATTTGTTCTTGTGCTTAACCTCATTTTCACTTGTTCGTGTGCATAACAACCTCAATTGTCATCGTTCATATGCTTCTTAACCTCTTTTTCCATTGTTATTGTTCTTCGCAACATCATTTACACTTGTTCTTGTGCTTAACAACCTCATTTGTCGTTGTTCTTGTGATTTGCAACATAATTTACCGTTGATCTTGTGCTTATGAACCTCATTTTCCCTTGTTTGTGTACTTAACAACCTTAATTGGTGTTTTTTGTGTGCTTAACAACCTCTTTTGCCCTTGATATTGTGCTTATGAACTTCATTTGCATTTGTTCTTGTACTTAGGAACCTCATTTGCCCTTGTTCGTGTTCTTAACCTCAATTATCGTTGTTCATATGCTTCTTAACCTCTTTTGCACTTGTTCTTGTGGTTACACATCATTTATACTTGTTCTTGTGCTTAACAACCTCATTTGTCGTTGTTGTTGCGATTTAAAACATAATTTGCCCTTGATCTTGCGCTTATGAACCTCATTTTCCCTTGTTTGTGTGCTTAACAACCTCAATTGGCGTTGTTCGTGCGCTTAACAACCTTTTTTCCCAGTGATATTGTGCTTATGAACTTCATTTGCATTTGTTCTTGTACATAGGAACCTCATTTTCCCTTGTTCACGTTCTTAACCTCAATTGTCGTTGTTCATATGCTTCTTAACTTCTTTTGCACTTGTTCTTGTGTTTAGCAATATCATTTATACTTCTTCTTGTGCTTAACAACCTCATTTGTCGTTGTTCATGCGATTTGCAACATAATTTGCCTCGATCTTGTGCTTATGAACCTCATTTGCATTTGTTCTTGGACTTAGGAATCTCATTTGCCCTTGTTCGTGTTCTTAACCTCAATTGTCGTTGTTCATATGCTTCATAATATCTTTTGCACTCGTTCTTGTGCTTAGCAACATCAATTACACTTTTTATTGTGATTAGCAACCTCATTTGTCATTGTTCTTGCGCTTTGCAACATAATTTGCCCTTAATCTTGTGCTTATGAACAGCATTTGAATCTGTTCTTGTGCTTAACCTCATTTTCACTTGTTCGTGTGCATAACAACTTCAATTGTCATTGTTCATATGCTTCTTAACCTCTTTTGCCATTGTTATTGTTCTTAGCAGCATCATTTACACGTGTTCTTGTGCTTAACAACCTCATTTGTCGTTGTTCTTGTGATTTGCAACATAATTTGCCGTTGATCTTGTGCTTATGAACCTCATTTTCCCTTGTTTGTGTGCTTAACAACCTTAATTGTTGTTTTTCGTGTGCTTAACAACCTCTTTTGCCCTTGATATTTTGCTTATGAACTTCATTTGCATTTGTTCTTGTACTTAGGAACCTCATTTGCCCTTGTTCGTGTTCTTAACCTCAATTATCGTTGTTCATATGCTTCGTAACCTCTTTTGCAGTTGTTCTTGTGGTTAGCAACATCATTTATAGTTGTTCTTGTGCTTAACAACCTCATTTGTCGTTGTTGTTGCGATTTAAAACATAATTTGCCCTTGATCTTGCGCTTATGAACCTCATTTGCATTTGTTCTTGTGCTTAGGAACCACATTTTCGCTTGTTTGTGTGCTTAACAACCTCAATTGGCATTGTTCGTGTGCTTAACAACCTTTTTTCCCAGTGATATTGTGCTTATGAACTTCATTTGCATTTGTTCTTGTACATAGGAACCTCATTTTCCCTTGTTCATGTTCTTAACCTCAATTGTCGTTGTTCATATGCTTCTTAACTTCTTTTGCACTTGTTCTTGTGTTTAGCAACATCATTTATACTTCTTCTTGTGCTTAACAACCTCATTTGTCGTTGTTCATGCGATTTGCAACATAATTTGCCTCGATCTTGTGCTTATGAACCTCATTTGCATTTGTTCTTGGACTTAGGAATCTCATTTGCCCTTGTTCGTGTTCTTAACCTCAATTGTCGTTGTTCATATGCTTCATAACATCTTTTGCACTCGTTCTTGTGCTTAGCAACATCAATTACACTTTTTATTGTGCTTAGGAACCTCATTTGTCATTGCTCTTGCGCTTTGCAACATAATTTGCCCTTGATCTTGTGCTTATGAACAGCATTTGAATTTGTTCTTGTGCTTAGGAACCTCATTTGCTCTTGGTCATGTGCTTAACAACCTTAATTGTCGTTGTTCATATGGTTCATAATTTATTTTCCCTGGTTCATGTGCTTAGCAACATCATTTACACTTGTTCTTGTGCTTCACAACTTCATCTGTCGTTGTTCTTGCGATTTACAACATAATTTGTCCTTGATCTTGTGATTATGGACCTCATTTGCATTTGTTCTTGCGCTTATGAACCTCATTTGCCCTTGTTTGTGTGCTTAACAACCTCAATTGGCGTTGTTCCTGTGCTAAACAACCTCTTTTGCCCTTGATATTGTGCTTATGAACTTCATTTGCATTTGTTCTTGTACTTAGGAACCTCATTTGCCCTTGTTCGTGTTCTTAACCTCAATTATCGTTGTTCATATGCTTCTTAACCTCTTTTGCACTTGTTCTTGTGGTTACACATCATTTATACTTGTTCTTGTGCTTAACAACCTCATTTGTCGTTGTTGTTGCGATTTAAAACATAATTTGCCCTTGATCTTGCGCTTATGAACCTCATTTGCATTTGTTCTTGTGCTCAGGAACCACATTTTCCCTTGTTTGTGTGCTTAACAACCTCAATTGGCGTTCTTCGTGTGCTTGACAACCTTTTTTCCCAGCGATATTGTGCTTATGAACTTCATTTGCATTTGTTCTTGTACATAGGAACCTCATTTTCCCTTGTTCATGTTCTTAACCTCAATTGTCGTTGTTCATACGCTTCTTAACTTCTCTTGCACTTGTTCTTGTGTTTAGCAACATCATTTATACTTCTTCTTGTGCTTAACAACCTCATTTGTCGTTGTTCATGCGATTTGCAACATAATTTGCCTCGATCTTGTGCTTATGAACCTCATTTGCATTTGTTCTTGGACTTAGGAATCTCATTTGCCCTTGTTCGTGTTCTTAACCTCAATTGTCGTTGTTCATATGCTTCATAACATCTTTTGCACTCGTTCTTGTGCTTAGCAACATCAATTACACTTTTTATTGTGCTTAGGAACCTCATTTGTCATTGTTCTTGCGATTTGCAACATAATTTGCCCTTGATCTTGTGCTTATGAACTTCATTTGCCCTTGTTTGTGTGCTTAACAACCTTAATTGTTGTTTTTCGTGTGCTTAACAACCTCTTTTGCCCTTGATATTTTGCTTATGAACTTCATTTGCATTTGTTCTTGTACTTAGGAACCTCATTTGCCCTTGTTCGTGTTCTTAACCTCAATTATCGTTGTTCATATGCTTCGTAACCTCTTTTGCAGTTGTTCTTGTGGTTAGCAACATCATTTATAGTTGTTCTTGTGCTTAACAACCTCATTTGTCGTTGTTGTTGCGATTTAAAACATAATTTGCCCTTGATCTTGCGCTTATGAACCTCATTTGCATTTGTTCTTGTGCTCAGGAACCACATTTTCCCTTGTTTGTGTGCTTAACAACCTCAATTGGCGTTCTTCGTGTGCTTGACAACCTTTTTTCCCAGCGATATTGTGCTTATGAACTTCATTTGCATTTGTTCTTGTACATAGGAACCTCATTTTCCCTTGTTCATGTTCTTAACCTCAATTGTCGTTGTTCATACGCTTCTTAACTTCTCTTGCACTTGTTCTTGTGTTTAGCAACATCATTTATACTTCTTCTTGTGCTTAACAACCTCATTTGTCGTTGTTCATGCGATTTGCAACATAATTTGCCTCGATCTTGTGCTTATGAACCTCATTTGCATTTGTTCTTGGACTTAGGAATCTCATTTGCCCTTGTTCGTGTTCTTAACCTCAATTGTCGTTGTTCATATGCTTCATAACATCTTTTGCACTCGTTCTTGTGCTTAGCAACATCAATTACACTTTTTATTGTGCTTAGGAACCTCATTTGTCATTGTTCTTGCGATTTGCAACATAATTTGCCCTTGATCTTGTGCTTATGAACTTCATTTGCCCTTGTTTGTGTGCTTAACAACCTGAATTGGCGTTGTTCATGTGCTTAACAACCTTTTTTGCTACTGATATTATGCTTATGAAGTTCATTTGCATTTGTTCTTGTACTATGGAACATCATTTGTCCTTGTTCGTGTTCTTAACCTCAATTGTCGTTGTTCATATGCTTCTTAATCTCTTTTGCATTTTTTCTTGTGTTTAGCAACATCATATATACTTGTTCTTGTGCTTAACAACCTCATTTGTCGTTGTTCTTGCGATTTGCAACATAATTTGCCCTTGATCTTGTGCATATGAACCTGATTTGCATTTGTTCTTATGCTTAGGAACCTCATTTGCCCTTGTTGGTGTGCTTAACAACCTCAATTGGCATTGTTCGTGTGCTTAACAACCTTTTTTGCCCTTGATATTGTGCTTATAAACTTCATTTGCATTTGTTCTTGTACTTAGGAATATCATTTACCCTTGTTCGTGTTCTCAATTATCGTTATTCCTCTGCTTCTTATCCTCTTTTGCCCATGTTCTTGTGCTTAGCAACATCATTTACACTTGTTCTTGTGCTTAACAACCTCATTTTCCGTTGTTCTTGCACTTTGCAACATAATTTGCCCTTGATCTTGTGCTTATGAACCCCATTTGCATTTGTTCCTGTGCTTAGGAACCTCATTTGCCCTTATTTGTGCGCTTAACAACCTATTTTGCCCTTCATATTCTGCTTATGAACCTCATTTGCATTTGTTCTTGTGCTTAACCTCATTTTCACTTGTTCGTGTGCATAACAACCTCAATTGTCATCGTTCATATGCTTCTTAACCTCTTTTTCCATTGTTATTGTTCTTCGCAACATCATTTACACTTGTTCTTGTGCTTAACAACCTCATTTGTCGTTGTTCTTGTGATTTGCAACATAATTTACCGTTGATCTTGTGCTTATGAACCTCATTTTCCCTTGTTTGTGTACTTAACAACCTTAATTGGTGTTTTTTGTGTGCTTAACAACCTCTTTTGCCCTTGATATTGTGCTTATGAACTTCATTTGCATTTGTTCTTGTACTTAGGAACCTCATTTGCCCTTGTTCGTGTTCTTAACCTCAATTATCGTTGTTCATATGCTTCTTAACCTCTTTTGCACTTGTTCTTGTGGTTACACATCATTTATACTTGTTCTTGTGCTTAACAACCTCATTTGTCGTTGTTGTTGCGATTTAAAACATAATTTGCCCTTGATCTTGCGCTTATGAACCTCATTTTCCCTTGTTTGTGTGCTTAACAACCTCAATTGGCGTTGTTCGTGCGCTTAACAACCTTTTTTCCCAGTGATATTGTGCTTATGAACTTCATTTGCATTTGTTCTTGTACATAGGAACCTCATTTTCCCTTGTTCACGTTCTTAACCTCAATTGTCGTTGTTCATATGCTTCTTAACTTCTTTTGCACTTGTTCTTGTGTTTAGCAATATCATTTATACTTCTTCTTGTGCTTAACAACCTCATTTGTCGTTGTTCATGCGATTTGCAACATAATTTGCCTCGATCTTGTGCTTATGAACCTCATTTGCATTTGTTCTTGGACTTAGGAATCTCATTTGCCCTTGTTCGTGTTCTTAACCTCAATTGTCGTTGTTCATATGCTTCATAATATCTTTTGCACTCGTTCTTGTGCTTAGCAACATCAATTACACTTTTTATTGTGATTAGCAACCTCATTTGTCATTGTTCTTGCGCTTTGCAACATAATTTGCCCTTAATCTTGTGCTTATGAACAGCATTTGAATCTGTTCTTGTGCTTAACCTCATTTTCACTTGTTCGTGTGCATAACAACTTCAATTGTCATTGTTCATATGCTTCTTAACCTCTTTTGCCATTGTTATTGTTCTTAGCAACATCATTTACACGTGTTCTTGTGCTTAACAACCTCATTTGTCGTTGTTCTTGTGATTTGCAACATAATTTGCCGTTGATCTTGTGCTTATGAACCTCATTTTCCCTTGTTTGTGTGCTTAACAACCTTAATTGTTGTTTTTCGTGTGCTTAACAACCTCTTTTGCCCTTGATATTTTGCTTATGAACTTCATTTGCATTTGTTCTTGTACTTAGGAACCTCATTTGCCCTTGTTCGTGTTCTTAACCTCAATTATCGTTGTTCATATGCTTCGTAACCTCTTTTGCAGTTGTTCTTGTGGTTAGCAACATCATTTATAGTTGTTCTTGTGCTTAACAACCTCATTTGTCGTTGTTGTTGCGATTTAAAACATAATTTGCCCTTGATCTTGCGCTTATGAACCTCATTTGCATTTGTTCTTGTGCTTAGGAACCACATTTTCGCTTGTTTGTGTGCTTAACAACCTCAATTGGCATTGTTCGTGTGCTTAACAACCTTTTTTCCCAGTGATATTGTGCTTATGAACTTCATTTGCATTTGTTCTTGTACATAGGAACCTCATTTTCCCTTGTTCATGTTCTTAACCTCAATTGTCGTTGTTCATATGCTTCTTAACTTCTTTTGCACTTGTTCTTGTGTTTAGCAACATCATTTATACTTCTTCTTGTGCTTAACAACCTCATTTGTCGTTGTTCATGCGATTTGCAACATAATTTGCCTCGATCTTGTGCTTATGAACCTCATTTGCATTTGTTCTTGGACTTAGGAATCTCATTTGCCCTTGTTCGTGTTCTTAACCTCAATTGTCGTTGTTCATATGCTTCATAACATCTTTTGCACTCGTTCTTGTGCTTAGCAACATCAATTACACTTTTTATTGTGCTTAGGAACCTCATTTGTCATTGCTCTTGCGCTTTGCAACATAATTTGCCCTTGATCTTGTGCTTATGAACAGCATTTGAATTTGTTCTTGTGCTTAGGAACCTCATTTGCTCTTGGTCATGTGCTTAACAACCTTAATTGTCGTTGTTCATATGGTTCATAATTTATTTTCCCTGGTTCATGTGCTTAGCAACATCATTTACACTTGTTCTTGTGCTTCACAACTTCATCTGTCGTTGTTCTTGCGATTTACAACATAATTTGTTCTTGATCTTGTGATTATGGACCTCATTTGCATTTGTTCTTGCGCTTATGAACCTCATTTGCCCTTGTTTGTGTGCTTAACAACCTCAATTGGCGTTGTTCCTGTGCTAAACAACCTCTTTTGCCCTTGATATTGTGCTTATGAACTTCATTTGCATTTGTTCTTGTACTTAGGAACCTCATTTGCCCTTGTTCGTGTTCTTAACCTCAATTATCGTTGTTCATATGCTTCTTAACCTCTTTTGCACTTGTTCTTGTGGTTACACATCATTTATACTTGTTCTTGTGCTTAACAACCTCATTTGTCGTTGTTGTTGCGATTTAAAACATAATTTGCCCTTGATCTTGCGCTTATGAACCTCATTTTCCCTTGTTTGTGTGCTTAACAACCTCAATTGGCGTTGTTCGTGCGCTTAACAACCTTTTTTCCCAGTGATATTGTGCTTATGAACTTCATTTGCATTTGTTCTTGTACATAGGAACCTCATTTTCCCTTGTTCACGTTCTTAACCTCAATTGTCGTTGTTCATATGCTTCTTAACTTCTTTTGCACTTGTTCTTGTGTTTAGCAATATCATTTATACTTCTTCTTGTGCTTAACAACCTCATTTGTCGTTGTTCATGCGATTTGCAACATAATTTGCCTCGATCTTGTGCTTATGAACCTCATTTGCATTTGTTCTTGGACTTAGGAATCTCATTTGCCCTTGTTCGTGTTCTTAACCTCAATTGTCGTTGTTCATATGCTTCATAATATCTTTTGCACTCGTTCTTGTGCTTAGCAACATCAATTACACTTTTTATTGTGATTAGCAACCTCATTTGTCATTGTTCTTGCGCTTTGCAACATAATTTGCCCTTAATCTTGTGCTTATGAACAGCATTTGAATTTGTTCTTGTGCTTAACCTCATTTTCACTTGTTCGTGTGCATAACAACTTCAATTGTCATTGTTCATATGCTTCTTAACCTCTTTTGCCATTGTTATTGTTCTTAGCAACATCATTTACACGTGTTCTTGTGCTTAACAACCTCATTTGTCGTTGTTCTTGTGATTTGCAACATAATTTGCCGTTGATCTTGTGCTTATGAACCTCATTTTCCCTTGTTTGTGTGCTTAACAACCTTAATTGTTGTTTTTCGTGTGCTTAACAACCTCTTTTGCCCTTGATATTTTGCTTATGAACTTCATTTGCATTTGTTCTTGTACTTAGGAACCTCATTTGCCCTTGTTCGTGTTCTTAACCTCAATTATCGTTGTTCATATGCTTCGTAACCTCTTTTGCAGTTGTTCTTGTGGTTAGCAACATCATTTATAGTTGTTCTTGTGCTTAACAACCTCATTTGTCGTTGTTGTTGCGATTTAAAACATAATTTGCCCTTGATCTTGCGCTTATGAACCTCATTTGCATTTGTTCTTGTGCTTAGGAACCACATTTTCGCTTGTTTGTGTGCTTAACAACCTCAATTGGCATTGTTCGTGTGCTTAACAACCTTTTTTCCCAGTGATATTGTGCTTATGAACTTCATTTGCATTTGTTCTTGTACATAGGAACCTCATTTTCCCTTGTTCATGTTCTTAACCTCAATTGTCGTTGTTCATATGCTTCTTAACTTCTTTTGCACTTGTTCTTGTGTTTAGCAACATCATTTATACTTCTTCTTGTGCTTAACAACCTCATTTGTCGTTGTTCATGCGATTTGCAACATAATTTGCCTCGATCTTGTGCTTATGAACCTCATTTGCATTTGTTCTTGGACTTAGGAATCTCATTTGCCCTTGTTCGTGTTCTTAACCTCAATTGTCGTTGTTCATATGCTTCATAATATCTTTTGCACTCGTTCTTGTGCTTAGCAACATCAATTACACTTTTTATTGTGATTAGCAACCTCATTTGTCATTGTTCTTGCGCTTTGCAACATAATTTGCCCTTAATCTTGTGCTTATGAACAGCATTTGAATTTGTTCTTGTGCTTAACCTCATTTTCACTTGTTCGTGTGCATAACAACTTCAATTGTCATTGTTCATATGCTTCTTAACCTCTTTTGCCATTGTTATTGTTCTTAGCAACATCATTTACACGTGTTCTTGTGCTTAACAACCTCATTTGTCGTTGTTCTTGTGATTTGCAACATAATTTGCCGTTGATCTTGTGCTTATGAACCTCATTTTCCCTTGTTTGTGTGCTTAACAACCTTAATTGTTGTTTTTCGTGTGCTTAACAACCTCTTTTGCCCTTGATATTTTGCTTATGAACTTCATTTGCATTTGTTCTTGTACTTAGGAACCTCATTTGCCCTTGTTCGTGTTCTTAACCTCAATTATCGTTGTTCATATGCTTCGTAACCTCTTTTGCAGTTGTTCTTGTGGTTAGCAACATCATTTATAGTTGTTCTTGTGCTTAACAACCTCATTTGTCGTTGTTGTTGCGATTTAAAACATAATTTGCCCTTGATCTTGCGCTTATGAACCTCATTTGCATTTGTTCTTGTGCTTAGGAACCACATTTTCGCTTGTTTGTGTGCTTAACAACCTCAATTGGCATTGTTCGTGTGCTTAACAACCTTTTTTCCCAGTGATATTGTGCTTATGAACTTCATTTGCATTTGTTCTTGTACATAGGAACCTCATTTTCCCTTGTTCATGTTCTTAACCTCAATTGTCGTTGTTCATATGCTTCTTAACTTCTTTTGCACTTGTTCTTGTGTTTAGCAACATCATTTATACTTCTTCTTGTGCTTAACAACCTCATTTGTCGTTGTTCATGCGATTTGCAACATAATTTGCCTCGATCTTGTGCTTATGAACCTCATTTGCATTTGTTCTTGGACTTAGGAATCTCATTTGCCCTTGTTCGTGTTCTTAACCTCAATTGTCGTTGTTCATATGCTTCATAACATCTTTTGCACTCGTTCTTGTGCTTAGCAACATCAATTACACTTTTTATTGTGCTTAGGAACCTCATTTGTCATTGCTCTTGCGCTTTGCAACATAATTTGCCCTTGATCTTGTGCTTATGAACAGCATTTGAATTTGTTCTTGTGCTTAGGAACCTCATTTGCTCTTGGTCATGTGCTTAACAACCTTAATTGTCGTTGTTCATATGGTTCATAATTTATTTTCCCTGGTTCATGTGCTTAGCAACATCATTTACACTTGTTCTTGTGCTTCACAACTTCATCTGTCGTTGTTCTTGCGATTTACAACATAATTTGTCCTTGATCTTGTGATTATGGACCTCATTTGCATTTGTTCTTGCGCTTATGAACCTCATTTGCCCTTGTTTGTGTGCTTAACAACCTCAATTGGCGTTGTTCCTGTGCTAAACAACCTCTTTTGCCCTTGATATTGTGCTTATGAACTTCATTTGCATTTGTTCTTGTACTTAGGAACCTCATTTGCCCTTGTTCGTGTTCTTAACCTCAATTATCGTTGTTCATATGCTTCTTAACCTCTTTTGCACTTGTTCTTGTGGTTACACATCATTTATACTTGTTCTTGTGCTTAACAACCTCATTTGTCGTTGTTGTTGCGATTTAAAACATAATTTGCCCTTGATCTTGCGCTTATGAACCTCATTTGCATTTGTTCTTGTGCTCAGGAACCACATTTTCCCTTGTTTGTGTGCTTAACAACCTCAATTGGCGTTCTTCGTGTGCTTGACAACCTTTTTTCCCAGCGATATTGTGCTTATGAACTTCATTTGCATTTGTTCTTGTACATAGGAACCTCATTTTCCCTTGTTCATGTTCTTAACCTCAATTGTCGTTGTTCATACGCTTCTTAACTTCTCTTGCACTTGTTCTTGTGTTTAGCAACATCATTTATACTTCTTCTTGTGCTTAACAACCTCATTTGTCGTTGTTCATGCGATTTGCAACATAATTTGCCTCGATCTTGTGCTTATGAACCTCATTTGCATTTGTTCTTGGACTTAGGAATCTCATTTGCCCTTGTTCGTGTTCTTAACCTCAATTGTCGTTGTTCATATGCTTCATAACATCTTTTGCACTCGTTCTTGTGCTTAGCAACATCAATTACACTTTTTATTGTGCTTAGGAACCTCATTTGTCATTGTTCTTGCGATTTGCAACATAATTTGCCCTTGATCTTGTGCTTATGAACTTCATTTGCCCTTGTTTGTGTGCTTAACAACCTGAATTGGCGTTGTTCATGTGCTTAACAACCTTTTTTGCTACTGATATTATGCTTATGAAGTTCATTTGCATTTGTTCTTGTACTATGGAACATCATTTGTCCTTGTTCGTGTTCTTAACCTCAATTGTCGTTGTTCATATGCTTCTTAATCTCTTTTGCATTTTTTCTTGTGTTTAGCAACATCATATATACTTGTTCTTGTGCTTAACAACCTCATTTGTCGTTGTTCTTGCGATTTGCAACATAATTTGCCCTTGATCTTGTGCATATGAACCTGATTTGCATTTGTTCTTATGCTTAGGAACCTCATTTGCCCTTGTTGGTGTGCTTAACAACCTCAATTGGCATTGTTCGTGTGCTTAACAACCTTTTTTGCCCTTGATATTGTGCTTATAAACTTCATTTGCATTTGTTCTTGTACTTAGGAATATCATTTACCCTTGTTCGTGTTCTCAATTATCGTTATTCCTCTGCTTCTTATCCTCTTTTGCCCATGTTCTTGTGCTTAGCAACATCATTTACACTTGTTCTTGTGCTTAACAACCTCATTTTCCGTTGTTCTTGCACTTTGCAACATAATTTGCCCTTGATCTTGTGCTTATGAACCCCATTTGCATTTGTTCCTGTGCTTAGGAACCTCATTTGCCCTTATTTGTGCGCTTAACAACCTCAATTGGCGTTTTTTGTGTGCTTAACAACCTATTTTGCCCTTCATATTCTGCTTATGAACCTCATTTGCATTTGTTCTTGTGCTTAACCTCATTTTCACTTGTTCGTGTGCATAACAACCTCAATTGTCATCGTTCATATGCTTCTTAACCTCTTTTTCCATTGTTATTGTTCTTCGCAACATCATTTACACTTGTTCTTGTGCTTAACAACCTCATTTGTCGTTGTTCTTGTGATTTGCAACATAATTTACCGTTGATCTTGTGCTTATGAACCTCATTTTCCCTTGTTTGTGTACTTAACAACCTTAATTGGTGTTTTTTGTGTGCTTAACAACCTCTTTTGCCCTTGATATTGTGCTTATGAACTTCATTTGCATTTGTTCTTGTACTTAGGAACCTCATTTGCCCTTGTTCGTGTTCTTAACCTCAATTATCGTTGTTCATATGCTTCTTAACCTCTTTTGCACTTGTTCTTGTGGTTACACATCATTTATACTTGTTCTTGTGCTTAACAACCTCATTTGTCGTTGTTGTTGCGATTTAAAACATAATTTGCCCTTGATCTTGCGCTTATGAACCTCATTTTCCCTTGTTTGTGTGCTTAACAACCTCAATTGGCGTTGTTCGTGCGCTTAACAACCTTTTTTCCCAGTGATATTGTGCTTATGAACTTCATTTGCATTTGTTCTTGTACATAGGAACCTCATTTTCCCTTGTTCACGTTCTTAACCTCAATTGTCGTTGTTCATATGCTTCTTAACTTCTTTTGCACTTGTTCTTGTGTTTAGCAATATCATTTATACTTCTTCTTGTGCTTAACAACCTCATTTGTCGTTGTTCATGCGATTTGCAACATAATTTGCCTCGATCTTGTGCTTATGAACCTCATTTGCATTTGTTCTTGGACTTAGGAATCTCATTTGCCCTTGTTCGTGTTCTTAACCTCAATTGTCGTTGTTCATATGCTTCATAATATCTTTTGCACTCGTTCTTGTGCTTAGCAACATCAATTACACTTTTTATTGTGATTAGCAACCTCATTTGTCATTGTTCTTGCGCTTTGCAACATAATTTGCCCTTAATCTTGTGCTTATGAACAGCATTTGAATCTGTTCTTGTGCTTAACCTCATTTTCACTTGTTCGTGTGCATAACAACTTCAATTGTCATTGTTCATATGCTTCTTAACCTCTTTTGCCATTGTTATTGTTCTTAGCAACATCATTTACACGTGTTCTTGTGCTTAACAACCTCATTTGTCGTTGTTCTTGTGATTTGCAACATAATTTGCCGTTGATCTTGTGCTTATGAACCTCATTTTCCCTTGTTTGTGTGCTTAACAACCTTAATTGTTGTTTTTCGTGTGCTTAACAACCTCTTTTGCCCTTGATATTTTGCTTATGAACTTCATTTGCATTTGTTCTTGTACTTAGGAACCTCATTTGCCCTTGTTCGTGTTCTTAACCTCAATTATCGTTGTTCATATGCTTCGTAACCTCTTTTGCAGTTGTTCTTGTGGTTAGCAACATCATTTATAGTTGTTCTTGTGCTTAACAACCTCATTTGTCGTTGTTGTTGCGATTTAAAACATAATTTGCCCTTGATCTTGCGCTTATGAACCTCATTTGCATTTGTTCTTGTGCTTAGGAACCACATTTTCGCTTGTTTGTGTGCTTAACAACCTCAATTGGCATTGTTCGTGTGCTTAACAACCTTTTTTCCCAGTGATATTGTGCTTATGAACTTCATTTGCATTTGTTCTTGTACATAGGAACCTCATTTTCCCTTGTTCATGTTCTTAACCTCAATTGTCGTTGTTCATATGCTTCTTAACTTCTTTTGCACTTGTTCTTGTGTTTAGCAACATCATTTATACTTCTTCTTGTGCTTAACAACCTCATTTGTCGTTGTTCATGCGATTTGCAACATAATTTGCCTCGATCTTGTGCTTATGAACCTCATTTGCATTTGTTCTTGGACTTAGGAATCTCATTTGCCCTTGTTCGTGTTCTTAACCTCAATTGTCGTTGTTCATATGCTTCATAACATCTTTTGCACTCGTTCTTGTGCTTAGCAACATCAATTACACTTTTTATTGTGCTTAGGAACCTCATTTGTCATTGCTCTTGCGCTTTGCAACATAATTTGCCCTTGATCTTGTGCTTATGAACAGCATTTGAATTTGTTCTTGTGCTTAGGAACCTCATTTGCTCTTGGTCATGTGCTTAACAACCTTAATTGTCGTTGTTCATATGGTTCATAATTTATTTTCCCTGGTTCATGTGCTTAGCAACATCATTTACACTTGTTCTTGTGCTTCACAACTTCATCTGTCGTTGTTCTTGCGATTTACAACATAATTTGTCCTTGATCTTGTGATTATGGACCTCATTTGCATTTGTTCTTGCGCTTATGAACCTCATTTGCCCTTGTTTGTGTGCTTAACAACCTCAATTGGCGTTGTTCCTGTGCTAAACAACCTCTTTTGCCCTTGATATTGTGCTTATGAACTTCATTTGCATTTGTTCTTGTACTTAGGAACCTCATTTGCCCTTGTTCGTGTTCTTAACCTCAATTATCGTTGTTCATATGCTTCTTAACCTCTTTTGCACTTGTTCTTGTGGTTACACATCATTTATACTTGTTCTTGTGCTTAACAACCTCATTTGTCGTTGTTGTTGCGATTTAAAACATAATTTGCCCTTGATCTTGCGCTTATGAACCTCATTTGCATTTGTTCTTGTGCTCAGGAACCACATTTTCCCTTGTTTGTGTGCTTAACAACCTCAATTGGCGTTCTTCGTGTGCTTGACAACCTTTTTTCCAGCGATATTGTGCTTATGAACTTCATTTGCTTTGTTCTTGTACATATGAACCTCATTTTCCCTTGTTCATGTTCTTAACCTCAATTGTCGTTGTTCATACGCTTCTTCACTTCTCTTGCACTTGTTCTTGTGTTTAGCAACATCATTTATACTTCTTCTTGTGCTTAACAACCTCATTTGTCGTTGTTCATGCGATTTGCAACATAATTTGCCTCGATCTTGTGCTTATGAACCTCATTTGCATTTGTTCTTGGACTTAGGAATCTCATTTGCCCTTGTTCGTGTTCTTAACCTCAATTGTCGTTGTTCATATGCTTCATAACATCTTTTGCACTCGTTCTTGTGCTTAGCAACATCAATTACACTTTTTATTGTGCTTAGGAACCTCATTTGTCATTGTTCTTGCGCTTTGCAACATAATTTGCCCTTGATCTTGTGCTTATGAACAGCATTTGAATTTGTTCTTGTGCTTAGGAACCTCATTTGCTCTTGGTCATGTGCTTAACAACCTTAATTGTCGTTGTTCATATGGTTCATAATTTATTTTTCCTGGTTCATGTGCTTAGCAACATCATTTACACTTGTTCTTGTGCTTCACAACTTCATCTGTCGTTGTTCTTGCGATTTACAACATAATTTGTCCTTGATCTTGTGATTATGGACCTCATTTGCATTTGTTCTTGCGCTTATGAACCTCATTTGCCCTTGTTTGTGTGCTTAACAACCTCAATTGGCGTTGTTTGTGTGCTTAACAACCTCTTTTGCCCTTGATATTATGCTGAAGAACTTCATTTGCATTTGTTCTTGTACTTAGGAACCTCATTTGCCCTAGTTCGCGTTCTTAACCTCAATTGTCGTTGTTCATATGCTTCTTAACCTATTTTGCACTTGTTCTTGTGCTTAGCAACATCATTGCACTTGTTCTTGTGCTTAACAACCTCATTTTCAATTGTTCTTGCGATTTGCAACATAATTTGCCCTTGATCTTGTGCTTATGAACTTCATTTGCCCTTGTTTGTGTGCTTAACAACCTGAATTGGCGTTGTTCGTGTGCTTACCAACCTTTTTTGCTTGTGATATTGTGCTTATGAACTTCATTTGCATTTGTTCTTGTACTTAGGAACCTCATTTGCCCTTATTCGTGTTCTTAACCTCAATTGTCGTTGTTCAATATGCTTCTTAATTTATTTTGCACTTGTTCTTGTGTTTAGCAACATCATATATACTTGTTCTTGTGCTTAATAACCTCATTTGTCGTTGTTCTTGCGATTTGCAACATAATTTGCCCTAGATCTTGTGCTTATGAACCTCATTTGCATTTGTTCTTATGCTTAGGAACCTCATTTGTCCTTGTTTGTGTGCTTAACAACCTCAATTGGCATTGTTCGTGTGCTTAAAAACCTTTTTTGCCCTTGATATTGTGCTTATAAACTTCATTTGCATTTGTTCTTGTACTTAGGAACCTCATTTACCCTTGTTCGTGTTCTTAACCTCAATTATCGTTATTCATATGCTTCTTAACATCTTTTGCCCATGTTCTTGTGCTTAGCAACATCATTTACACTTGTTGTTGTGCTTAACAACCTCATTTTCCGTTGTTCTTGCACTTTGCAATATAATTTGCCCTTGATCTTGTGCTTATGAACCCCATTTGCATTTGTTCCTGTGCTTAAGAACCTCATTTTCCCTTATTTGTTTGCTTAACAACCTCAATTGGCGTTCTTCGTATGCTTAACAACCTCTTTTGCCTTTTATATTCTGCTTATGAACCTCATTTACACTTGACAATGACAAATGAGGTTACTAAGCACAATAACAAGTGTAATTGATGTTGCTAAGCACAAGAACGAGGGCAAAAGAGGTTATGAAGCATATGAACAACGACAATTGAGGTTAAGAACACGAACAAGGGCAAATAAGGTTCCTAAGTACAAGAACAAATGCAAATGAGGTTCATAAGCACAATATCAAGGGCAAAAGAGGTTGTTAAGCACACGAAAAACGCCAATTAAGGTTATTAAGCACACAAACAAGGGAAAATGAGGTTCATAAGCACAAGATCGAGGCAAATTATGTTGCAAATCGCATGAACAACGACAAATGAGGTTGTTAGGCTCAAGAACAAGTATAAATGATGTTGCAAAACACAATAACAAATGCAAAAGAGGTTAAAAAGTACAAGAGCTTGTTAAGCACAATAACAATAATAACAATAATAACAATAACAATAACAATAACAAGTACAAGAACAAATGCACATGAATTTCATAAGCACAATATCAAGGGCAAAAGAGGTTGTTAAGCACACGAAAAATGCCAATTTGTTAAGAACACGAACAAGGGCAAATGAGGTTGCTAAGTACAAGAACAAATGCAAATGAAGTTCATAAGCACAATATCAATGACATAAAAGGTTGTTAAGCGCACGAACAACGCTAATTGAAGTTGTTAAGCACACAAACATGGGTAAATGAGGTTCCTAAGCACAAGAACAATTGCAAATCAGGTTCATAAGCACAAGATCAATGGCAAATTATGTTGCAAATTGCTAGAACAACGACAAATGAGGTTGTCAAGCACAAGAACAAGTATAAATGATGTTGCTAAACACAAGAACAAGTGCAAAATAGGTTAATAAGCATATGAACAACGACAATTGAGGTTAAGAACACGAACAAGTGTAAATGAGGTTCCTAAGTACAAGAAAAAATGCAAATGATGTTCATAAGCACAATATCAAGGGCAAAAGGGGTTGTTAAGCACACGAAAAATGCTAATTTGTTAAGCACACAAACAAGGGCAAATGAGGTTCCTAAGCACAAGAACAAATGTAAATGAGGTTCATAAGCACAAGATCAAGGGCAAATTATGTTGCAAATCGCAAGAACAACGATAAATGAGGTTGCTAAGAATATGAATAACAGAAAAGAGGTTAAGAACCATATGAACAACGACAATTGATGTTGTTCGGCACACAAACAAGAGCAAATGAGGTTCCTAAGTACAAGAACAAATGCTAATGAGGTTCATAAGCACATGATTAAGGGCAAATTATGTTGCAAAGCGCAAGCACAACGGAAAATGAGGTTGTTAAGCAGAAGAACAAGTATAAATGATGTTGCTAAGCACAAGAATATGGGCAAAAGAGGTTAAGAAGCATATGAATAACGATAATTGAGGTTAAGAACACGAACAATGGTAAATGAGGTTCCTAAGTACAAGAACAAATGCAAATGAAATTCGTAAGCACAATACCAATGACATAAAAGGTTGTTATGCGCACGAACAACGCTAATTGAAGTTGTTAAGCACACAAACATGGGCAAATGTGGTTCCTAAGCACAAGAACAAATGCAAATGAGGTTCATAAGCACAAGATCAATGGCAAATTATGTTGCAAATAGCAAGAACAATGATAAATGAGGTTTTTAAGCACAAGAACAAGTGTAAATGATGTTGCTAAGCACAAGAACATGGGCAAAAGAGGTTAAGAAGTATATGCAAAGCGACAATTGTGGTTAAGAACACGAACAAGGGCAAATGAGGTTCATAAGCACCTGATCAAGGGCAATTTATGTTGCAAAGCGCAAGAACAACGGAAAATGAGGTTGTCAAGCACAAGAACAAGTGTAAATGATGTTGCTAAGCACAAGAACATAGGGAAAAGAGGTTAAGAGGTATATGCATGGCGACAATTGTGGTTAGGAACACGAACAAGGGCAAATGAGGTTCCTAAGAATAAGAACAAAAGAGGGCAATATCAAGGGAAAATGCAAATGAAGTTCATAAGCACAATATCAAGGGCAAAAGAGGTTGTTAAGCACACGAACAACGCCAATTGAGGTTGTCAAGCACACAAACAAGGGCAAATGAGGTTCCTAAGCAGAAGAATAATTGCAAATGAGATTCATAAGCACAAGATCGAGGGCAAATTATGTTGCAAATCGCAAGAACAACGACAAATGGGGTTATAAGCATAAGAACAAGTATAAATGATGTTGCTAAAGACACGATCAAATGCAAAATTGGTTAAGAAGAATATGAACAATGACAATTGAGGTTAAGAACATGAACAAGGGCAACTGAGGTTCCTAAGTACAAGAACAAAAGCAAATGAAGTTCATAAGCACAATATCACTAGCAAAAAAGGTTGTTAATCACACGAACAACGCCAATTGAGGTTGTTAAGCACACAAACAAGGGCAAATGAGGTTCCTAAGCTCAAGAACAAATGCAAATGAGGTTCATAAGCACAAGATCAAGGGAAAATTATGTTGCAAATCACAAGACAACGACAAATGAGGTTGTTAAGCACAAGAACAAGTATAAATGATGTTGCTAAACACAAGAACAAGTGCAAAAGAGGTTAAGAAGCAGATGAACAATGACAATTGAAGTTAAGAACACGAACAAGGACAAATGAGGTTCCTAAGTACAAGAACAAATACAAATGAAGTTCATAAGCACAATATCAAGGGCAAAAGAGGTTGTTAAGCACACAAACAAGGGCAAATGAGGTTCCTAAGCACAAGAACAAACGCAAATGAGGTTCATAAGCACAAGATCAAGGGCAAATTATGTTGCAAATCGTAAGAACAACGATAAATGAGGTTGTAAATCACAAGAGGTTAAGAACCATATGAACAACGACAATTGAGGTTGTTAAGCACACAAAGAAAGGCAAATGAGGTCATAAGCACAAGATCAAGGGCAAATTATGTTGCAAATAGCAAGAACAACGACAAATAAGGTTGTTAAGCACAACAACAAGTATTCTTAATCTCACTTGTTCTTGTGCTCAACAACCTCATTTTCCGTTGTTCTTGCGATTTGCGACATAATTTGCCTTTGATATTGCGCTTGTGAACCTCATTTGCCCTTGTTTGTGTGATTGACAACCTTAATTGGCATTTTTCGTGTGCTTAACAACCTCTTTTGCCCTTGATATTGTTCTTGTGAACATCATTTTCATTTGTTCTTGTGCTTAGGAACCTCATTTGCTCTTGTTCATGTGCTTAACAACCTTAATTGTCGTTGTTCATATGGTTCCTAACTTGTTCATATGGTTCTTGTGCTTAGGAACCTCATTTGCTCTTGTTCATATGGTTCTTTTCAATTGTTCATGTGCTTAAGAACATCATTTACACTTGTTCTTGTGCTTCACAACCTCATATGTCGTTGTTCTTGTGATTTACAACATAATTTGCCCTTGATCTTGTGCTTATGAACCTCATTTGCATTTGTTCTTATGCTTAGGAACCTCATTTACCTTTGTTTGTGTGCTTAACAACCTCAATTAGCGATGTTTGTGTGCTTAACAACCTCTTTTGCTCTTGATTTTGTGCTTATAAACTTCATTTGGATTTGTTCTTGTTCTTAGGAACCTCATTTGCCCATGTTCGTGTTCTTAACAACAATTGTCGTTATTCATATGCTTCTTAACCTCTTTTGCCCATGTTCAAGTGCTTAGCAACATCATTTACACTTGTTCTTGTGCTTAACATCCTCATTTTCCATTGTTCTTGCGATTTGCAACATAATTTGTCCATGATCTTATGCTTATGAACTTCATTTGCCCTTGTTTGTGTGCTTAAGAACCTGAATTGGCGTTTTTCGTGTGCTTAACAACATCTTTTTCCCTTGTTCATGTTCTTAACCTCAATTGTCGTTGTTCATATGCTTCTTAACTTCTTTTGCACTTGTTCTTGTGTTTAGCAACATCATTTATACTTCTTCTTGTGCTTAACAACCTCATTTGTCGTTGTTCATGCGATTTGCAACATAATTTGCCTCGATCTTGTGCTTATGAACCTCATTTGCATTTGTTCTTGGACTTAGGAATCTCATTTGCCCTTGTTCGTGTTCTTAACCTCAATTGTCGTTGTTCATATGCTTCATAACATCTTTTGCACTCGTTCTTGTGCTTAGCAACATCAATTACACTTTTTTATTGTGCTTAGGAACCTCATTTGTCATTGCTCTTGCGCTTTGCAACATAATTTGCCCTTGATCTTGTGCTTATGAACATCATTTGAATTTGTTCTTGTGCTTAGGAACCTCATTTGCTCTTGTTCATGTGCTTAACAACCTTAATTGTCGTTGTTCATATGGTTCTTAATTTCTTTTCCCTTGTTCATGTGCTTAGCAACATCATTTACACTTATTCTTGTGCTTCACAACTTCATCTGTCGTTGTTCTTGAGATTTACAACATAATTTGTGCTTGATCTTGTGCTTATGAACCTCATTTGCATTTGTTCTTGTGCTTAGGAACCTCATTTGCCCTTGTTTGTGTGCTTAACAACCTCAATTGGCGTTGTTCGTGTGCTTAACAACCTCTTTTGCCCTTCATATTATGCTTATGAAATTCTTTTGCATTTGTTCTTGTTCTTAGAAACCTCATTTGCTCTTTTTCGTGTTCTTAACAACAATTGTCGTTATTCGTATGCTTCATAACCTCTTTTGGCCATGTTCTTGTGCTTAGCAACATCAATTACACTTATTCTTGTGCTTAACAAGCTCATTTTCCGTTGTTCTTGTGCTTTGCAACATAATTTTCCCTTGATCATGTGCTTATGAACCTCATTTGCATTTGTTCTTGTGCTTAGGAACCTCATTTGTCCTCGTTTGTGTGCTTAACAATCTCAACTGGCATTTTTTGTGTGCTTAACAACCTCTTTTGCCCTTGATATTGTGCTTATGAACCTCATTTGCATTTGTTCTTGTACTTAGGAACATCATTTGCCTTAGTTTGTGTGCATAACAACCTCAATTGTCATTGTTCATGTACTTTTTAACCTCTTTTGCCCTTGTTCTTGTCCTTAGCAACATCATTTTTACTTGTTCTTGTGCTTAACAACCTCATTTGTCATTGTTCTTGCGCTTTGCAACATAATTTGCCCTTCATCTTGTACTTATGGACCTCATTTGCATTTGTTATTGTGCTTATGAACCTCATTTGCCCTTGTTTGTGTGCTTAACAACCTCAATTGGCGTTGCTCATGTGCTTACCAACCTCTTTTGCCATTATTCTAGTGCCCATGAACCTCGTTTGCATTTGTTCTTGTGCTTAGGAACCTCATTTGCTCTTGTTCATGTGCTTAACAATCTTAATTGTCGTTTATCATATGGTTCTTAACTTCTTTCCCCTTGTTCATGTGGTTAGCAACATCATTTACACTTGTTCTTGTGCTTAACAACCTCATTTGTCGTTGTTCTTGCAATTTGCAACATAATATGCCCTTGATCTTGTGCTTATAAACCTCCTTTCCAATTGTTCTTGTGCTTAGAAACATCATTTGCCCTTATTTGTGTGCTTAACATACATAATTGGTATTTTTCGTGTGCTTAACAAACTCTTTTGTCCTTGATATTGTGCTTATGAACTTCATTTGCATTTGTTCTTGTACTTGGGAACCTCATTTGCCCTTGTTTGTGTTCTTAACCTCAATTATCGTTATTCGTATGCTTCTTAACCTCTTTTGCACTTGTTCTTGTGTTTAGCAGCATTATTTATACTTGTTCTTGTGCTTAAAAACCTCATTTGTCGTTGTTCTTGTGATTTACAACATAATTTGCCCTTGATCTTGTGCTTATGAACCTCATTTACATTTGTTCTTGTGCTTAGGAACCTCATTTTCCCTTGTTTGTGAGCTTAACAACCTCAATTGGCGTTGTTCGTGTGCTTAATAGCCTCTTTTGCCCTTGATATTGTGCTTATGAACTTCATTTGTTTTTGTTCTTGTTCTTAGGAACCTCATTTGCCCTTGTTTGTGTGCTTAAGCACAATTGTTGTTATTCATATGCTTCTTAACGTCTTTTGCCCATGTTCATATGCTTATCAACATCATTTACACTTGTTCTTGTGCTTAGCAACCTCATTTGTCATTGTTTTTGCGTTTTGCAACATAATTTGCCCTTTATCTTGTGCTTATGAACCTCATTTGCATTTGTTCTTGTGCTTAGGATCCTCATTTTCTCTTGTTCATGTGCTTAACAACCTTAATTGTCATTGTTCATATGGTTCTTAACTTCTTTTTCCTTGTTCATGTGCTTAGCAACATCATTTACACTTGTTCTTGTGCTTCACAACCTCATCTGTCTTTGTTCTTGCGATTTACAGCACAATTTGCCCTTGATCTTGTACTTATGAACCGCATTTGCATTTGTTTGTGTGCTTAACAACTTCTTTTGCTCTTGATATTATGCTTATGAACTTCTTTTGCATTTGTTCTTGTTCTTAGGAACCTCATTTGCCCTTGTTCGTGTTCTTAACCACAATTGTCGTTATTCTTATGCTTCTTAACCTCTTTTGGCCTGTTCTTGTGCTTAGCAACATCATTTACACTTGTTGTTGTGCTTAACAACCTTATTTTCCGTTGTTCTTGCGGTTTCCAACATAATTTTCCCTTGATCATGTGCTTATGAACCTCATTTGCATTTGTTCATGTGCTTAGGAGCCTCATTTGCCATTGTTTGTGTGCTTAACAATCTCAATTGGCATTTTTCGTGTGCTTAACAACCTCTTTTGCCCTTGCAATTGTGCTTATGAACCTCATTTGCATTTGTTCTTGTACTTAGGAACATCATTTGCCTTAGTTCGTGTGCTTAACAACCTTAATTGTTATTGTTCATGTGCTTCTTAACCTCTTTTGCCCTTGTTCTTGTACTTAGCAACATCATTCTTAACCTCATTTGTCGTTGTTCTTGTGCTTTGCAACATAATTTGCCCTTCATCTTGTGATTATGGACCTCATTTGCATTTGGTCTTGTGCTTATGAACCTCATTTGCCCTTGTTTGTGTGCTTAACAACCTCAATTGGCGTTGCTCGTGTGCTTACCAACCTATTTTGCCCTTGTTCTAGTCCCCATGAAACTCGTTTGCATTTGTTCTTGTGCTTAGGAACATCATTTGCTATTGTTCATGTGCTTAACAATCATAATTGTCGTTATTCATATGGTTCTTAACTTCTTTTCCCTTGTTCATGAGCTTAACTACATCATTTACACTTGTTCTTGTGCTTATGAACCTCATTTCCAATTGTTCTTGTGCTTAGGAACCTCATTTGCCCATGTTTGCGTGCTTAACAACCTTAATTGGTATTTTTCGTGTGCTTAACAACCTCTTTTGCCCTTGATATTGTTAGTGTAATAATCTAGAGGTCAATCAATATGATAATAGTATCATATATATTTTGTTCATAAATTGAGTGATTAATAAACTTTCATTTTGTTGCCTTGAGTATTATTAAATTTATGAATAATTCATTTATCTGACTAGAGTCAATAACTGGAATTGTGAAACTTCATAATATAGATGATATATACTCTTAAAAGTCTCTAACTGAGGTAATTAGCAGGAACATTAATTTACCGTTACAAGGTTAGTATGTGGATTAAAAGATGGTCAAGTTTTACAGACCACTGACAAGAGGTGTCATTTTAATCACATAGATACATGTTCCAGGAACATGGTATTTGACATAAAATATTAAATGGAATTGTGTACGTGTCATTAATATTTTCATTCAGTGTTAAGTTCTAAAGTATGAGGTATTCATCTTTCCTACTAAGAGATGTATATGTGTGATTGTTATCTAACGCTGTCGATAAAACGCAGTTATAACAGTAGCTCTTCGGTATACATAGCTTAGTTGAGGTAGTGATGATTTACCAAAAGTACTATTGTCCCTCGTATCTCTATACGAGTTACAGTATCACTGGGCCCCTTGATAGAGTAAGATTATCTGCTAGCGGTATAATTACAAGAATAATTATATTTGATAATTTGCTCAAGATCAAGAAAAGATTAAGTTTGCAAGGATGACACGCACCTACCTTGAAACTGATCTCATACTGTGAGACATAAGAATTAACACGAGTAAAAAGTTTACTGGATCGTGATATTGTACAATACAGCATCATCTGTGTAATTGGATGGTCATAGTGCAGATGTCAGATGCCTCCTATGATTATAGAAGTTAAAATGGTTTTAATTCTATTTACCAACATAACACAGATCCTATTGGGTCACACCGTATAGGAGCTAGTCGGAGAATCTTACTGATTAATTATAAATTGGTTATAATTAATATTAAGATGGTTATAATTAATTATACGTGATATAATTAAATTATATATGTCATATAAGATGACAAGCAGAAACAACGACTAATTTATGAGCGTACTCGATGCATTGAATAAAACCGTACCGAAACCGAACCGAAACTGAACCCTAAGAAATATAATTGTTTAGAACAATTATATATATTTGATTTAGATTTAAAATATTAAATTCATGTTGGTATGAAATAAAACTATCAAAGTTATGATTGCTGCCATTTGATATTTTATTAAAATATCAAAATCTAACTTTGATGGTTTGATTTAAAATATTAAAATATAAAGATTCATACGGCAGTTTAATTAAAATATAACTTTGATGGTTTTTAACTTGACTTTGATAGTTTTAACATGACTTTGATAGTTTTAACATGACTTTGATGGTTTTTAATAAAACCGCCATTGCAATGGCAATTTGGTAAATATGCTAAACTTTAGGGATATTTCGGTAATCGGCCAACCTGCTTGATTTTTCTATAAATAGAGGGGCAGGGGCAAAGAGAAAATCGCCAATTCACTTGTATCGTATCTGATCTGACTGATCAAATCGATAAGTCTATTTTGTCTCTTTCTCAGTTACGGTTATATACGGGATTCGAAAATATTATATTTGTGAAAGTTGCGGTATTTCTATTTGAATAACTGCGGGTCGTAAATATACTTATTTTGTCTTTTTCTCAGTTTTGTGTTTCTGCATAATTCCGCAGTTTACGGTATTTCTGACAAAAGAAATAAACTGCTCTCTGGTTAGTCCTGGTGGATAACCGACAGAGGTATCAGACGTCTGATACTCTGAAGTAAGACGTTCGTCAGATTCGATCTTCTCGGACTGCTACATTCCAATTAGAATTTAGAAACAAGGTATAAATATGTTATATTAATCTATTTAATTTGCAAATAGATTAAAGTTTTAGAAATCAATCAAGGAGTAGATCTGTAAAAGGATTAAATTAGGTTTTGATGCCAAAGGAATACTGAAGGTGGACTGCCTTGGAAAGTTCCTGACATACCTCGTTTAATCCTTGACTTAAGTTAGAAGTAAAATTTTTGTTTTACGTTCTTTCCGCATCTTAAGCAAATAAATGGATTTGAACAGTCAAAATCCAACAGTCTCAATCAATGGGTTTGAACTGACGAAACCCAACAGATATTGTACTTACGAACTTCATTTGCATTTGTTCTTGTACTTGGGAACCTCATTTGCCCTTGTTTGTGTTCTTAACCTCAATTATCGTTATTCATATGCTACTTAACCTCTTTTGTCCATGTTCTTATGCTTAGCAACATCATTTACACTTGTTCTTATGCTTTACAACCTCATTTGTCGTTGTTGTTGCGATTTACAACATAATTTACCCTTGATCTTATGCTTATGAACCGCATTTGCATTTCTTCTTGTACTTAGGAACTTCATTTGCTCTTGTTCATGTACTTAACAACCTTAATTGTCGTTGTTCATATGGTTCTTAACTTCTTTCTCCTTATTCATGTGCTTAGCAACATCATTTACACTTGTTCTTGTGCTTCACAACCTCATCTGTCTTTGTTCTTGCGATTTACAGCACAATTTGCCCTTGATCTTGTACTCATGAACCGCATTTGCATTTGTTTGTGTGCTTAACAACTTCTTTTGCTCTTGATATTATGCTTATCAACTTCTTTTGCATTTGTTCTTGTTCTTAGGAACCTCATTTGCCGTTGTTCGTGTTCTTAACCACAATTGTCGTTATTCATATGCTTCTTAACCTCTTTTGACCATGTTCTTGTGCTTAGCAACATCATTTACACTTGTTCTTGTGCTTAACAATCTCATTTTCCGTTGTTCTTGCAGTTTGCAACATAATTTTCCCTTGATTATGTGTGCTTATGAACCTCATTTGTATTTGTTCATGTGCTTAGGAACCTCATTTGCCCTTGTTTGTGTGCGTAACAATCTCAATTGGCATTTTTTGTGTGGTTAACAATCTCTTTTGCCCTTGATATTGTGCTTATGAACCTCATTTGCATTTGTTCTTGTACTTAGGAACATCATTTGCCTTAGTTCGTGTGCTTAACAACTTCAATTGTCATTGTTCATGTGCTTCTTAACCTCTTTTGCCCTTGTTCTTGTACTTAGCAACATCATTTTTACTTGTTCTTGTGCTTAAGAACCTCATTTGTCGTTGTTCTTGCGCTTTGCAACATAATTTGCCCTTCATCTTGTGCTTATGGACCTCATTTGCATTTGTTCTTGTGCTTATGAAGCTCATTTGCCCTTGTTTGTGTGCTTAACAACCTCAATTGGCATTGCTCGTGTGCTTACCACCCTCTTTTGCCCTTGTTCTAGTCCCCATGAACCTCGTTTGCATTTGTTCTTGTGCTTAGGAACCTCATTTGCTCTTGTTCATGTGCTTAACTGTCACAGTTGTACCCTAAAATGTTGCTATAATTTAAAATGGCAATATTTTAATGTTTGGAAAATACCAAGGGTACTTGAAATCTTTTAAAAATGGATCAAGAGCAGTGATTTGGAGTTCATATAATGATTCCCCATGAAATAACATGAATTTTGATATGCTATGCAATTTCTAACTCAAAATATTCAAAGAGTTATGAAATTTTAAATAGAATTGCTGATGTGGCATGCTCTGGTTAGTGCCATGCAAGCCAAAACCCATCTATACTTCTCTGGGTACAAATTTGGATTTGCAAACGAACTCCTGGCAACCTGGGCCCATTTGCCATAGACTCAATATGATTTTCGCTGAGTCCCTGAGATGGCAAGATTTGGTTTACAGAGTTATAACCTATACACCGAACCAGCAGCGTCTCGGCTCACGATACGTCGAGCGCACCCAAGACGCAACTTAAGTCGCTGGATTTAAATCCGGCGCTCGCGACCCCTTCAGTCTCCATGCTCCTGGTGCTTATGAGCCGAGGTTGTATGCATTATACGGTGCACTAACACCGGGTTCATACGAAAGAAGGAAGAAAAGAAAGACGCTGATTGGCTAAGTTTTGAGAGACCGACAAGGGGGACCCGCATGTCAGCTCCTCCTCTCCTTCTTCTTCTTTCTTTCTCTCGCGATTCTGACCAAATTTGAATGTTAAAATTCGTGCTATGCATTGAAGTGTTGTTTGAGCCTTTACCTGTGTTCAACAGAGCTTGGCTCGCCTTCCTCTTCAACTAATGCCCGAATGTTTAGTTCTCTTCTTCAAGCATTAATTTCAACCGAAAGAAGAAGAAAATGGTGATGAGAACTCGGGTTATGCTTGGAATTGGATCCTCAACTCTGGAGGAGAGCTTGTTTGTGTTTGTACGATGCTCTAAGGCTCACCAATTGGGCTTGAAACATACCCGAGATAACGAATTGCTCAAACGGTATTGACCCGGTCCATGGCATAACGGGATAGGTCAAATTGGCTCATGAGATGATGTGATAAGCTTTGGAACACGATAAGGAGAGTGATACGATGCTACTTGGCCTCCTCTGCGTGATTGAAGCGCAATAATCAAGAAAGGCATATGTTAAGCCTTGGTTCACCGCCGGTATAGCATACCAATGACGTTAGAGTCGTTGCTGGCACCAGTGGTCCCAAGAACACGTGTCACAGGATCCTTATGTGATGACAAATAAGGAAATGTTCTCCCTAGAGACGCAGAGTCACGCATATTGAGCTGGAGCCCGATATGACCGGCTGCCAAGGGCCAAGATGCGGCCTAATGCATTGGAACCCAATTGAAGGGTTGAGATGCATTCCAATGATTAAATATTTGATATTCAACCTTAAAAGCATGATCTTCTTTAATGAATGCGCATGGATATGGTGCAATGCACTCGGACCAGTGATCAAACACCTAGGTTCATGATGAAACAGGAGCATATGATGAAATCCTGAGCCCCTGACCTCTGCCTATATAAAGGCTCATATATTATATGAAATATAGAGAGCAATACAGAAATTAGAGATAGAATACACAGATACATTGAGATATTGTAAGAGAGCTCTTTAGGCTAGTTTCTTTCTCAAGTTCATAGTAAAAAGCTTGTTGCTTTCCTCTCCCTTTTGCAATTTGATAGGTATAGCATAGTTTTGAGAGTCTTTTAGACTATCTTATGTAACAATTCCAGAGGTGAATGAATTTATTTGGAGACTCTTGCATTTCTTGTTGATTTTTGTGCTATTTCTTGCTTTTCTTAATCTCTTCTTTCTTGATCTCTTTTCTCTGTTCAATATTAGCTGTTTTGAAGCTTAAAGGAGAGAGCTCTGTGCTTAGGCACAGAGCTTGATGATCAAACTCTCTCTTTTCCCTTTCTTCTTCACTGTTTTCAAAAAAGAATTGTATATATAGTAGTTTATAATAAAGCATAGCATAGGATCTGCATTTTAAAGCTTAAATATGATATATTTGATATTTGATCTCAGTTTTATACAAAAATACACATAGTTAGTGCATATATGCATGTATACCTTTAATTCTATGCATTTTTCTTCTTTTTTTCCTTTTCTACCTCCCTTGAAAGCTTGATCTAAGTAAATATAAGCTAAGATGTGAGTAGTTGAGCCAGCTGGCATCCTTGCACATTAGATCCTTTAGATGCTTTGATTAATCTTTCATTTAAGGGAATAAAGAGACTTAATAAAAAAATTAATACACAAGGGCTGTTAAAGTTGAACCAGCTGGCATCCTTTGCAGTTCCTCAACCCAATGATCACTTGATAGGCCTAATGGCAATGAAACAATTCAAGAAATACAAGGGGTTATGCTGCCAAAAAGCTAACTCACACTTTCTTGAGGACTTAATTGTCATTAGTGAGAAACTGAGGTTTAAAATGCAAATAGACAAGGTGTTATGCTGCCAAAATGTCATTTGCACTTTTAAATCTATGAAGTTTTGATGATTTGCCTATTTTAATCAAGTGTGAGGACACAAAAATGAGATTTTCATAAAACCAGGGGCCTCCCTGTGATTTTTCATGTTCATAGCATTTTAAAATACTCAAATCTTGATTGATATTGCTTTCATGGAGCTTTGATCTTATATTCTTGTTGTTTCATACCAAAACAGTGGCCATATGCCCTTGAAAACCTGTTCTGATGTGAACCAGACCCTTGACTATGTCCAAATCATGTCTAATAGACTCTTGGTACTGTATTGAACCCAAACTCAGCAGCCAAGCTCAAAGCAAAGCCCACTGGTACAGTGTTATACCTTGAAATGCACTGATTTGACCTCTGCTGGCAAATCAGCAATTCTGGACCAAACCAGGGACCAAACTGAAAATATAAAAACACAGTTTGAGAGAGGACTAAAAAACAAACACGTTCCTCACAAATTTTCCATTTATTGGATTTTTTTGCTATTTTTAATAATTTCTCAAAGTTCAGATTTCTGAAAATTATAAACTGCACAGTGCAGTATACTGGAATTTTGATACCAGTTCACTGTTTTGAACTTTTCATGCACCAAATGATCTGTAAATATTCAATAAAAATATATTTGAAATCTACACCCTATGCCAATGATTTTAGACTCAAAGTTTGCTCAAATCCAAGTTGTATATCTCTCAGATTAAAATCATGAATTAAATGCAAAATTCTGTCACTGTTTGGACACAAATGCCCCCTGGCAGTTTTGAATAATTCTTTAAAAATGGAAATAAATTCTCAAAAAGATAAAAATGATCCTGGATACTTTAAACATACCATATTTCATGTCTTTGATTTTATCCAATATGTTCCTTCATGAAAATATGAACAAAAGAACAGTTTATAAAAATGCCAAATTGCCTATTACATATGCACATGTATAACCAAGTCTCAAGCACCAAGTTCAGTACTTCTAAACTCCTTGATATGTTCAAATATAACCTCAGATGATGATCTTAACATTCAATATTAATAAATTGCCTCTGTACCGCTGACTGGTACTGAGTTGGTACCAAATCGAGATCTCCAAACTCAAATCATGTTCAATATTCAAATAAACTTCAAATTGATGTTCTCTTGAGATCATATGTGTATATACGATGTCAAATAATTGATCAATCAAAGAAAATCCAAGGAAGAATGATGAAATTCGGCTCATGCTCCAAACCGGCACTGGTGACGTCGTTGTCAGACAATAACCACCTCTCCGATGATCATCAACGGCCGACAATGATGCCAATAGACTCCTGAAGTTGAAGCGATACAGACTGCACCGCTTGAGAGCTGGCCGTGGCCGGAGCTGTGCCGGAGAAGGAAGCCCTAGGTCGGACTGGAGTTGTCCAGTCTCTCGGATGAGAAGAGACCTTGATCAGGTCGCACGAACATTGATGCAATGTGAAACGTCTGATGAAGGCGCCAAATCAAAAGTTTAAATAAATATCCAGATCTTGATGCAAAAGCCCAATCCGAAGGCCCATGTTTCCCTCTGTTAAAATTAAAAGAACTCTGACAGATGGGGCCCACATGTCATGTTTAATGAGACACAATGCTCTGCACACATCTCAAAGCCTAGATCAAAGGTCCATAAGCCTCAAATCTTCCTCTGTGCACATTTCAAAGCCCAAATACACATCTCAAAGGCCCAAATCTTAAATCCAAAGGTCCAGATCCATTCTGATTTAAATAAAATTAATTAAATAAACATGTTTTACAAATAAGCCCTTCTGACAAGTTTTATTTACAGCGCAGTCCCTGAAAATTTACAAATAGGTCCCTGCCTATATAAAATCCTTTCAAATAGGTTCCTGGAAGCCCAAATTTCATTCCAAACATTATCAAAAGCCCAAATTACATTCTCCAATCCTTCCAGGTTTATGAATAAGTCCCTAGAATATAAAAATATTCACAAATCAGTCCTTTTTTATCATAACTTATTCATTTTAAGTCCAAATTGACTCAAACCAAAGCCAAATGAATTCAAATTCAATTCTCTATCATTCTAAACCAAAATCAAATATGTTTAAACTTCAGTCATAACCTGAAATGACAAAAATACCCTTCTTTTGAATTAAGTATCATATTTTATAAACAAATCATGAATTTTATAAAACATGACACATGCTTCCTTGAATATAATCAAATTGTAAATATATACATAAGTCTTTCATGATCAAAGAGTCCTGTCCCATGACCAATGTTTATACAGGCACTATGATTAAGTTGAATGTTTAAAGTAATTGAGAACCCTAAATATATGTTCAAATATCAATACATGAGCCCCTCTTTAGCCCCATTACTCAGTTCAGACCAAATAGGCACAAATCCCGGAATGAATGAGATGTTCAGTTAACCTGATAAGTCTTTCTGATGTAATTAACGGCGGGGGCTTGCGCCCGTCGGGAGTTAAACGTTTCCACAATCAAATAATAAAACCCTGGCTGGCTAATCATGAACGTAGATCTGGCTAAGGTGAACCGGAAGATATGCAAAAAGATGTCCAGCAATGACCCGAGTTCGGTGCCCGCTCATGTCTGCCTAAGAGACTGGAGCACTGAACCCATGCGGGAGCATTCCCTCACAAATATAACAGCATCGTTAGCTAACCTAACCTTGCGACTTTTTGCGTCCTACAGTCACACTTCAGATTTTTACTATCTGGAGTTTGATTATATAAGCATCTTCGCATCTTTCCTGAATCCGTGAACCTACGTCGCAAACAAAAAGAAAAACAAAACAACAAAACGGAGTCAACTACAAAGCTCAGTAACCGGTTATTTAACGACGCGCTTCTCTATAATTGGCTTAATTTAACAACCGTTCAAACAGACCGAATTAATCCACACAAATACACATAAAATTATGCACACATATTTAACCGGGATAGCACGTCGGTCTAGATTGTCCGTAAAACAAGTCACATCATATTCACACAGTTGGAATCCCATCACACAGGCGATTCCCAACTTCCACATAACACAATTCCACAAAACTGCCAATCCAGTGGGAAATCCATCCAACACTGGAAGGCCGCCAACCCGCTTGGAAATCCATCCAACAACGAGAGGCTACAATCACATATCAAATTCCAACCTCAGACCTGCTATCCCATTAAATATGTCATCATAATCCAATATGCAATACCAATATCCAAATCAACCATACAAAATGAAAACACAGATTATAGAGAAGTTCGGTTACCTGATAGCGATATATTCAGAATTCCAAACCGATTTGCAACAATATTGCATAGTCACTACGATGTAGGCGGAAATCGAATCGGGCATTGATAATTGATATGAAACCTTAACAAAATACTTCTTTCATTTACTTTCTTTCTTTTTCATTTTTTTTTATTTTTATTTTTGTTGGATATCAAACTGATCAAAGAGAAGATAAGGGTAATCTGTATATATATATAGAAAATGTGCATTTGTCGGGAGTACAAACGACAGATAGAAAAAAAAAACTGATCCGAATAAAACAGCGGATTTAATATAATTATTAAATAAAAATAGTTATGAGATAAAAACTGCTCCAAAACTATCTGGCGCCGGTTCAATTCGTTTCTTTTCTTTAATGAACGGTTACTAAATTTTTATATAAGTATTTTACTTTATAAAGAATTACAAATAAAACAAAAATAAATTTTTAAATATCTAGTTCGGTTGAATCTAATTTAAATATTCTTACGAAATGTTACAAAAATATTTATAACTTTTATTAAATTATGAAAAAGTTTTGTAAGTATAAATAATAATAGCATAAATTTTCGGGATGTTACATTAACAATCATAATTGTCGTTATTCATATGGTTCTTAACTTCTTTTCCCTTGTTAATGAGCTTAGCAACATCATTTACACTTGTTCTTGTGCTTAACAACCTCATTTGTCGTTGTTCTTGCAATTTGCAACATAATATGCCCTTGATCTTGTGCTTATAAACCTCATTTCAAATTGTTCTTGTGCTTAGGAACCTCATTTGCCCTTGTTTGTGTGCTTAACAACCTTAATTGGCATTTTTCGTGTGCTTAACAACCTCTTTTGCCCTTGATATTATGCTTATGAACTTCATTTGCATTTGTTCTTGTACTTGGGAACCTCATTTGCCCTTGTTCGTGTTCTTAACCTCAATTATCGTTATTCATATGCTTCTTAACCTCTTTTGCAATTGTTCTTGTGTTTAGCAGCATCATTTATACTTGTTCTTGTGCTTAACAACCTCATTTCTCGTTGTTCTTGCGATTTACAACATAATTTGCCCTTGATCTTGTGCTTATGAACCTCATTTTCAATTGTTCTTGTTCTTAGGAACCTCATTTTTCCTTATTTGTGAGCTTAACAACCTCAATTGGCATTGTTCGTGTGCCTAATAACCTGTTTTGCCCTTGATATTGTGCTTATGAACTTCATTTGCTTTTGTTGTTGTTCTTAGAATGCTCATTTGCCCTTGTTGTTGTCCTTAACCACAATTGTCGTTATTCATATGCTTCTTAACCTCTTTTGCCCATGTTCTTATGCTTAGCAACATCATTTACACTTGTTCTTGTGCTTTACAACCTCATTTGTCGTTGTTGTTGCGATTTACAACATAATTTACCCTTGATCTTGTTCTTATGAACCGCATTTGCATTTGTTCTTGTACTTAGGAACTTCATTTGCTCTTGTTCATGTGTTTAACAACCTTAATTGTAGTTGTTCATATGGTTCTTAACTTCTTTTTCCTTGTTCATGTGCTTAGCAACATCATTTACACTTGTTCTTGTGCTTCACAACCTCATCTGTCTTTGTTCTTGCGATTTACAACACAATTTGCCCTTGATCTTGTACTTATGAACCGCATTTGCATTTGATTGTGTGCTTAACAACCTCTTTTGCCCTTGATATTATACTTATGAACTTCTTTTGTATTTGTTCTTGTTCTTAGGAACCTCATTTACCCTTGTTCGTGTTCTTAACCACAATTGTCGTTATCCATATACTTCTTAACCTCTTTTGGCCATGTTGTTGTGCTTAGCAACATCATTTACACTTGTTCTTGTGCTTAACAACCTCATTTTCCGTTGTTCTTGCGCTTTGGAACATAATTTTCCCTTGATCATGTGCTTATGAACCTCATTTGCATTTGTTCATCTGCTTATGAACCTCATTTGCCCTTGTTTGTGTGCTTAACAATCTCAATTGGCATTTTTTGTGTGCTTAACAACCTCTTTTGCCCTTGATATTGTGCTTATGAACCTCATTTGTATTTGTTCTTGTACTTAGGAACATCATTTGCCTTAGTTCGTGTGCTTAACAACCTCAATTGTCATTGTTCATGTGCTTCTTAACCTCTTTTGCCCTTGTTCTTGTACTTAGCAACATTATTTTTACTTGTTCTTGTGCTTAACAACCACATTTGTCGTTGTTCTTGCACTTTGCAACATAATTTGCCCTTCATCTTGTGCTTATGGACCTCATTTGCATTTGTTCTTGTGCTTATGAACCTCATTTGCCATTGTTTGTGTGCTTAACAACCTCAATTGGTGTTGCTCGTGTACTTACCAACCTCTTTTGCCCTTGTTCTAGTCCCCATGAACCTCGTTTGCATTTGTTCTTGTGCTTAGGAATCTCATTTGCTCTTGTTCATGTGCTTAACAATCTTAACTTCTTTTCCCATATGGTTCCTCATATGGTTCTTAACTTCTTTTCCCATGTTCTTGCAATTTACAACATAATTTGCCCTTGATCTTGTGCTTATGAACATCATTTGCATTTGTTCTTGAGCTTCGGAACCTCACTTTCCCTTGTTTGTGAGCTTAACAACCTCAATTGGCGTTGTTCGTGTGCTTAATAACCTCATTTGCCCTTGATATTGTGCTTATGAACTTCATTTGCTTTTGTTCTTGTTCTTAGGAACCTCATTTGCCCTTGTTGGTGTTCTTAACCACAATTGTCGTTATTCATATGCTTCTTAACCTCTTTTGCCCATGTTCTTATGCTTAGCAACATCATTTACACTTGTTCTTGTGCTTTACAACCTCATTTGTCGTTGTTGTTGCGATTTCCAACATAATTTGCCCTTGATATTGTGCTTATGAACCGCATTTGCATTTGTTCTTGTACTTAGGAACTTCATTTGCTCTTGTTCATGTGCTTAACAACCTTAATTGTCGTTGATCATATGGTTCTTAACTTATTTTCCTTATTCATGTGCTTAGCAACATCATTTACACTTGTTCTTGTGCTTCAAAACCTCATCTGTCTTTGTTCTTGCGATTTAGAACACAAATTGCCCTTGATCTTGTACTTATGAACCGCATTTGCATTTGTTCGTGTGCTTCACAACCTCTTTTGCCCTTGATATAATGCTTATGAACTTCTTTTGCATTTGTTCTTGTTCTTAGGAACCTCATTTGCCGTTGTTCGTGTTCTTAACCACAATTGTCGTTATTCATATGCTTCTTAACCTCTTTTGGCCATGTTCTTGTGCTAAGCAACATCAATTACACTTGTTCTTGTGCTTAACAACCTCATTTTTTTGTTGTTCTTGCGCTTTACAACATAATTCTCCCTTGATCATTTGCTTATGAACCACATTTGTATTTGTTCATGTGCTTAGGAACCTCATTTGCCCTTGTTTGTGTGCTTAATAAATCTCAATTGGCATTTTTAGTGTGCTTAACAACCTCTTTTGCCCTTGATTTTGTGCTTATGAACCTCATTTGCATTTGTTCTTGTACTTTGGAAAATCATTTGCTTTAGTTCGTGTGCTTAACAACCTCAATTGTCATTGTTCATGTGCTTCTTAACCTCTTTTGCCCTTGTTCTTGTACTTAGCAACACCATTTTTACTTGTTCTTGTGCTTAACAACCCCATTTGTCGTTGTCCTTGCGCTTTGCAACATAATTTGCCCTTCATCTTGTGCATATGGACCTCATTTGCATTTGTTCTTGTGCTTATGAACCTCATTTGCCCTTGTTTGTGTGCTTAACAACCTCAATTGGCGTTGCTCGTGTGCTTACCAACCTCTTTTGCCCTTGTCCTAGTGCCCATGAACCTCGTTTGCATTTGTTCTTGTGCTTAGGAACCTCATTTGCTCTTGTTTATGTTCTTAACAATCATGGTTGTCGTTGTTCATACGGTTCTTCACTTCTTTTCCCTTGTTCATGAGCTTAGCAACATCATTTACACTTGTTCTTGTGCTTAACAACCTCATTTGTCGTTGTTCCTGCAATTTGCAACATAATATGCCCTTGATCTTGTGCTTATAAACCTCATTTCCAATTGTTCTTGTGCTTAGGAATATCATTTGCCCTTGTTTGTGTGCTTAACAACCTTAATTGGCGTTTTTCGTGTGCTTAACAACCTCTGTTGCCCTTGATATTGTTCTTATGAACTTCATTTGCATTTGTTCTTGTACTTGAGAACCTCATTTCCCCTTGTTCGTGTTCTTAACCTCAATTATCGTTATTCATATACTTCTTAACCTCTTAAGCATTTGTTCTTGTGTTTAGCAGCATCATTTATACTTGTTCTTGTGCTTAACAACCTCATTTCTCGTTGTTCTTGCGATTTACAACATAATTTGCCCTTGATATTGGGTTTATGAACCTCATTTGCATTTGTTCTTGTGCTTGGAAACCTCATTTTCCCTTGTTTGTAACCTTACAACCTCAATTGGCATTGTTTGTGTGCTTAACAACCTCTTTTGCCCTTGATATTATGCTTATGAACTTCTTTTGCATTTGTTCTTGTTCTTAGGAACCTCATTTGCCCTTGTTCGTGTTCTTAACCACAATTGTCATTATTCATATGCTTCTTAACCTCATTTGGCCATGTTCTTGTGCTTAGCAACATCATTTACACTTGTTCTTGCGCTTAACAACCTCATTTTCCGTTGTTCTTGCGCTTTGCAACATATTTTTTTCTTAATCATGTGCTTATGAACCTCATTTGCATTTGTTCAAGTGCTTAGGAACCTCATTTGCCCTTGTTTGTATGCTTAACAATCTCAATTGGCATTTTTTGTGTGCTTAACAACCACTTTTGCCCTTGATATTGTGCTTATGAACCTCATTTGTATTTGTTCTTGTCCTTAGGAACATCATTTGCCTTAGTTCGTCTGCTTAACAACCTCAATTGGCATTGTTCATGTGCTTATTAACCTCTTTTGCCATTGTTCTTGTACTTAGCAACATCATTTTTACTTGTTCTGGTGCTTAACAACCTCATTTATTCGTTGTTCTAGGGCTCTGCAACATAATTTGCCCTTCATCTTGTGCTTATGGACCTCATTTGCATTGGTACTTGTGCTTGTGAAGCTCATTTGCCCTTGTTTGTGTGCTTAACAACCTCAATTGGCGCTGCTCGTGTGCTTACCAACCTCTTTTGCCTTTGTTCTAGTCCCCATGAACCTCGTTTGCATTTGTTCTTGTGCATAGGAACCTCATTTGCTCTTGTTCAAGTGCTTAACAATCATAATTGTCGTTGTTCATATGGTTCTTAAATTCTTTTCCCTTGTTCATGAGCTTAGCAACATCATTTACACTTCTTCTTGTGCTTAACAACCTCATTTGTCGTTCTTCTTGCAATTTGCAACATAATATACCCTTGATCTTGTGCTTATAAACCTCATTTCCAATTGTTCTTGTGCTTAGGAACCTCATTTGCCCTTGTTTGTGTGCTTAACAACCTTAATTGGCGATTTTCGTGTGCTGAACAACCTCTTTTCCCCTTGATATTGTGCTTATGAACTTCATTTGCATTTGTTCTTGTACTAGGGAAACTCGTTTGCCCTTGTTCGTGTTCTTAACCACAATTGTCGTTATTCATATGCTTCTTAACCTCTTTCGGCCATGTTCTTGTGCTTAGCAACATCATTTACACTTGTTCTTGCGCTTAACAACCTCATTTTCCGTTGTTCTTGCGCTTTGCACCATAATTTTTCCTTGATCATGTGCTTGCGAACCTCATTTGCATTTGTTCAAGTTCTTAGGAACCTCATTTGCCCTTGTTTGTGTGCTTAACAATCTCAATTGGCATTTTTTGTGTGCTTAACAACCTCTTTTGCCCTTGATATTGTGCTTACGAACCTCACTTGCATTTGTTCTTGTACTTAGGAACATCATTTGCCTTAGTTCGTGTGCTTAACAACCTCAATTGTAATTGATCATGTGCTTCTTAACCTCTTTTCCACTTGTTCTTGTACTTAGCAACATCATTTTTACTTGTTCTTGTGCTTAACAACCTCATTTGTCGTTGTTCTTGAGCTCTGCAACATAATTTGCCCTTCATCTTGTGCTTATGGACCTCATTTGCATTTGTTCTTGTGCTTGTGAACCTCATTTGTCCTTATTTGTGTGCTTAACAACCAAAATTGGCGTTGCCCGTGTGCTTACCAACCTCTTTTGCCCTTGTTCTAGTCCCCATGAACCACGTTTGCATTTGTTCTTGTGCTTAGGAACCTCATTTGCACTTGTTCATGTGCTTAACAATCATAATTGTCGTTGTTCATGTGGTTCTTAACTTCTTTTCCCTCGTTCATGAGCTTAGCAACATCATTTACACATCTTCTTGTGCTTAACAACCTCATTTGTCGTTTTTCTTGCAATTTGCAACATAATATGCCCTTGATCTTGTGCTTATAAAGCTCATTTCCAATTGTTCTTGTGCTTAGAAACATCATTTGCCCTTGTTTGTGTGCTTAACAACCATAATTGGCATTTTACGTGTGCTTAACATCTTTTGTCCTTGATATTGTGCTTATGAACTTCATTTGCATTTGTTCTTGTACTTGGGAACCTCATTCGCCCTTGTTCGTGTTCTTAACCTCAATTATCGTTATTCATATACTTCGTAACCTCTTTTGCACCTGTTCTTGTGTTTAGCAGCATCATTTATACTTGTTCTTGTGCTTAACAACCTCATTTCTCGTTGTTCTTGCGATTTACAACATAATTTGCCATTGATCTTGAACCTCATTTGCATTTGTTCTTGTGCTTAGGAACCTCATTTTCCCTTGTTTGTGAGCTTAACAACCTCAATTGGCGTTGTTCATGTGCTTAATAACCTCTTTTGCCCTTGATATTGTGCTTATGAACTTCATTTGCTTTTGTTGTTGTTCTTAGGAACCTCATTTGCCCTTGTTGGTGTTCTTAACCACAATTGTCGTTATTCATATCCTTCTTAACCTCTTTTGCCAATGTTCTTATACTTAGCAACATCATTTACACTTGTTTTTGTGCTTTACAACCTCATTTGTCCTTGTTGTTGGAATTTACAACATAATTTGCCCCTGATCTTGTGCTTATGAACAGCAATATGCATTTGTTCTTGTACTTAGGAACTTCATTTGCTCTTGTTCATGTGCTTAACAACCTTAATTGTCGTTGTTCATATGGTTCTTAACTTCTTTTTCCTTGTTCATGTGCTTAGCAACATCATTTACACTTGTTCTCGTGCTTTACAACCACATCTGTCTTTGTTCTTGCGATTTACAGCACAATTTGCCCTTGATCCTGTACTTATAAACCGCATTTGTATTTTTCGTGTGCTTAACAACCTCTTTTGCCCATGATATTATGCTTATGAACTTCTTTTGCATTTGTTCTTGTTCTTAGGAACCTCATTTGCCCTTGTTCGTGTTCTTAACCTCAATTGTCGTTATGCATATGCTTCTTAACCTCTTTTGGCCATGTTCTTGTGCTTAGCAACATCATTTACACTTGTTCTTGTGCTTAACAACCTCATTTTCCGTTGTTCTTGCGCTTTGCAACATAATTTTCCCTTGATCATGTGCTTATGAACCTCATTTGCATTTGTTCAAGTGCTTAGGAACCTCATTTGCCCTTGTTTGTGTGTTTAACAATCTCAATTGGCATTTTTTTTGTGCTTAACAACCTCTTTTGCCCTTGATATTGTGCTTATGAACCTCATTTGCATGTGTTCTTGTACTTAGGAACATCATTTGCCTTACTTCATCTGCTTAACAACCTCAATTGTCATTGTTCATGTGCTTCTTAACCTCTTTTGCCCTTGTTCTTGTACTTAGCAACATCATTTTTACTTGTTCTTGTGCTTGTGCTGAACAACCTCATTTGTCGTTGTTCTTACGCTTTGCAACATAATTTGCCCTTCATCTTGTGCTTATGGACCTCATTTGCATTTGTTCTTGTACTTATGAACCTCATTTGCCCTTCTTTGTGTGCTTAACAACCTCAATTGGCGTTGCTCGTGTACTTACCAACCCCTTTTGCCCTTGTTCTAGTCCCCATGAAACTCGTTTGCATTTGTTCTTGTTGTGCTGAGGAACCTCATTTTCTCTTGTTCATCTGCTTAACAATCTTAATTGTCGTTGTTCATATGGTTCTTAACTTATTTTCCCTTGTTCATGTGCTTAGCAATATCATTTACACTTCTTTTAGTGCATAACAACCTCATTTGTCGTTGTTCTTGCAATTTGTAACATAATATGCCCTTGATCTTGTGCTTATAAACCTCATTTCCAATTGTTGTTGCAGTTACGAACCTCATTTGCCCTTTTTGTGTGCTTAACAACCTTAAATGGCGTTTTTCGTGTGCTTAACAGCCTCTTTCGCCGTGATATTGTGCTTATGAACTTCATTTGCATTTGTTCTTGTACTTGGGAACCTCATTTGCCCTCGTTCGTGATCTTCACCTCAATTATCGTTATTCATATGCTTCTTAACCTCTTTTGCACTTGTTATTGTGTTTAGCAGCATCATTTATACTTGTTCTTGTGCTTAACAACCTCATTTCTCGTTGTTCTTGCGATTTACAACATAATTTGCCCTTGATCTTGTGTTTATGAACCTCATTTGCATTTGTTCTTGTGCTTAGGAACCTCATTTTCCCTTGTTTGTGAGCTTAACAACCTCAATTGGCATTGTTCATGTGCTTAATAACCTCTTTTGCCCTTGATATTATGGTTATGAACTTCATTTGCTTTTGTTCTTGTTCTTAGGAACCTCATTTGACCTTGTTGGTGTTCTTAACCTCAATTATCATTGTTCATATGCTTCTTAACCTCTTTTGCACTTGTTCTTGTGTTTAGCAGCATCATTTATATTTGTTCTTGTGCTTAACAACCTCATTTGTCGTTGTTCTTGCGATTTGCAACATAATTTACCCTTGATTTTGCACTTATGAACCTTATTTGCATTTGCTCTTGTGCTTATGAACCTCATTTGTCATTATTTGTGTGCTTAACAATCTCAATTAGCGTTGTTCGTGTGCATACCAACCTTTTTTGCCCTTGATATTGTGCTTATGAACTTCATTTGCATTTGTTCTTGTACTTAGGAACCTTATTTGCCATTGTTCGTGTTCTTAACCCCAATTGTCATTAATCATATGCTTCATAACCTCTTTTGCACTTGTTATTGTGCTTAGCAACATCATTTATACTTGTTCTTGTGCTTAACAACCACATTTGTCATTGTTCTTACTCTTTGCAAAATAATTTGTCCTTGATCTTGTGCTTATGAACCGTATTTGCATTTGTTCTTGTGCTTAAGAACCTCATTTGCTATTGTTCATGTGCATAACAACCTTAATTGTCGTTGTTCATATGGTTCTCAACTTCTTTTCCATTGTTCATGTGCTTAGCAACATCATTTACACTTGTTCTTGTGCTTCACAACCTCATGTGTCTTTCTTCTTGGGATTTACAACATAATTTGTCCTTTATCTTGTGCTTGTGAACCGCATTAGCATTTGTTCTTGTTCTTAGGAACCTCATTTGCCCTTGTTTGTGTGCTTAACAACCTCAATTGGCGTTGTTCGTGTGCTTAACAACCTCTTTTGCCCATGATATTATGCTTATGTATTTCTTTTGCAATTGTTCTTATTCTTAGGAACCTCATTTGCCCTTGTTCATGTTCTTAACCACAATTGTCGTTATTCATATGCTTCTTAACCTCTTTTGCCCATGTTCTTGTGCTTAGCAACATCATTTACACTTGTTCTTGTGCTTAACAACCTCATTTTCCATTGTTCTTGCGCTTTCCAACATAGTTTTCGCTTGATCATGTGCTTAACAACCTCAATTGGCATTTTTCTGTGCTTAACAACCTCTTTTGCCCTTGATATTGCGCTTATGATTCTCATTTGCATTTGTTCTTGTACTTAGGAACCTCATTTGCCTTTGTTCGTGCGCTTAACAACCTCAATTGTCATTGTTCATATGCTTTTTAACCTCTTTTGGCCTTGTTCTAGTACTTAGCAACATCATTTATACTTGTTCTTGTGCTTAACTAGCTCATTTGTCGATGTTCTTGCGCTTTGCAACATAATTTGCCCTTCATCTTGTGCATATGGACCTCATTTGCATTTGTTCTTGTGCTTATGAACCTCATTTGCCCTTGTTTGTGTGCTTAACAACCTCAATTGGCGTTGCTCGTGTGCTTACCAACCTCTTTTGCCCTTGTTCTAGTGCCCATGAACCTCGTTTGCATTTGTTCTTGTGCTTAGGAACCTCATTTGCTCTTGTTCATGTGCTTAACAATATTAATTGTCGTTGTTCATATGGTTCTTAACTTCTTTTCCCTTGTTCATGTGCTTAGCATCATCATTTACACTTGTTCTTGTGCTTAACAACCTCATTTGTCGTTGTTCTTGCAATTTGCAACATAATATGCCCTTGATCTTGTGCTTATAACCTCATTTTCAATTGTTCTTGTCCTTTGGAACCTCATTTGCCCTTGTTTGTGTGCTTAACAACCTTAATTGGCATTTTTCGTGTGCTTAACAACCTCTTTTGTCCTTGATATTATGCTTATGAACTTCTTTTGTATTTGTTCTTATTCTTAGGAACCTCATTTGCCCTTGTTCGTGTTCTTAACCACAATTGTCGTTATTCATATGCTTCTTAACCTCTTTTGGCTTTGTTCTTGTGCTTAGCAACATCATTTACACTTGTTCTTGTACTTAATTTTCAACATAATTTTCCCTTGTTCGTGTTCTTAACCACAATTGTCGTTATTCATATACTTCTTAACCTCTTTTGGCTTTGTTCTTGCGCTTTGCAACATAATTTTCCCTTGATCATGTGCTTATGAACGTCATTTGCATTTCTTCATGTGCTTAGGAACCTTATTTTCCCTTGTTTGTGTGCTTTAAATCTCAATTGGCATTTTTTGTGTGCTTAACAACCTATTTTGCCCTTGATATTGTGCTTATGAAACTCATTTCCATTTGTTCTTGTACTTAGGAACCTCATTTGCCTTTGTTCGTGTGCTCAACGACCTCAACGGTCATTGTTCATTTGCTTCTTAACCTCATTTGTCCTTGTTCTTGTACTTAGCAACATCATTTATACATGTTCTTGTGCTTAACAACCTCATTTGTCGTTGTTCTTGCGCTTTGCAACATAGTTTGCCCTTCATCTTGTTCTTATGGATCTCATTTGCATTTGTTCTTGTGCTTATGAACCTCATTTGCCCTTGTTTGTGTGCTTAACAACCTCAATTGGCGTTGCTCGTGTGCTTACCAACCTCTTTTGCCCTTGTTTTATTGCCCATGAACCTCGTTTGTATTTGTTCTTGTACTTAGGAACCTCATTTGCTCTTGTTCATGTGCTTAACAATCTTAATTGTCGTTGTTCATATGGTTCTTAACTTCCTTTCCCTTGTTCATATGCTTAGCAACATCATTTACACTTGTTCTTGTGCTTCACAACCTCATCTGTCTTTGTTCTTGCGATTTACAACATAATTTGCCCTTGATCTTGTGCTTATGAACCGCATTTGCATTTGTTCTTGTGCTTAGGAATATCATTTGCCCTTTTTTGTGTGTTTAACAACCTCAATTGGCATTGTTCGTGTGCTTAACAACCTCTTTTGCCCCTGATATTATGCTTATGAACTTTTCTTGCATTTGTTCTTGTTCTTTGGAACCTCATTTGCCCTTGTTCGTATTCTTAACCACAATTGTCGTTATTCACATACTTCTTAACCTCTTTTGACCATGTTCTTATGCTTAGCAACATCATTTACACTTGTTCTTATGGTTAACAACCTCATTTTCTGTTGTTCTTGCGCTTTGCAACATAATTTTCCCTTGATCATGTGCTTATGAACCTCCTTTGCATTTGTTCATGTGGTTAGGAACCTCATTTGCCCTTGTTTGTGTGCTTAACAATCTCAATTGGCATCTTTTGTGTGCTTAACAATCTCTTTTGCCCTTGATATTGTACTTACGAACCTCATTTTCAATTGTTCTTGTACTTAGGAACGTCATTTGCCCTTGTTCGTGTGCTGAACAACCTCAATTGTCATTGATCATATGCTTCTTAACCTCTTTTGCCCTTGTTCTTGTACTGAGCAACATCATTTGTACTTTTCTTGTGCTTAACAACCTCATTTGTCGTTGTTCATGCGCTTTGCAACATAATTTGCCCTTTATCTTGTGCTTATGGACCTCATTTGCATTTGTTCTTATGCTTATGAACCTCATTTGCCCTTTTTTGTGTGCTTAACAACCTTAATTGGCATTGCTCGTGTGCTTACCAACCTCTTTTTCCCATGTTCTAGTGCCCATGAACCTCGTTTGCATTTGTTCTTGTGCTTAGGAACCTCATTTGCTCTTGTTCATGTGCTTAACAATATTAATTGTCGTTGTTCATATGGTTCTTAACTTATTTTCCCTTGTTCATGTGCTTAGCAACATCATTTACACTTGTTCTTGTGCTCAACAACCTCATTTGTCGTTGTTCTTGCCATTTGCAACATAATATGCCCTTGATCTTGTGCTTATAAACCTCATTTCCAATTGTTCTTGTGCTTAGGAACCTCATTTGCCCTTGTTTGTGTGCTTAACAACCATAATTGGCATTTTTCGTGTGTTTAACAACCTCTTTTGCCCTTGATATTGTGCTTATAAACTTTATTTGCATTTGTTCTTGTAGTTAGGAACCTCATTTGCCCTTGTTCGTGTTCGTAGCCTCAATTATCTCTATTCATATGCTTCTTAAGCTCTTTTGCGCATGTTGTTGTGTTTAGCTGCATCATTTATACTTGTTCTTGTGCTTAACAACCTCATTTGCGTTGTTGTTGCGACTTGCAACATAATTTTCCCTTCGTTTTGTGCTTATGAACCTAATTTGCATTTGTTCTTGTGCTTAGGAAACTCATTTTCCCTCGTTTGTGTGCTTAACAACCTCAATTGTCGTTGTTCATATGCTTAACAATCTTTTTTGCCCTTGTTATTGTGCTTATAAACTTCATTTGCATTTGTTCTTGTACTTGGGAACCTCATTTGCCCTTGTTCATGTTCTTAACCTAAATTGTCGTTAATCATATGCTTCATAACCTCTTTTGCACTTGTTCTTGTGCTTAGCAACATCATTTACACTTGTTCTTATGCTTAACAACCTCATTTGTCATTGTTCTTGCGCTTTGCAACATAATTTGCCCTAGATCTTGTGCTTATGAACCGCATTTGCTTTTGTTCTTGTGCTTAGGAACCTCATTTGTTGTTGTTCATGTGCTTAACAACCTTAATTATCGTTGTTCATATGTTTCTTAACTCCTCTTCCCTTGTTCATGTGCTTAGCAACATCATTTACACTTGTTCTTGTGATTCACAACCTCATTTGCCGTTGTTCTTGCGATTTACAACATAATTTGCCCTTGATATTGTGCTTATGAACCTCATTTGCATTTGTTCTTGTGCTTAGGAACCTCATTTTCTCTTGTTTGTGAGTTTAACAACCTCAATTGGCGTTGTTCGTGTGCTTAATAACCTTTTTTACCCTTGATATTGTTTTTATGAACTTCATTTACATTTGTTCTTGTTCTTAGGAACCTCATTTGCCATTTTTGGTGTTCTTAACCACAATTGTCGTTATTAATATGCTTCTTAACCTCTTTTGCCCATGTTCTTGTGCTTAGCAGCATCATTTACACTTGTTCTTGTGCTTAATAATCTCATTTTCCGTTGTTCTTGCGCTTTGCAACATAATTTTCCCTTGATCATGACCTTATGAACCTCATTTGCATTTGTTCCTGTACTTAGGAACATCATTTGCTCTTGTTTGTGTGCTTAACAACCTCAATTGTCGTTTTTCATATGGTTCTTAACCTCTTTTCTATTGTTCATATGCTTAGCAACATCTTTTATACTTGTTCTTGTGCTTAACAACCTCATTTATAGTTGTTCTTGCGATTTGCAACATAATTTGCACTAGATCTTGTGCTTATGAACCTCATTTGCATTTGTTCCTGTGCCTAGGAATCTCATTTGCCCTTGTGTGTGTGCTTAACAACCTCAATTGGCATTGTTCGTGTGCTTAACAACCTTTTTAGCCGGTGATATTGTGCTTATGAACTTCATTTGCATTTGTTCTTGTACTTAGGAACATCTTTTTCCCTTGTTCGTATTCTTAACCACAATTGTCGTTAGTCATATGCTTCTTAACCTCTTTTGCCCATGTTCTTGTGCTTAGCAACATCATCTACACTTGAACTTGTGCTTAACAACCTCATTTTCCATTGTTTTTGCGCTTTGCAACATAATTTGCCCTTGATCATGTACTTATGAACCTCATTTGCATTTGTTATTGTACTTAGGAACCTCATTTGCTCTTGTTTGTGTGCTTAACAATCTCAATTGTCGTTGTTCATATGGTTCTTAACCTCTTTTATGTTGTTCATATGCTTAGCAACATCGTTTATACTTGTTCTTGTCCTTAACAACATCATTTATCGTTATTCTTGCGATTTGCAACATAATTTGCAATAGATCTTGTGCTTATGAACCTCATTTGCATTTGTTCCTGTGATTAGGAACCTCATTTGCCCTTATCTGTGTGCTTAACAACCTCAATTGGCATTTTTTGTGTGCTTAACAACCTCTTTTGCCCTTGATATTGTGCTTATGAACCTCATTTGCATTTGTTCTTGTGCTTAACCTCATTTGCCCTTGTTCGTGTGCTTAACAACCTCAATTGTCATTGTTCATATGCTTTATAGCCTCTTTTACCCTTGTTCTTGTGCTTAGCGACATCATTTACACTTGTTCTTGTGCTTAACAACCTCATTTGTCGTTGTTCTTGCGATTTGCAACATAATTTGCCCTGGATCTTTTGCTTATGAACCTCATTTGCCCTTGTTTGTGTGCTTAACAACCTTAATTGGTGCTTTTCGTGTGCTTAATAACCTTTTTTGCCCTTGATATTGTGCTTATTAACTTCATTTGCATTTGTTCTTGTACTTAGGAACCTCATTTGCCCTTTTTCGTGTTCTTAACCTCAATTGTCGTTGTTCATATGCTTCTTAACCTCTTTTGCACTTGTTCTTGTGTTTAGCAACATCATTTATACTTGTTCTTGTGCTTAACAATCTCATTTGTCGTTGTTCTTGCGATTTGCAACATAATTTGCCCTTGATCTTGGGTTTATGAACCTCATTTGCATTTGTTCTTGTGCTTGGGAACCTAATTTGCCCTTGTTTGTGTGCTTAACAACCTCAATTGGCGTTGTTCGTGTGCTTAACAGCCTCTTGTACCCTTGATATTGTGCTTATGAACTTCATTTGCATTTGTTCTTGTTCTTAGGAACCTCATTTGCCCTTGTTCGTGTTCTTAACCACAATTGTCGTTATTCATATGCTTCTTAACATATTTTGCCCATGTTCTTGTGATTAGCAACATCATTTACACTTGTTCTTGTGCTTAACAACCTCATTTTCCGTTGTTCTTGCGCTTTGCAACATAATTTGCCCTTGATCATGTGCTTATGAATCTCATTTACATTTGTTCTTGTACTTAGGACCCTCATTTGCTCTTGTTTGTGTGCTTAACAACCTCAATTGTCGTTGTTCGTATGGTTCTTAACCTCTTTTTTGTTGTTCATATGCTTAGCAACATCATTTATACTTGTTCTTATGCTTAACAACCTTATTTATCATTGTTCTTGCAATTTGCAACATAATTTACCCTAGATCTTGTGCTTATGAACCTCATTTGCATTTGATCCTGTGCTTAGGAACCTCATTTGTCCTTGTTTGTGTGCTTAACAACCTCAATTGGCATTGTTCGTGTCCTTCCTATTATAATAATCTAGCCTATTTAATTACTATGCTCCTAATAAAACAGTAAATTCTTTTCTTTGAAGGGGGTTATGCAAATCCTATCTACAGTTCAAAAGAATAAACATGTCCTAATGCAGCTATTAATTTAAAGTGCGGATGACAAGTCAAGTGGTCGACTGGTAAGAGTATGCCACGAAAAAGAAATTCAGATATTCCACACCTGTATACTAAGCAGTAATCGTGTGCAAGCAGTTACACGTAAGAGTCCGGCGAGGTCCTCTTCTAAACCGGTAAAATAATCCACGGGCTTTGTCCACTGATTGATGTCCAGATGGGTCTGATGACCTGTAATTCGTAATTTAATTTAATTAAAACTTATCTACTTTACGTAATCCCTCCCTCATTTAATTTGTCTAATTGCGGTTTGCTATATATGTCCGGCTTAGCTAACTAGACTTGGTCCGGATTTGTCGTAATAAATTTTATATTAACTTAACTTAATTTGATTTGATTTAATTTGAAGATAAATTGCTTGTTATATTTTTTAAATTTGAAGATAAATTGTTCTACATAATTTATTTCGTCGCAATATTTGTAAGGTAACTACGTCCTTCACTACAGTAATTTAATATGAACTTTTATGTTACTTCAACTGCTTTAATTATATATTATGTTTAATTATTTTAAAATAAGTCATAATAAAAAGATCCGACTGATCTGATTCGAGTTTGGAGATTTATTTACTATACTAATTAAGTCTATTGAATACGTATTCGATAAAAACATGTGTTACTTGATTACCTATCTATTATAATACGTATAAAAATCAGAAATACATTTTATTAATTAATTATGCTAATTTCTATGACAATTACATTTGCTATAATAATTATACAATTAAAACGTGTTACTTATTTAATTATCAAATAAGAATCTATCTTGCATACGTATAATATAAATGTACGTTGGTTGTCTCATATCTTAATTAGTATGATAAGTAGGCATATTTCACATGTATAAAAAATAGAGGTACGGGTAATAATTTAATTATTTAAAGTGATTATAATAATCATAAGGTAATTTTACGTTGTTAAATAATTGTTCTAATTAATTAACAAATTGTTAAGTTTAAATTGTATTTACTTCAAGTGGTTATTATTCTAATTAAATCTACAGGGTGGGGGTGCTTTACATAATTTGTTTCGTCAGAATGTTCGTACGATAGTTATGTCATTTCCTTTTCTTTCTTTTTTTCTTTTTTTTTAAAGAGGCTGATGCCCATTGCATTAATTAAAAATGTATCCTTACAATCACAAACAAAGTCTATCATAACAAAACACAAGAACTGATATCGGCAGAATTTTGCACCACCAAAAATCAACTAACAGTCCATATATCAACCATTGGATAGAATTAGCTAAAGACCAAAAATATTTCAGATTAGAGGTAACTAAGCCACTAAGAATAGGGCTAAGGCTAACTCAAGGCCTACACCACTGTCGGCAGAAGGTTGGTAAGGCACTATCTCCATTGGGCTGAGCTAAGCCAAAGGTATTGCATCTTCCATAATCGGGAGCCACTCACAAACCGCATTCTTGACCTTCTTTGGCATGTTACCTGCCCAATACAAACAACAAGATTTAATCATTAGAATCAGATTTCTAGCTGTTTTAATAGTGCTACAATTAAAAATAACTTCATTACGATGTTTCCAGAGCGTCCAGCTGACCGCACTAAGTATTACTAAAAAACCTACTTTATCAGAGGCTGGAAGAGAATTTGCAAAATTAATTAAGTCTTGCCAAGTAAACCATTGCTCCATGAATAGTTGACTCTTACCCAACCAAAACCATATTCGTTGTGCTAACATACAATTAAGAAAGAGGTGATCTACCGTTTCATTAGCGCTACAAAACTGACAATTGAGGTCTCCAATCCAACCCTTAGCAGCTAGATTATCTTTTGTTAAAATTGTATTGTGTGATGTTAACCACATGAAAATCCGAATCTTAGGTGGTATTGGTAAGTGCCACCATATCATTGCCCCTAAAAGTTGAATGCCTCCACAGTTAAGAAATTGATAAATTGATTGAATTGAAAACTGCCCTGAATATTCCCATCTCCAGTCAATTTTGTCAGTTGGCAAAGAGAAGGAGGTTGAGCTGATGAGATGTAAGAGTTCGGTCCACTTCCTGTAATCTACCCCTACTAATGTAATTCGGAATTTTATGTTTCCTCCCTGAGAATTAATAACATCTGCTAGCAAAACCTGCTTAGTAGTACATTTGGAGAATAAAGAATAGAATTCGATTGCTAAGGGACAGTTCTGATACCACTGATCTGTCCAAAATCGGACCTGCGTATGCATTCCTGGTTCGTAAATGACACTACTGTTTCCTAGAGAGTTAATCTTTAAAAGTGTACTCCAAAATGTAGAATAGCAGCTTGGGTTATGTTCTACATATTTATGTAATATTAATTGTTTCCAGAGACTTATATAATCATTATTTTTTAGTTTCCACCACCATTTCAGCAAAAGAGAGATGTTCATTTGTTTTAAATCTAAAATACCTAACCCTCCATATTTTTTAGCTAAGCAAGATGTGTACCAGTCAAGGAGAATATATTTTTTCTTCTTGGAATTACCTTGCCAAAGAAACCTACACCTAATTTTATCAATTTGTTTAATAACAGTGAGGGGTATCTTATAAACTGAGAGTGCATATAATGGAACAGCCGTAAGAACAAAATTTAACAGTGTTAGCCGACCACCAATGGATAATAAGTTCCCTTTCCAATGCTGTAACCTACTTTCTATTTTTTCTACTAGGAAATTCCAATCAGCCACTTGGAGTTTTTTATAATGTAATGAAAGGCCTAAATATTTAATTGGAAATTCTCCTTTGTGACATCTAAAAACAGAATGTAAATCTTCTGTATCAGCAACATTTAAATAGTACATTTCAGTTTTATCGTAGTTCATTTTGATCCCAGAAATTGATTCAAATGCTAACATTGCCCACCATGCGGCTTCCACATTTTCTTCTTGGGCTTCCAAGAAAATGATGGTGTCATCCGCATAGTGGCAGTTAGTAACTGCGGTATTATTTAGACATTGAGGCCCTAAACCTTTAATTAAATTACTTTGACGTCCTTTAGAAAAAATCTTACTAAGTGTGTCGGCAGCCAAGATATATAAGAAAGGGGACAGAGGGTTCCCTTGACGTACCCCTCGCTTACAATAAAAATATTCTGTTAATTCCCCGTTAATCGTAATGCATGACTGAAAAAGTAGCCTGTTTGTTTAAAATCGAGCTGTATTTTTTAAACAAAGTACGTCGGAAAACTTCTATTTACAAATCTTTGGATTCGAAATTAGATGTAGTACTAAATTTTAATTAACGTAAATGTATGTCATTTGGTTACATATATATTTTTAATACGTATATATAAAATAAATATGCGTTTCATTGGTTCGTTATGCTAACTACTATAGTTTGAAAGTTAATATTTAACTACGAGTTGAGTGGTGTTTTTTTTTTAATTGCAAGTTATTTCATATGTAAGATTAACAAGTAATTAAAATATTTTCGGTGACACATTTGATTAGGGGTGTAAACGGATACGGATTATCCACGGATAATCTGCTCTGAATCCGCTTATTATCCGTATCCGGATTAAACGGATACGGATACTTGCGGATACGGATACAGATACGGATACGGATAATTTTAGTATATGAAAAAAAAAATGCGGATACGGATACAGATAATTTCGTGAGGATATAAACAGAGCGGATATCCGTATATATCCGAATCCGAAATTTAATCTTTCAGCAATTTTCAATTCATTTCACCCTTGCAAAATTTCCAAAAAACATACATATTCGTTTAAGTCCAAAAATCTTGGTAGAAAAATTATATAATATATTAGGATAATGGATTGATTTTCTGAACCAATAAGCAATTAGTCATGCATAATCATCACTGTGCAAACTTAAAAAATCTATTAAATTTTTGTCAATTTAGATAATCAAATTAGGTAATTTAAAATTATAAAATTTAGTAGAATTACTCAATATCCGACAATTATCCGCTCCATATTCGTATTTGAATCTGTATCCGTGGATTATCCGTTCCGTATCCATATCCGTTTACTATCCGTATCCGTATCCGTGTCCGCTTATTGAAAAACGGATACGGATATGGTATTAGCATTATCCGCTCCGTTTACAGCCCTACATTTGATAGTCAATGCATAATAATTTAACGTATCTATTATATATGAGCATGTTACAAATAGTCAATTGTGTGTACATGTTATAAAGATAATCAAAATAGATTATTGTATACCTTAAATTCAAAAATTCTCTTTGTTAACAACAATTTCCTAAGAGAAATTTAGAATGCAGAATTTTATGGAATCGGTCCGGCGCATTTTACCTTTAAAGTTTAAAATTTTGTTACTTTGTATTAATTTTAAATCTTGTTTATTTTTTTTGTTTTAATATCTTTAAATTTCTGTTTTCGGTCTGAACCAAGCCTATTACAGATTAAATATAATTCCAGCCGAGCCCATGTAGAAACAAGGCCCAATTCCAAAAAGATTTATATAAATTTATCTTGGCCCAAATAAAATAAAAATCCATTCGGATACCATTAATTCTTTGCCGAAACTAACAACTTCAAAAGAGAAAATTTCTAGTGTACCCATCAAAACTTTTGAAATAGCCAATTTCCCCATCAAAACATCTTAATATCCAATATATCTATACAAATTTGAAATTATTTCTTCCATCCCCTTCTTTTCATTTAATCTATTATTTTGTTATTTTAAAAGTAAAAAATGACAAATATACCCTTCCTTCCAACCTTTTTAAATGGAGATTAAGTGAGGCAAAATTAAATTGAGGTCAAGTGAAACATATGTAGATTAAAAAGCAAATTAAAAAGCAATTGTCTACACGAGAAGGAATGATGAAAGAAAGAAAGCACAACTCTATACACAAGTGGATGATCCATATATCGCCTTATCCATGCATGCTCGAATGAGATTGAATCCATCTTGGATTGCACTCAATTCTATAGAACAACGTAACAGAATTTGGCATTTAATAAAAATAAAATGCTAATGAATTTCTTTAATAATTTTCTCAATTCCTCCTAATATAAGACACTCTATTTTTGTGAATTGAACTGAGCTTTCTTGATTGAGGAATTGAGGCCGGCAATTCAGTCCCACTGATGAGAGGGATTTGCTAAAGCCCTTAAATTTACAGATAAACCACCTTAATTTGGATATTTGTAATTCGGTCTCTGACAGTTTGAAGTGTACCAGTACTCTTATTACACTGGTACGGACTGTATTCCGCTGCGGGAATGGGCTGATGCAAATGCTCTTGTGGTGCTGGATGGGGATACTGCTGCAGCTACTTAGTAGATATTATGCTTTTCACTGGCTTTTAGTTTCGGTCCTGTTCTGTTCTGTAATAACTTGCTTCCTAGCAACTAGTTTTGCAGATGGGCTGCATTTTATCTGTTGGGATGATAGTCTATAGACTAATTTCTGGGGTTTAGGTTAACAAAGGTACAGGAGATTATCCTGATGTCTGTTGAGAGTTTTAGAGAGATTTTTGGCGTTGGTTTCTGTGTAATTATGACTATCTTTTTGCTAATGCAAATGGGCATTTATGCCTCTTTTAAAAAAAAAAAAAACTGGTACGGACTGCACCATTTACCAGAAAACTGGTACCAGTCACCAATTAACATCACCCAAGGAAGGGGATTTACACATATCAAGGTGAGACACAAGATCGAGCTAGTCGGCACTAATTAAGCAATTCAACCATTTAAGCTTATTCAATCAAGCAAGCTTTAAATTCCATCACAAAAATTTCAATCGATTCAAGCAAATCGGCCTCTAAATATGCTCTCACCGCTGATGCTTTCTTTCTTTTGCTCGGTCAAGAAGGGAAAAGAGTTAATAACAACAACTTAACACGATGCACTCAAATTGACCACATGGTCAAAATAAATAAAAAATATGGATCAAGTAACGACTCCAAATGGAATAATGAAATTATGGACAGCAAATACACGATATCAACAACAATTTAATTCCATTTGAGTATTTGACTGAAGTAAAAAGCAACACCTCCAATCCTTCAATCTCCAAGTTGAGAGAAAGGGTATATTTGTCATTTTAGTTTTTAAAATAACAAAACAATTATTTAATGAATAAAAGGGTATAAAAGAAATAGTGTTAAAATTTTATGGGTATATTGGATATGAAGATGTTTTGATGGGGAAATTGGCTATTTTAAAAAAAATTTATGGGTACACTGAAAATTATCCCATTTCAAAAATCCTTACATTTACATTTAAGTCCCTCTAGTAAGGAAAAATTGCAAAGACCTAAAGTTTAGAAGTTAATCCCTCAAGTTATAATGGTTACGGTTTGGGTCCTTATTGTCAGAAAAGTAAAAGAACCCAGTAATGGTAACTTCTCAAGCTGGTACCGGTCATCACTTTGCCTCTTCGGTGTCAAATATAACACTGGTACGATGTATTTGGAGTTGGCACAAATTAACTTTCAATCGCAGCAAGGGAAGTTAAAAGGAAAAATCAATGGTCATTCTCCAAAATTCTGGAAACAAGCAAAGCAATCACGGATTCAAGATTTTCAAATGATTGCAAGCACTAAACCTTGATTGATTCACAACAATACTTAGATATGAGTAACGAGCAGGATTTATGAATTACCGACCTTTGCTTCCTCCGAGTGTTTGACGAGAGGCAGTGAGTACCAAGGTTGCAGTCGGCTGTGGCCTTTTCCACCTTGCTTTAAGCCTTGTCTCAAGCTTCACGGGTGCAAGCACGCAACAGAGCACAAGAAACCCTTAACGAGTATGAGCAAAACTTGCAAATCGAAGATGAAAGAGGGGAGCAAACCCTAACCGGGTTTGTTGACAAAAATTTGTAAAAAGAGAGATGGAGAGCATTCCAAAGAGAAGAAAAGAGAGAGAAAGAGACGTTTAGATAAAATATATATATATATATCGGAGAGCGAGATATAGAGCGGGAGCGGAGTACACCTCGTGGTGGTGGTACGGACTTGTGCAAAAGTCAGGGGTGGTTGGCGATCGTGTGTGCGAGAGAGGGGATGGGATACTGCTGAGGTATGGCTCCACCTGACCTATGGGATCAGGGCATATCCTTCCAGCAGTGGTCGCCCCACGATGATGCTACAGCCATTGTCATCCCTAGGTTTAAAATTCTCCTTGATCTTGTGGGTTTCCCGATACTCTTGTGGAGAGAAAAATCGATTATCAGTTCAGTTTCCCACTTTGGCACCTATTTGGGGACTGTCAAATCAGAGATAGCGGCTGATAAATCGGCATACAAAGTGGCCATCGCGACGGATGATCTTGCTCGCATTCCAAAAAACATTGGACTTTCATGTGGTGGTATTGAATACACCGTGCCGATTGCACCAGTGGTGTGGGACAATGGAGCAGTGTACACACCGGCTGAGATGCCGCAATACCCACTGAGATACTCCAAACCGGCTACAGCGGTCCCACCGCAACCAATCAGCATGGATGAGCAGGTAGAAACTATCCTTAACCAAAATCGTCGGCCCACGGATTTCCATGACGAACCTTTGGTAATGTCAAGGAGGGTATTGAGAGAGATGTGTGTTGTAATACCACCGGAGGCACTGACGCTAGAACTTACGGAGGCGCTAGTGGGACCAAATGTCATAAGAGATGATGGCTCCTTAGTACAGGCATTAATGGAAGCCATGGAGTACAGGCCGACGATAGCGGCTGACAGATCCGACAAGGAGGGTGGCGCACTGCCGGAGGCACAAAGCCAAACGGGTCGGATATTGGGCGACTCTCACATACAGGACGGGCCACAAACAATCCGTACCACCCCTATCATTACATTGCCAGACACACCATCCCAAGGGTCGCAGGGTCCTCGGAACTCTGGGCTCAACGGTACTAGCATTTCGCAGCGGATCCCAACGGTAGCGCAAACAATAGGAACAATGAGGGAACAGCCCCAGGATGAACACAAAATAAATGAGATTGCTACAGGAGATCACAACAACCTCGTATTCCCTACGCCAGAAAGCGTGCCTGAGACCCAGATGGCACAGGAGGTACTTGAAATGTACTTGTGCAGAGCAGTAGACCCTAAAGGTAAGGCAACTCACATTCCTTTTCAGATTTCCTCTGGAAGAAAGCACACAAAGGCCTAGCAAGAACGAAAGCCCAGAAAGAATAAAAGAAAGAATGGGGGAGGCCCGAAACCTGCTCCAGACTCACCTAAGGCACAGGCTAAACTTGGGCTGGAAGGTTACTATGAGATGAAGGTCAAAAAGGCCCACTCTGAACAGCTGGCAGGGGCCTTTGGCGTCAATTTTGATGATATACAAATGGAAATTGAGGAAGATAATAAGGAGAGGGCCCAAAAGCACTCTCTGAATGAAGAGGAGGCGTAAGAGGACAGTGCTACACAGACAACGGACGAGGCTGGAACGAGCAAGAACAAAGAGGCGATAGGGGATCAAGGCGAATATGAAGACTCCTCCATGCTCAACGACCCGGATGCAGAAGGAAAATACTACATTCAGTTCGATACTGACTCAGCGGATGACATGGAATCGGACTCGGACCGAGTTGATTGAAGCGGGACGGGGTTGATTTTAGTTGTTTTAATTCTGTTAGTTAGTTTGTAGTTTGTTGAATTTCTGTTTTTATGTATCACATGAAAAAAATTAATTTACTATGTTGGAATACAAGAGGTCTGTGTAGTGCAGAAAAATCAGAGGTAGTTAGGAATCTAATCAAAGACTCTAGATGTGATGTAATATGTATTCAGGAAACTAAATGGAACAATGAGGATTTCAAGTATGTCTCGCGAGTTTTACCGACCTTTTTTGAAAGAAATTGTGCGATTGTAAATGCACGGGAATCTTCGAGGGGGGTGTATTATTTCTTGGAAAAGATCGTACTAGTTATTAAACTCTTGGGCTACAGCACATACATGCTCCGCAAAATTGGTACAGACAAACACGGGAAGGGAGATCACGATAACTAATGTCTATGGGCCTTCTGGGAATTTCAATAAAGATTTTTTCTTCAACGAAATCAGAGGCATAGCATCACGGATTCATACGCCATGGGTCATGGCGGGTGATTTTAACGTAGTGAGATGGATTGTGGATAGGTCGGGAGCAATGCGGGGCTTCAACAATATGTCACAATTCAATGAAATGATAACAGACCTCCAATTGTTGGATGTACCATTGAGGAACAAAACATACACTTGGACGAATAAGCAACCAAACCCGGTACTCTCCAAATTGGATTAGGTATTTCTTTCACCAGAATTGGCTCTGATTTTCCCAATTATAACCTTACAGGCACTGCCAATGACTGTCTCTGACCACGTCCCTTTGCTGCTGTCTTGTAAACACAAACACACCAAAAAATCGAATCAAAAAATGGAGTTGGCATGGTTCAAGTACCTGATATTCAGGCAGAAGGTGGTTCAGTTGTGGAAGGACAATGGTGACAGGGGTCTTAATCCCTTCTTACAGAAAGCGGGGTCCCTACAGAAAGACATGAGCCAATGGCATAGGGCCAATTTTACTGATGCACAGAGACAACTGGATCTCTGCAAAAAAGAAATTTTAAAATTGGATTGCTTAGAGGAACAGAGGCCACTGCAGTCAAATGAATACCAGATCAGAATCGCGTACAGGACCAGAGCCTATGAGTTGGCACTATTGATTGAGACACGGTGGAAGCAGAGGGCAAGGTGCAAGTGGCTTTAGCATGGAGATAGAAACACACGATTCTTCCATGCCTTTGCATCGGCTAGAGCAAGGAAGAATGCAGTAATATCAATCGGTCTGGGTGAAGAAACTACATCGGATCAAGGGAGAATAGAAAAAGCTTTCTATGACTCCCTCAAAAATCTGCTTGGGACCTCTACGCACACAATACATTTTGACCCACGAATCCTCTATTCACACCAGACCGACCTCAATCATCTTCAGGCAGAGTTTCAACAGGAAGAGGTAGCAACGGCAATTCGGTCCTTGGCAAACAACAAGGCCTCGGGCCCAGACGGTATACCGAACGAGTTCTTAAAAACCTTTTGGAATGAGATCATGGGTGACATAATGCAAATGGTAAAGGCATTTCATGAAGGCCGGTTAGAACTTCAAGGGTTAAATTGTGCTGACATCGTAATGATCCCTAAAAGGAGGTGCCAAACTCAGTCGATGATTACCGACCAATAAGTGTGGTCAATGCCCTGCCAAAACTACTATCCAAGCTCCTAGCTAACCGCCTAACAAAGGATCTGCCGAATCTGATTTCTCCTTTCCAAACTGCGTTTGTAAGAGGAAGACACATTGCGGAATCCTTCATAGCAACTAGAGAAACACTGCACTACATCTCTACACAAAAAAACCCGGCTTTATTTGTTAAAATTGACTTCTCGAAGGCATTCGACTCGGTACAGTGGGATTTTCTGGCTAACGTGATGAAATCGCGGGGGTTCCCGGATAAGTGGAATGGATGGATAGATACGCTACTGAAGTCGGCCACATCTAGTGTTATAATAAATGGAGTCAGGGGAGAAGCCTTCACTCACAAACAGGGGTTGAGGCAGGGGGACCCTTTGTCCCCCATGCTGTTTCTCATTGCTACGGATGTCCTACAAAAGATGGTGGCAGCAGTGAATCAGTCCCTGGACATGGCTATAGCACCAAAAATCAGACAATCTATTATGGCTTTGCAATACGCTGATGACACGGCGTTCATAATCAGTGGGGACCAAGTCACTGTCATAACTTTCAAAATAATGCTGCGGTTGTTCGCGAAGATATCAGGTTTAAGGGTCAATTACAAGAAGAGCTCCTTCGTCCCTTTCAACATGGCGGAAACAGAAATTAGCAAAGCTGGAGCTATTTTGGGCTGCATTAGAACGGCCTTGCCGGTCACTTACTTAGGAATGCCCCTAACGGTCAAGAGACCGGCAAGAAGTCTTTTCATCCCGTTGATTGAAAAAATGGAAAAAAGGTTACAAGGTTGGAAATCAAAAATGATCTCTCGTGGCGGTCGGTTGCAACTTGTTAATTCGGTCTTATCGGCAATACCGTCATATTACATGTCTTGCTTCAAACTGTCCAAATGGACAATCAACCGAATGGACAAAATACGAAGAGAATTTTTGTGGGGTAAAAATGATAATAGAAGTGGGGGAATGTCACTAATTAACTGGCCTATGGTATGCTTGCCAAAGCAGATGTGTGGAATGGGAATTATAGATTTGGAAATCCAAAACACATGCATGCTGTTAAGATGGTGGTGGCACTTGTATAACGAACCACAGTCGATGTGGTGCCAAATAGCCGGAAATCTTAGAGGAAAAATTAGGAATATCAATGGCCCGAAACTATGGTTCCGTGTGGGTTCTTTCTTCTGGGGAAACTTACAAAAAATAAAACATTTTTTTCACTGGGGTTGTTTTTGCATAGTGGGGAATGGAAGTACTATCTCTTTCTGGTTTGATTCATGGGGAGGCCTGCCAAAAAGAAAATTATTTGGGGAAAAAATAGAAACACAACATCCAAACATATCACTAAGGAATGCGATACTGAGTCAGAACGTTACACAGGAGGAAAGTGAAGGCATGGACCAGGTTGTGTTGAACGACCTGGATGATGCGCTTTACTGGAGATTCTGTGTGACAGGACAGTTCACAATAAAATACACTTATTTGGCAATCACTGAGGGGGGGCAGGTCAAATGGAAACACACTCATATTTGGAAATATAAAGTTCCTCACACAGTTATTATTTTCTGCTATCTCCTTCTTAGAAACAGGATTCAGACCAAGCAAAACCTACGGAGTCGGGGCATGAACTGCGAAACAACATGCGTCATGTGCAACAATTGCCCCTGTGAATCAGATGCTCATCTCTTCTTCCTATGCCCCTACGCAATAACAATGTGGTTTCACCTGGGCATAAAAGGGGACAGCATCATAACGCCGGACCAAATGTCAGTCAGTGCAATTTGGTGTAATTTCGAAAAAAGGGCGCCACGGGGAAGGGAAAAAAGAGACAAATACATGGCGAGAATCCTCTGTGCGCTGTGGGGATTGTGGAAACAGAGAAACGAGGTCATTTTTGGCGGTTCAAAGCTACCACCAAATTTACTGGCAGAAAGAATAGACCAAGAGGCATGGCTATGGGATCAACACTGCTAGGCAGCATCTGCTCATGCGATGAGGTACTTCGGTTTTGCTGGTCATTTTAAACTGACTGCACCAAATACAGGGGATGCAAAGCCAACAACACGCGGAACAGGTTGTTAGGATAATGTGGGATGTGTTGTAATGAGGTAGCAATTATGATGTGTTGTAATTTATTTTTCCAGGTAGCTCATAGATGTGTTGTAATGAGGTAGCAATTTAATTTTCTAACAGACGGTGTAGAATCAATTTTACTATTAATATAGTTTGGCAGCCACTGCCAACTTTTTCAAAAAGAAAGTCTTCTTGTCGCGTGGGAGAGAGAATAGCGGGGGAAATTTGGGGGTTGATTTTGTCGTCTCCAGGAAGAAACGAAGAGGAGAAGGGAGAGATAAGAGAGAAAAGAGATTTGTTGGGTGTGGGCTCCGTCGGTAAGAAAGAAAAGAGAGGGAGTGGCTTCAATTCTTCTCTCAATTGGGTTTGATTATTTGTGGGGTCCAACTGTCATTCGGACAACAGAAAAAAAAAAAAAAAGGGAGGAGAGAAGGGGGAAGAAAAGTAAAAGGGTGAGGTTGTGGGCATGTGGTCATTTGTGTGGCGAGTAGATTTAATTTCTTTAATCCAATTTAATGTGTCACGAAAATTGTATTTTTAATTTATGTGATTATATAAAATTCTAATCGTTACTCTTTATTCGTTTCAAATTTAACATCCTGATTTAATTTTAGAAGAATAATTAATTTAGTGAAGACAAAATTCGTTATGTCGTTTTAATGTACATTTATTTATACTTTGATTCTTTCATTAATTAACTAAAACTTTTAATTAGTCGTAACTTGAAATTTGTTAGTTAATTAATGATTTAAAATTTGCGGACTATAACATTCTCCCCCCTAATAAAAAGGTTCGTCCCGAACTGCTAAGTCTACTCTGTCGGAGCGAATAGCTCCGGATATCGTTCACGCATCTTACCCTCGAACTCCCAAGTCACATTGCGCGGAATATGATACTCCCATTGTACTAAAACATGTCGAATGGCGTGATGTCAAAGCTCTGTCTCTCTCACGTCTAAAATACGTATCGAACGCGCCTCGTATGTCAGGTACCGATGGACTTGTAACGGTTCATAATCTAACACGTGCATCACTCGGGACGTACTGTCATAGCTGGGATACGAGAAAGACATTGTGCACACCCGTGAGAGACCGGGGTAATGCAATAGTTAATCAATTAGGATATGATCGAAAATGAGAAAGTCCAAACGGGTAACAATCATTCACTTAGAATAAATTATGGGAGAATTAACTTAAAATTTCCAACGGATAGATAATTGCGTACGGGACTAACTGTAAGCAGTGAATTATTCATTTTGAGGGTGGAATCTATGACGAAAAATTGGATTATAGATACTATTAAATGGTCTACGGTTCAAATAAAATATAGAAAATCCAAGTCCATATAAAATGACTGAATTTAAGAGTCTAATTGACTTTTTTTCACATGCTTCTTAACTTCTTTTGTCATTGTTCTTGTGTTTAACAACATCATTTACACTTGTTCTTGTGCTTAACAATCTCATTTGTCGTTGTTCTTGTGCTTTGCAAAATAATTTCCCTTGATCTTGCACTTATGAACCTCATTTGCATTTGTTCTTGTGCTTAACAACCTCATTTGCCCTTGTTTGTGTACTTAACAACCTCAATTGCATTTGTTCATATGCTTCTTAACATCTTTTGTCCTTGTTCTTGTGCTTAGCAACATCATTTACACTTGTTCTTGTGCTTAACTAATTGATTTGTTGTTGTTATCGCGCTTTGCAACATAATCTTTGATCTTATGCTTATGAACCTTATTCATTTTTGTTCTTGTGCTTAGGAACCTTATTTGCCCTTGTTCGTGTGCTTAATAACCTCAATTATCATTGTTCGTATACTTCTTAACCTGTTTTGCCCTTGTTCATGTGCTTAGCAACATCATTTACACATGTTCTTATGCTTAACAACCTCATTTGTCGTTGTTCTTGCGCTATGCAACATAATTTGCCATTGATCTTGTGCTTATGAACCTCATTTGCATTTGTTCTTGTGCTTAGGAACCTCATTTACACTTGTTTGTGTGCTTAACAACCTCAATTGGCGTTGTTCGTGTGCTTAACAACCTCTTTTGACCTTGATCTTGTGCTTATGAACCTCATTTGCATTTGTTCTTGTGCTTAGGAACCCCATTTGTCCTTGTTCGTGTGCTTAACAACCTCAATTGTTGATGTTCATATGCTTCTTAACTTCTTTTGCCTTTGTTCTTGTGCTTAGCAACATCATTTACACTTGTTCTTGTATTTAACAAATACATTTGTTGTTGTTCTTGCACTTTGCAACATAACCCTTGATCTTATGCTTATGAATCTCATTTGCTTTTGTTCTAGTGCTTAGGACCTTATTGTTAGTGTTGGTGTCCTAGATCCAGATCATATGTATGATATGTTTAGTTTATTAGTGAATGATTTTATCATTTTGTACCTTGAGTATTCATATTAGTGGATCATTTGAGTCGATGACTTAAATTGTAGAACTTCACAATGAATAAATTTGTTTGCTCTTAAATGTCCCTTATCTTGGCAATCAGCAAGGTACACTGGTTGACTATATAAGATAAGTGTAGTGATTAGATGATGGCCATGTTCTACAGGTTATACGATAAAGAGTTATCGATCTAATCGCACATGTGCATACATGGAGATGTATGGCACTGGACAGACCCAAGAATGAAATATCATATGGATTGTGTTATGTGTCATTGATATTTCATTGTGTCTAGAATTCTTTGGTTGAGATATTTATTTTTCTTACATAAGGGATGTGTATTGTTGGTACTGTCCAACGCTCTCTTTAACCAGGAGTTATAAAGGCAATTACTGCAGTGCATATAACTTATGCGGAAGAACAATACGTATCAAGAAACCATTGTCCCTTATATAATATAAGTAATGATATCTCTGGGCCCCTTGATAAAGTTTGTATTATGTGCATGCAATATGATTATATGATAATCATATCATAATTAAACTTCTGTAAATCAAGAAATAATAATTAGTAAGGATGACACATTTCTACCTTACAATTATTTGGATATCATGTGGCAAGGAATTGACACAACAACATTTTTAATGTTACAGGGATCGTGATTTTGCATTGTGCTTTTCATCCACATCATTTGGGTAATCAATATACCATGGCTAGTTGTATCATTGATTTATGGAATTAAAATATTTAATTCTATTGCCATAATGATGGGATCCCATAGGGTCACACCATATGAAAGATTAAAAGAAAATATATTAATAAAGCATATGTGATATGTTAATTATGAGGAGTTATAATTAATTTGTACAAATTATATATTATTAATATATGAACAATTTTATGACATGGAGATGTTATAAAATAATCCTAGTAATATTTAAAGTATGTGTGACATATTTTAAATAGCTTTAGACACATGAGAGAAGCATATAAATTAATATAGAATATTAATTTATATGTTGACCTTTTAAAGTATGGGATTGTGGACTTAATATTAATGTGATTAGTATGTTTAAGCCCAAAGCCCAAATACATGATATTTCAGCTGGGGAGAATTGATTAGTAATGGCATAATTTAAGGAATATTAAATATGTTATTAAACCAAATCAATTTCATAAAAGATGAGAGAAATTTCGGGACAGAATTTTATGTAACTTTGAACAGAGATTTGAAAGGGCAAACTTTAACTATTTTGGACGTATGACCTATGGAATTTGAAGCCCTTGGAGTCTAGAATCCAACAGTGAAGGTTTCAAGTCGTTTGGAGTTACCTAGAGAAAGATATATCAGTTTTAGTACCGAAAGATCAGAAATTGTGTGTATATTCTCTTGGCCGAAATTTGTCTTTCTCTCTCTCATTCTCTCTCATGTGTTGAGATCTAGAAATCCTCTAATTAATATTTTAGAAATTAACAAGAGGGTTAAAACTAGGATTAAGGTTCTACTTGTTAATCTCTTACTAGCCTTAGAGATACAAGTATTTCTTTAATCTTTCGGTGGATACCTAAGGAGGCTCGTCATTTGAAGGGCTAAAGCACAACCACCGTCGAAAGAGAAAGGGAATAAGAAGTTGATAACCGAACAACCCTTCTTAATTTGATTTGGAGATCAAATCTAAGGTATTGTGTTACTCACTTCTTGATTAGGCTAATTAATATTATTTCTTGCACTTACAATAACTAGATTATTTGTTTTGAGTCGAATAAAATTTTTGTTTTATTCCTTGCTATCTAAGCATCAAAACCTTCACTTATTTGCCCTTGTTCGTGTGATTAACAACCTCAATTGTCATTGTTCATATGCTTATTAACTTCTTTTGCCCTTGTCCTCATACTTAGCAACATCATTTACACTTGTTCTTGTGCTTAACAACCTCATTTGTCATTGTTATTGCGCTTTGCAACATAATTTACCATTGATCTTGTGCTTATGAACCTCATTTACATTTGTTCTTGTACTTAGGAACCTCATTATCCCTTGTTTGTGTGTGTAACGCCATGTATTTTGAAATACCAAATTATTAGTACAATATATATAGTTTATATATTTTATTTTTATTTTTTGTTCATTAAATATATTATTTTAGTAAAGAACTCAAAACTAACATCAGGGAATAGAAATATTATAGTCTAACTGTATTCGTATAATATATATAGCATATATATATACTAGTATGTATATGTATAAACCGACCGATTGATTTATTGATACCCATATAATATAACATATATAAATTAGTATGCACCCAAAAATTTATCAAGTATATGTTTTGGCAGTCAAGAATTTTATTAATGATAATTGCTAGAATTAAAAAATAATAACTCCCCAATATAACCGTTCGAAATAAAAAAAATATATATATATATATGCTTCAATTAGCGTCTCTTCGATCGGATCCCAATAGATAAATAGGGTAACCGTATCTCTCCGCATTCTTCACAGAGTTATAAGAAAAACTCACTATATTTGTTTATTCCCCTTTCTTTCATAATTCCTTAGAAGAAAAGCCCACTATATTTGTTTATTCCCCTTTGTTTCATAATTCCTTAGAAGACCCCGTGCATACAAATCAAGGTATTCTCATTCTTCATCCCTTTAATGTTTAGCAAGTAAATTTTAAACAATCCTTTATGTTTGATTTATGAAGATTATAATAACTATATATTCTTTTCTGAAAATCGTTTGATCTGTATAAGAAAAATTTATTATTATTTTTTTTCTTCTTTTATCTTTTTTTATATAATCTCTAAGTTATATCCATTTGATAAGAATTCTAATAATTATATATTTTCTGAAAATTTCTTAATTGATATATGTCTTACATTTATTATTTGGTACAATCCAAGTAATCGACAGATTTGAAAACGATTTCGGTAGTTAGAGAATTCTGAAATTTGCATCAAAGTATTTGTTAAATGATAATTAAATATATATATATATATGTATATCTTTAGATATTCTGAAATTTGCATCAAAGTATTTGTTAAATGATAATCAAATATATATATGTATATCTTTAGATCTTAAACACCCAATTAATTTTGAATAATCTCCGAAGTCCTACCAGTCTGAAATCAATCCTAACAAATATCACCGAAATTGTTAAGTCTTTTGGACTCATCTGATATTCATTTGATCTGGGATCCAGTAGTGAATAGGAATAGCAACATGAAATAATTGGTTATTATTAGTTTATTATATGACAAAATTTCACCGAAGACCCTGAGGGTTTATTCGCCGATAACCCTAAAACTATTTTATTATAAAGATTGTATTATTTTATTAATGGTAATTTTTCACCGATAACCCTAAAGATTTATGCACCGTAACCCTAAAACTATTTTTATTATAAAAATTATATTATTTTATTAATGGAATTTATTCACCGATAACCCTGAAATAATTTTTATTACAAGGATATATATTTTAGAAAATTATCAATAAGCCAATCGGATTCCTTCTTGGAAAATAAATTCCATTATGATTTTATCTGATCGTATTATATACTTATAATTATATTCTATTCATATCTTGATTTGACAATCTAATTACATACTTACTGGCCGTCAGTTATAAATTGGAACTGATATATACATATATATATATATATACAAATATTAATTTAGAACCGTACTATATGGTCTAGGTTTGAATTCAGAAGTAAGAAGTAACATAGAGGCAGGAGCGAACTATCCCACGACAACAGGTACGGGTTTCCTGGACATTGTCAAATTCTTACTTACCGTTTTGTATCATTTTATTTATTTATTTACTTATGGAATTGTGCATGTTGAATCGAACGACCCATTTGGCTTGTTTGGAAATTTAATAGGATTATTTCATATCAATCATGACACTTGTAAGTAGGATGTGTTAAGCATGGTGTTGTGTCGTGTTAAATAAGACGAACGTAAAATGTAACGAATGGGTTAAAGGAAAGGAGTTAACATGTGTTGAATGCATGTTGGAATGTATACATTGGGTCTGGGTTCGACTAGACCCCTCGTTAACGTGACTGTAGGCGAAAGCGGTCCTGTCACGGATGTGATTATAGGCTGACGCGGTCCTGTCGTGTACGTGATTGTAGGCGAAAGCGGTCCTGTCACGGATGTGATTATAGGCGAAAGCAGTCCTGTCACAGATGTGATTATAGGCTAACGCGGTCCTGTCACGTACGTGATTGCAGGCGGAAGCGGTCCTATCACTGCCAAGACCTAGCGGATATAAATTCACCGCCTAGTGAGGCACATGAAGTGGATTAACGGAATTTTGAAAGATAATTAAAAAAGTGTGTATTGGTGTGAGTGTGTGTGTGTGCGTGATTTAAATTGAATTTAGTAAGATTGCATTTCAAGGATATAATTTTAATATCATGTTTGTATACATAAGTGAATTTGACAAACTCCGGGACTGGAACTAAATCCCGTACTGAGAGACTGTTCGATCTCTCACCCGTTCCACTTTTATGTGGGTTCCAGAAAATGATGAAGCCGGCGAGGAGCACTAACAGGAGGGATGTGGATCAGGAAGTTAACGAGTAGACGGCTCAAGTATCTTTTTAATTTCTTTAGTTAAACTTAAATTCTCTCTTTAGAAGTGGATACATTGACTAATATGGCAATTATCGGTTTGTTTGCCATATTTGTCTTGATCTCATGTTAAATGTGTGTTATGTACTCGAAACTATTTGTGGTGTTAGAAGACTTTGTTTAATTTTAATATGTTGCATGAGTATTTATTATTGATAATGTATGTGATGTGCACACGCCTTACGTATAAATACGTAGAGGGTTGTCTCGAGGTGTGACAATGTGCTTAACAACCTCAATTGGCGTTGTTCGTGTGCTTAACAACCTGTTTTGCCCTTGATCTTGTGATTATGAACCTCATTTGCATTTGTTATTGTGCTTAGGAACCTCATTTGCACTTGTTTGTGTGCTTAACATCTTCAATTGGGGTTGTTTGTGTGCTTAACAACATCTTTTGACCTTGATCTTGTGCTTATGAACCTCATTTGTGTTTGTTCTTGTCCTTAGCAACCTCATTTGCACTTGTTCCTGTGCTTAACAACCTCAATTGTCGTTGTTCATATGCTTCTTAACCTTTTTTGCCCGTGTTCTTGTGTTTAGCAACATCATTTAGATTTGATCTTGTGCTTAACAACCTCATTTATCGTTGTTCGTGTGCTTAACAACCTCAATTGTCATTGTTCATCAGCTTCTTAACCTCTTTTGCGCTTGATCTTGTGCTTATGAACCTCATTTACACTTATTATTGTGCTTAACAACCTCATTTGTCGTTGTTCTTGCACTTTGCAATATAATTTGTCCTTGATCTTGCACTTCTAAACCTCATTTACATTTGTTCTTGTGCTTAGGAACCTCATTTGTCCCTGTTTGTGTGCTTAACAACCTCAATTGTCATCGTTCATATGGTTCTTAACATCTTTTGTCCTTGTTCTTGTGCTTAGCAATATCATTTACACATGTTCTTGTGCTTAACAAATTCATTTGTTGTTGTTCTTGCTCTTTGCAACATAACTCTTGATCTTGTGCTTATGAACCTCTTTAGTTTTTGTTCTTGTGCTTAGGAACCTTATTTTCTCTTGTTTGTGTAATTAACAACTTTAATTGGCGTTGTTCGTGTGCTTAACAACCTTATTTGTCATTGTTCTTGTGTTTTACAACATAATTTGGCCTTGATCTTGTGCTTATGAACCTCAATTGGCATTTTTCGGGTGCTTAACAACCTATTTTGCCCTTGATATTGTGCTTATGAAACTTATTTGCATTTGTTCTTGCTCTTTGCAACATAACCCTTGATCTTGTGCTTATGAACCTCATTCGCTTTTGTTCTTGTGCTTAGGAACTTCATTTTCCCTTGTTTGTGTGATTAAGAACCTTAATTGGCGTTGTTCGTGTGCTTAACAACCTCAATTATTGTTTTTCATATGCTTCTTACCCTCTTTTTCCCTTGTTCTTGTGCTTAGTAAAATCATTTACACTTGTTCTTGTGCTTAACTAATTCATTTGTTGTTGTTATCGCGCTTTGTGACATAACCCTTGATCTTGTGCTTATGAACCTTATTTGTTTTTGTTCTTGTGCTTAGGAACCTTATTTGTCCTTGTTCGTGTGTTTAACAACCTCAATTGTCGTTGTTCGTATGCTTCTTAACCTGTTTTGCACTTGTTGTTGTGCTTAGCAACATCATTTACACTTGTTCTTGTGCTTAACAACCTTATTTGTCGTTATTCTTGCGCTTTGCAACATAATTTTCCCTTGATCTTGTGCTTATGAACCTCATTTGCATTTGTTCTTGTGCTTTGGAACCTCATTTGCCCTTGTTTGTGTGCTTAACAACCTCAATTGGCATTTTTCGTGTGCTTAACAACCTGTTTTGCCCTTGATCTTTTGCTTATGAAACCTCATTTGCATTTGTTCTTGTGCTTAGGAACCTCATTTGCACTTGTTTGTGTGCTTAACAACCTCAATTAGCGTTGTTCGTGTGCTTAACAACCTGTTTCGTCCTTGATCTTGTGCTTATGAACCTCATTTGCATTTGTTCTTGTCCTTAGGAACCTCATTTGTCCTTGTTTGTGTGCTTAACAACCTCAATTGTCGTTATTCATATGTTTCTTAACCTCTTTTGCCCATGTTCTTGTGCTTAGCAGCATAATTTACACTTGTTCTTGTGCTTAGCAACATCATTTGTGGTTGTTCTTGTGTTTAACAACCTCATTTGTCGTTGAGAGTTTATTCACCGATAACCCTAAAACTATTTTTATTATAAAGATTGTATTATTTAATTCGTGGGAATTATCACCGATAACCCTTAGAAATTTATTCACCGATAACCCTGAAATTGTTTTTATTACAAAGATGTATATTCTTGAAAATGATCAATAATCTAATTGGATCCTTGCTTGAAAAAAATTCTATTATGATTTTATGATCACATAGTAACGATTATAATCTATTCACATCTTGATTTGACAACCAGATTATATACTTACTGACCGTCAGTTATAAATAAGAACCGATATATATACAAACATTAATTTAGAACCGTATTACGTGGTCTAAGTTTGAATTCATAAGTAAGAAGTAACATTGAGGCACGAGCGAAACTAGCCCACGACAACAGGTGCGGGTTTCCTGGACATTGTCAAATTGTTACTTACCATTTTGTATGCATTTTATTTATTTATTTTTGGAATTGTGCATGTTGAATCGAACGATCCCTTTAGCTTGTTTAGAAATTCAATAGGATTATTCACATAGATCATGAGACTTGTAAGTAAGATGTGTTAAGCATGGCGTTGTATAGTGTTAAATGAAAAGAACATGGAATGTAACGGATGAATTAAAGGAAATGAGCCAACGTGCGTTGAACGCATGTTGTAATGTATATATTGGCTCTGGGTTCGACTAAACCCCTCGTTAACGTGAGTGTAGGCGAAAGCGGTCCTGTCACGGGTCAAGATCTAGCGTAGGGTGGATTCTCCATCTAGTGCGACAGCCAATATCTAGCGTAGGGTGGATTCCCCGTCTAGTGAGAAAGCCTCTCATTGTTGACTGGATTTCCCAGCGGGTTGGCAGTTTTCCAGTGTTGGATGGATTTTCCACTGGATTGGCAAATAAATGGATAAACGGAAAAACTTGAAAGATAATTAAAGAAGTGTGTGTGTGTGTGTGTGTGTGTGTGTGTGTGTACATGTGTGTGTTTTAAATATTTCATAGCATGTGAGGATATAATTTTAATATTATGTTTGTATTAATAAGTGAATTTAACAAACTCCGAGACTGGAACTAAATTCCGTACTGAGAGACTGTTCGATCTCTCACCCGTTCCACTTTTATGTGGGTTCTAGGAAATGATGAAGCCGACGGAGAGCACGAATAGAAGGGATGCGGATCAGGAAGTCAACGCTAGATGGCTTAAGTATTTTTTTAATTTCTTTAGTTAAACTTAAGTTCTCTCTTTAGAAGCGGATACATTAACTGACATGGCAATTACCAGTCTGTTTGCCATGTTTGTCTTGATCTCATGTTGAATGTGTATTATGTACTTGAATTATTTGTGGTGTTTGAAAATTTTGTTTGACTTTAAGATGTTGCATGAGTATTTATTATTGATAATATATGTGATGTGCACATGCCTTACGTATAAATACGTGGCGGGTTGTCTTAGGGTGTGACACATAAGCACAAGATCAAGAGCAAAACAGGTTGTTAAGCACACGAAAAATGCCAATTGAGGTTGTTAAGCACACTAACAAGGACAAATGAGGTTCCTAAGCACAAGAACAAATACAAATGAGGTTCATAAGCATAAGATCAAGGGCAAATTATGTTGCAAAGCGTAAGAACAACAACAAATGAGGTTGTTAAGCACAAGAACATATTTCTGGAGGTTCATTTACTGTATGTTCATTCACTGTATGATCTTGAACCAATGAGTCTCCAGATATTCTTATTACAATTGGTACCATTGTTGGCACCTCTTATATAGGAGAATCTTGTTTCTCTTCAAAGACAATATGATTTGTATTTCCCCCTTGAACCATAACATCCTCAAACTCGAAAATTGTTCTATTAGTGGGATCATAAAACTTATACACCCGGGACCTTTCTGCATATCCAACAAAATAGCAGCTAACAGTCCTTTCGTCCAGCTTTTTCTCTTGTGGCCTATAAGGCTGAGCTTCAGCCGGACAACCCCATATTATAAAGTGCTGGAGACTAGTGTCACACCTCCGATCCGGAGGTGCGACGGACCTACCGTGTCTATGTTTCCATTCGAATTCACATAACACAAGACATTGATCTTTTTATGCATTGCCAATAACATCCATTATTTTTATCCTATCCCAATTTGATTTACAATAATTATCTGACCATTTATAGTGGATGATGCTAGATGAATTCTCTGCACCATGTCAGATAAAATAATCCCAAATCTCAATTCTTTAGGTGGCCCTGCTGTCAATTACAATCCCAAAAGCGTTTCTCAATTTTCGTCTAATAAACCTGTAACCCATAAGGGGAAACGAGTGAGAAATAATAAATTATTTCTCAGTGCTGATTGCCACTCAGATTATTGGATTCGAAGGAAATCCATATTCAGAATGAAATCACCGCACGAGAAATTAACAATTCATTTTAAAATGACGAATGCAAATGCTCAATATCAGTATCCAATCGAACAACAATAATTCCATAGATAAATCAAAATTCAATGAATCTGATCAGAATAAATGGTTTGGGTCTAAATCTTTTAAACCATAAAGTCTGGTAACGTTTGGTTTCTTACCTTTATAATTTCTAGTCTGGTAACACTGACAGATACCATAATAAGTATTTGTTGTGTTAGGGCTTATAATATTCTATCTATCCTGACAATTTGGTAATGGAAACAATATAGAATCAATATCTCAATGCCGTCAGCATCAGAAAGAAAATCGATGATAAAACAGTTCTAACTATCTTGACAATCGGTTAGCAGGAACAATACGAAATCAATATCACAGTACTGTCATTATCGGAAAGAAAATCATTGATAAGACAGTTACCACAGTTCATTAGTCTTACAGTCATAATTTATATTTATTCAATATCCCCTACCCAACCGGTACTGGGTTCAGTTGGGGCCATTCACCATATGCGCATAAGGGTCCTGGAGTAAAGTCTAGTAGCTAGCTAGACTTTACAATATATTAATCATTTTTCTCCACTATATGGAGGTTCAAGGATTACAATATTTAATATTCAATTAATTCAGTCACTGTGGTCTCAATTAATCATTTGAAATAAGAATCAATCAATCGATAACAATATCAACATGACAGTCAACAGACTTACTTGTAATTCAGTTTCAGTTGTATTGGGCTATGCATATGATGCAACAGTTCAATCAATGCAGTCAATCAAATATTCAAAATGCACAGCGAGTTACGATTTAATTCCTAGTCATGAATCTCAGACTAATCCAATAACTTCGCACCTGATATCGTAGGGCCACATGTGAGGTCACTAGCCATATATTCTTCTTGAGTCCATCTCATCAATCCCTTTTATAATTATGCCTACTTTAAAACAATATATACTATAATCAATATTTGTAACATTTTCATATACAAGAGCAGGGTACGTGCTTCAATATTAAAATCCTAAGTATATGTTCATTTATTCATTTTTGTTTAGTATCTCTGTAAACTATCAGTGTTAAATTATTAAAAGTTCCAATTCTATTAATGCATTAATTTATTAATTTATTTCTTAACTCTCTTAATCATTTTTATAAATATATTGATACATATGCGTACCAGTATCCGTTTGGAGATGAATTAATTGATTGAATGACTATATGTACTTTTAAAAATAATCATTACTTATCATATCCAATATAACTCTATAGACATCAATCTAGTACCATAAATAAAATATATATTTACAATTCATGTCTTGTATCGGAGTTTAGAACAATTCTTTCCAATATTATTTCCTTCATGATTTAGACATAAAAACCTTCCGAAATCAAGTTTTCTCATTTATTGACATTTGAATCATCCATATGCTACTATTCATATAGTCTTACATGTATACATACTCTATACACACATAATATATTTATATAGTACCCATACAACTAGAGCATTAAAATTTCTCTTAGATTAATCTTTACTTAAGTTACAAAATTTAAGCCATTAATAGAAAATTTGAGTAAGAACCGAAAACAAAGAAAAAAAAAAGATGAGCAAAATACCATTAGAATTGGATTTTGGACTTAGAACCTTTCTCATGATACTTTTCTCTAGCCTTTCTCATGATACTTTTCTCTAGCAGTCATGAACACACAAAGAGAGAGATTAAGCCTCTCCGTTTTTCTTTTTCTTTCCTTTCATGTCTTTTTCTTTGTGTTTTCCTCTTTTGTTTATTTCTTATTTTCTTTCTTTCTTCACGCAAGAGAAAAAGAGACCAATTAGGAAACCAAGGGTGAAGCACCAGTGCTTACCATGTGGCCATAGAGCCACGGAGGTGTTTCATTTTTTATTTATTTATTTAAATTTGTTCTTTTATATAGTTAACCCTTAAATTTTCATATTTTGCAAATCAGTCCAAGATGATAATAGGAAGTTCATATATGCTTGATTGGTAATTAATCAGATTCCTATGTTAAATGTTCGGCCATTCACTTCTCAGTATTTTAGAAATTTTGAATTAATCTCAACAAATAGAATTTTAAATAATCATTTTGACAGTTTTAATGTAACTTGATCACCTTGACTAATTAATTCAGTAAGATAGTATTTGTTCTTTAAATGATACTCACTAAAGAACACCTTCAATCAAATCGTATTTTTTATTTTCAATTATCAATTACATGTACATATTTTGCGTAGTGTTACAACTGGGCTTCTGCCCAGTCCATAATTCATATGGAGTTTGTTTGCTGTTTGCTGCCTTAGTCGGTACCCGATTCAAAATATATGCTGCAGTCTTAAGTGCTTCTCCCCAAAAGTTCAATGGAAGTGAAGTATGAGAAATCATACTCCTCACCATCTCCATTAATGTTCGATTGCGCCTTTCAGCCACACCGTTCATTGCGGGTGAACCCGGCATTGTATATTGTGGCACAATCCCATTTTTCTCTATAAATTTAGCAAAAGGCCCTAGACGCTGTTCTCCTGATCCGTCATACCGACCATAGTATTCACCACCATGATTCGATCTGACGCTTTTAATTCTTTTATTGAGCTGTAACTCAACTTCAGTCTTGAAGGATTTAAATGTGTCCAAAGCTTGAGCATTTTCTTTAATTAAAAATATATAACCATATCTAGAATAATCGTCAATGAAACTGATAAAATATACATGTCCATTCCTAGTAGCTGTAGGGAATGGCCCACATATGTCCGTATGTATCAGCTGAAGGACGTCTGTCATACGATTGGCTGTATATTTGCGCATGCTTGTTTGTTTTCCCTTAGCACACTCAATGCATGAACTGAGATCTGACATGTCTAAGGGCCGCAGAATATCACTTTGAATAAGACGTGTTATTCTCTGTTGAGAAATATGACCTAAGCGCTTATGCCAAAGTGCAGTTGAATCTTGATTTGTTAATTTTTGTCTAATATTTCGAGTTTCATTGTTCAAGGTCTCGTTATAGGAAGCAATAATAGTATCTAAAGCATAAAGATTATCCAAAATAGATAGAAAACTAGAAGCAACCAAATTGGAGTTTTTATACAAACCAAATTTTTCATCTCCAAATGAACAAGTAAAACCTAATTTGTCCAATGCAGAAATAGAAATTAAGTTCCGCCTAAAAGACGGTACAACAAAAGTATCAAACAAATCCAAATACATGCCAGTTTTCCAAACTAATCTAAAATGCCCTATAGCTTCAACTTCTGTCTTGTTTCCATCGCCCATATAGATGTATCTTTCACCATCATTTGGCTTCCGGTAACTTCGGCAACCCTGCATAGACACAGAAATGTGAGTAGTTGCACCTGAATCTATCCACCATGTGTCTATTGAAACTGAAACTGTATTAACTTCTGTACAAATAAATAAAAAATTAATATCTTTCTTGACACGCCATGCGTGATAATTGGTACAATTCTTCTTCACATGCCCTTCAGATCTACAGAAGAAACAACCCTTCTTTTCTTTATTCGACTCCGATCCGGTAACTAGTTTCTTGTCCTTATTGGGCTTCTTCTGCGAACTTGTAGTTGCAACATCTAAATTGGCCTTATGTTTCTGTTTTCCTTTTTCCTTAGAGGTAGAAGCAATGTTTATGCTTGCGCTCTTGTCCGACTTCAACCTCTCTTCCTCCTGAACATAGTGCAAGATGAGTTCATTAATTATCCATGAGTCCTTCTGATAGTTGTAACTCACCTTGAACCGTCCAAATGAGGTAGGAAGAGAGTTAAGGGCCATATATACTAGCATATCATCCGATATATCTAGCTTATGTCCCTTCAGTTTCGAAGCGGTATGCATAAATTCAAGAATGTGCTCCCTAACATTGCTCTTACCATTGTACTTCATTGTGCAGAGTTTGTTCAATAGAATGTCTATTTCAGCCTTCTCATTCCTAACAAACCTCTGCTCAAGTTCCTTAAGATAGTCTTTAGCAATAGTGGAATCAGAAACTGGTCCCCTAAAACTTTCAGGAATGGTCTTTTGCATGACCCAAAGACACAAGCGATTTGACCTCATCCACCGTGCATGTGCAGTTTGTTCCCTTTCAGAACTAGTCGCAACAGGCACGGTGGGTTTGGCCTCCTGCAACGCTATGTCCAGGTCAAGGCACCCAAGGATAATCTCAAGTTTATCTTTCCAATCCATGTAATTAGAACCCGTTAGCATCGGAATGTTATTGATGCCAACTGTAAGATCAGTAATTTTTGCTGAAAAATATTCACAAAGAACGAATCAAATTACCGAATCATAATAAAATAATAAATCAAAATAAGGCATATTCCATCAACTAAGTATCTTCGAACAATAAGTGTTCTTTGGAGTCAATCATTATTCTAAGATAAATAGGTGCAGCAAATGAATATAACAGTCTATTTGATGTCAATTAGTCAACCTTCCTTTGGGCCGATCAACTAATTACATCCAAAAACTTAATGACTATTACCTATTCATTACCACAAGTATACACATACAATATTTGACTATTGTCTTTCCATTGGGCCAGTCCAATAACCAAATATTATGGGTACGTTCGGATGAACTCTAGAATAGCTAGAATAGCTACTGTTTAGAATAGTAAATAAGAATAGCTACTGTTTAAGAACAGTGAAAAAGTTGTTTGGATTGCATATTTGGAATAGAGTTTTGAGGGAATAGCTACTGTTTAATAATTTATGTGTAAGATTAAATATAATACAATATAATATTAATTCAAATATTAAATATAATATAATATTATTTTAAATATTAGATTAGTATTAAATAAAATATTATATTAAATATAATATAATATTAGTTAAAATATTAAATATAATATAATATTAGTTTAAATATTAAATGTAATATAATATTATTTTAAAAATTAAATTAGTATTAAATAAAATATTAGATTAAATGTAATATAATATTATTTTAAATATTAGATGAGTATTAAATAAAATATTAGATTAATGTAATATAATATTAATTTAAATATTGAATGTAATATAATATTATTTTAAATATTAGATTAGTATTAATAAAATATTAGATTAAATATAATATAATATTAGATTAAATAAAATATAATATTAGTTTAAATATTAAATGTAATATAATATTATTTTAAATATTAAATGTAATATGATATTAGTTAAAATATTAATTAATATAATATTAATTTAAAAATTAGAGTAGTATTAAATAAAATATTAGATTAAATGTAATATAATATTAGTTTAAATATTAAATGTAATATAATATTATTTTAAATAGAGGAGGGATCAAGTTACACCTTTTTTTTTTACATATTTTGACACCTACCATTTTCAAAGTCCAAATAGTCGATCCAAACCGTTCAACATGATTGATATACTAAAATGTGCTTGGAGATCAAATTTTACATTTTTTTGAATTTTTTTACTATTTATTAAGATGGTTACAAAATCGTTGTTTTCGGACCATTGAAAAACAACGATTTTGTAACCATCTTAATAAATAGTAAAAAAATTCAAAAAAATATAAAATTTGATCTCCAAGCACATTTTAGTATATCAATCATGTTGAACGGTTTGGATCGACTATTTGGATTTTGAAATCGCAAAATTAAAGTATAAAAAAAATAATGTCATGATGTGTCAAAAAAAAGGGTGTAATTGGATCCCTCCTCTTTTAAATATTAGATTAGTATTGAATAAAATATTAGTTTAAATATAATACAATGTAATATTAATTTAATTATTAAATGTAATATAATATTATTTTAAATTAGATTAGTATTAAATAAAATATTAGATTAAATATAATAAAATATAATATTAAATTAAATATAAAAATGTAATATAATTAGGGGTGTAAACGGATACGGATAATCCGCTCCGAATCCGCTTATTATTCGTATCCGGATTAAACAGATACGGATACTTGCGGATACGGATATGGATAATTTTAGTATATAGAAAAATAATGCGGATACGGATACGGATAATTTTAGTATATAGAAAAATAATGCGGATACGGATAATTCCGTGAGAATATAAACAGAACGGATATCCGTATATATCCGGATCCGAAATTTAATTTTTCAACATCTTTCAATTCATTTCACCCTTGCGAAATTCTCAAAAAACATACATATTCGTTTAAGTACAAGAATCTTGGTAGAAATCTCAATAGGTTTAAGGACTGGTTCTCTAACTCCTAATATCTCAATAGGTCTTTTGGAATATATCGGGGTCACTTGGTCCCTTGGTTTTATACCCAAAACTTCAATCGTTTTCGTAGTTAATTTCTGTTCAAAGTAATTGACACTACCATTTAAAAAGCATGGATCATACATTTCCCATTCGATAGAATTTACCGTTTGAGAACATGTTGCTTCATCATTTTTTCGGTGCTGAGGTAGTGGATTCGCCATTATGTTAGTGGTTTCTGTTGGAGGTTCCTTGACAGCAATTACTCCTTTGTCAATCAGATCTTGTATGATGTGCCTTAGATTGTAACACTTATCGGTATGGTGACCTGCACTTTGATGATATTCACAAAAAACAGTTGGGTCATAACCCCGAGAGTCAAGGTTTACTTGCCTTCCTAATGGGGTCACAGTTCTTTCTTGAAAAAGTCTAACGAGTATAGAACTTGGTGGTTCACCAATTGGTGTGAATTTTCTAAAAATCTTGGTTTGTTGTGATTGATTTGTCGAAGAAAATTGAGGATTTGTAGGGTTCTTATGTGTGATTGGTCCATTTCTTGCGTTAGTGTGGGCTGGTTTTGGCAATCCCCCAAAACGATTATCAGTTAACAATGGCTTTTGAGGGAAGACAGTTTGCTTGGTACCGGACACCTCAATGGTGGCATTTACATCCTCTTGATTTTTTGTGGTGTTTGAGGAGAAATTATTTTTTGGGTCATTTTTTATTCGTTTCACATTACATTGGTTTGGTGATGACGATTGTAGTCCTAAGGCAGGCATTAACCCTTGTTTTACGGCTGTTTCTACACGAGAACCGGACTGAATTAAGGCTGTGAAATCAGGATGTCCCTGAATAGCTAGGTAACCTAATATGGTAGACAAGGAGGACTTAATTATCATGTTTATGGATTCCTCGTTCGTTGGTTTTGGTTTGACTCTAGCGGCCATTGCGCGCCATCTACCAACATAGCTAACAAATGGTTCATCCCTATTTTGTTTGAGAGATTCAAGATCTTCACGTTGAGGTTCCATGTCAAGATTATACGAGTATTGGTCGACAAAGAGATTTGACAAGTGATCAAAAGATGAGATACCAGATAAATCGAGAGAAGTGGACCATTTTAAAGCTGGACCAGTTAAGCTTTTTTGAAAGTAGCGAATAAGCAATTGGTCATTGGATTTCAGCGAAACCATATCCCCACAATAGGCTTTGAGATGCGACACCGGACAACCCTCTCCACTATATTTGTCAAATTCAGGTAATTTAAAATTTTCAGGTAGTATTACATCAGGAAACAGACATAGGTCTCGGAATGAAACACTTCTACTACCTCCTACTCGTATTTTAGTTAATTCAGCCTCTACTTTGTCAATGCGAGATTTTAACGGGTCAAATTCCACAGTGATGGGTGATTGTTCAGACCTCGGAGTGCTTGTGGACCTATTTTGGTCATGATTAAGAAAGATTTGAGTTTCAAGAGGTGGTGTAGGGTGTTCATGTCCATGGTTTGCAGGAATTTGGGGATCATTCGAACTCATAAAATTAGGGCTCATTTGCGGCAAATTAGCAAATTGGGTCATCATTGCGTTCATTGTTTTAATGGTTTCAGTTAACAAGTCTTTCAACGAATGTTCTTCATTTAGGTTGGTTTCTTGAGGTTGAGGTGGAATAATTTCTGGACTTTCGTTGAGGTTTGTGTTGTGAGACATTTTGGCTCAAGACCTCGTAAGGATAGGACTCCTTGCAAGTTTTGGTGTAGACATTTTTGGCTTACGTACGTTCTTAGAAATTAAATCCAGTTGAGATTAATGTTACCGATACGATGATATTTTACTTCCTCTTCTCGTGTAGAGAATCATTGCCGTTCGATTGCTCCAAATCCTTGCCTAGCTCTTCCTACACCGCAAGTGTGAACTTCTACTCCTTCCTTGTTGCTTTTTCTTTTTTTTTTTACTCTTTTTTTTTGTTGCAACAAACCTAGAAATAAAAGAGAAAGAAATCAGAAATTAAAATAAAGTACTAAATAAAGAAAGCTAGAAACCTTCAAGTTAAGACTCCCCAGCGGAGTCGCCAGCTGTAGCTGCCGTGCTACGAAACTGACGCTCGACTCAATTTTTTTTGTTTTAAATTTGATTTGGAGTCGCCACCCGCAATGCTACGGAAAATATAAAATTTTATTTGTTTTTGCCCATGGATAATAGCAAGATTCGTGTCTTGGTTATGAATGTGGAAAGTGTTAGGCACTACACTCACCCGAAAAAGTTGGTCTCTACTAATTCTAGCTTTCAAAAATTAATTTCACTAATAATAAAAGTCACAAATGAGTTGAACAATCATAACAACAAGGAGAAGAAGCATAGCCAACAATAAAAAATAAACAACTAAAAAAAAGTGGAAATTGGTCGAAAATTTCAAGTCACGCTGATTCTTCATTCTTGCTATCGGATCCTCGTGATGATCACTTCAGTGGCTTGGATGGATGGTTTTGGAATTTAGAGAACTTGGTTAATGTAATAGCATAATAATCTTGTCACTCATAATTTTTTTAGGCTCATTCTAATGGATTTTTATGGGAATATTTGTGGAAAACACAGATTTTCCTTTGCTGATTTTTTTCGGTGGCAGAATACTCAACGTTTTTGCTCTCTTTTTATGCTTTGTATGCTCTAACCAACCATGGGGATGAAGTGAGAGTGTAGGGGGCTATTTATAGATGAAGTTTGAAGCCATTTGCTGCTCAAAAACGTGCTTAAACTGCTGTTAATTAGCCTACCCCACTGCTGAACCTGTTTTGAACATATTTTACCAAAATTAGAAAAAGGCTGTCAAAATGACTGAAATATAATGATTATAAGGCAGCCATAAAATCCAAACAATGTGCACAAGTACTTAGCAGGTTTTTCTTAATTTTAATGACTATTTTACACACTTTAATCATGTTTAACACCAAGGACAATTGGAAACACAGCAGCTGGATTCCTGCTGTCCACCTTGTCCATTTCAGAATTTTGTACTTATTTTAGGTGAATTTCAAGAAGATAAAAAGCTGGAAAGTTGCAGCAAAGACATGAATAGACTATATATTTTTATGATGCATAAATGAGCTTATTTTGTTGCTTTAAATCTCAAGTTTTGCTGCTAAATTTGCTGCTGGAACAGAAAAATTGCTGCTGGATTTTTCTGCTGAATTTTATTTGCTGCTGGAATTTTTTCTTATGAAATAAAACCAAGAAAATGCTCATAATATGTGTAAATAGAAGTAGGTAATTTAGGATTTTAAATTTGAGATTTTAAGTGAATGATTTTTATATGAAATGAGAAGTTTTGCTTGTGCTTTGTAGGATAATTGCAAGTACTGGTACTCGCTATACTGGTAAAGCTAACTCATTTAAAATATTAGCTTGCTTTGTTTACAATTATTATCTTGACATGTAGTGGCAGGTGAGATCAAGGTATGAATTCAAAAATGAAGTGATATATTTTTAAAGTGGTAAACAAGCTTACTAAATTGATATGATAAAGTTAAATGCACATTTACCATTTAATTATTAGCAAACTATTATATCATATGGAATTCTGCTAGTGCGTTAAGCTTAGTGATAATGACTCGGATTATTAATCATCAAGTAATCACTAATTACTTGCTATACTTTAGGCGATTTCTAATATGAACTTTTCTTAAGATTTATTGAAAATTTTTCTTGTCAGCAGCTTCCTTCTATTGAAACAATTATTTTTGGATCAAGGAGTAGCTTGTTTTGTACTTATAAAAATCAGTAGATATATTACTTTCATAAAGGAAATTAATTTAACCAATATCTAAAAGCATCATCATGTAAAATAAGCAAGAATCTTGCTGAAAATTCAGGTGCATATCAATTTTTTTGACTTGAAATGTGATGGGAAGCTAGAATCCAGCTGAAAAGGAAGATACAAGTTGCTTCTTGGCTAGTTCTTCAACTTGCAAGGATAATTTGAATATATATATATATATATATTTTTACTACTTATCACATAATCCCCAAACATAATTTATGTGACTTTTAGGCTTCACAAAAAAAAATAATGCCGTACAGTTCATGGAATGCAATTTCTTGTAATGTATTTACTAAGCTTAGAAATAGATCACTAAAATAGGTGACTCATCCTTTGCAATTTTTAAAATAAATATGCTTGATCTTTAATACTAATATTTTGTAAGGCAAGGCATGAACTTTGTGAGTTTGCAAATTTTCAAATTATCCTAATTGTTTACATTTTTTTCCTGAAAATGATTTTTTGAAAAGATATGATTATTTCCTTCAAAAGAAACCCTGACAAGATTTTGAAATCAAATCGACGTTAGTTTCATGCGGTCCATAAATATGCACGATGTTTTATAATCTTGATTGATCCTTATATATTTTCCTTGATTTTGAGAAAGACGTACAATTATATTATTCATGTATGTGTATATATGTTTATTTAGCACTAAATGCATTGTCACCGTTTACTTAAATCCAATGACCAAAGTGTATTTTTATCTCAAGTTTGAAATGTCATACTACATGTATAGCTTATTAAAGCGTGGATTGTATGTTCGTATCTTCATCTTAACGTTAAATGATGTGATACTTACTTTATAAAATAAATAAATAAGAACCGGGTAAACATCCTAGAACTAATAATTTGATGTGCTAGATGTTTACTTGGGCCTGAACAATGCATTTCTTAATTCAGATCAAGATAGATTAACTAATTCATATCATAACTTTTGAGATTTTATCCTAATTTTGTGATATAATATCTTTGGAATATATTTTTCTCACCACATATTCCTAGATTTTATATAGATTTTACAAGGTAGAACATTTGAAAAATATATTTTCCTCACCTTAATCTTGCGAGATGGTGTATGCTACTAGAATTTAAAAACCGTGGATAAATAAATAACTAATGTCGCCAATAAGGCAACGAAAATAAATAATCCCGCAAATAGAATGCGTCGGTAATTATCATTATCATGGATAGAATTATATTTAAAATTATATTTTATAACATTTTTGTGCTGAACAATGTTCATCTTGTAGGGTACATATATAACTTGAAACTAGGCAATAAATAATAGTGAGCAAAAGTCAATAGCAAAGCGTACCTTTTCTTGCAGATACTTGGAAATTATATTCTTGATTCATCCTAGAATTCATAACTTTTGTTTGGTGCAAGCATATTATATGTTTTCAAAATTTCACAATTTTGGGTGTCTACAGAAAGCAACAATTGTTATTTCATGTTTTTGTAAGAATAGCGAATAGCAATGCTATTTTAAGAACAGTAGCTATTCCGAATAGCTCTATTTCTCGTTTGGATACACCTTGTTCCGAATAGCAATGCTATTCTAAAAACAGTAGCTATTCTTGTGCATCCAAACATACCCATATATATACATTCTGTGTATAAATTGACAAATGATCAACGCTAGTATGAGAGCTTACTTTAGCAAGATGATACCTTTATCAATCATTTTCCAAAATATATCTAAATCCGAAGCCTTCATAATGATTTAATATATTCTTAAAAATTTATAAAAATTTGACTTAACCGGATTGTAATCTGTTCTGGTTCGAAATAATTGCAGCGGAATACTAAAATAATGACTTAACAGAATAATCCAAACTTTGAAAACATTCTGTTCTGATTCGGCCAGTATACAGTCTAAATAAAATACCAAAATTTATTACACCTTTGGTTTGGCCGAAAAATTTATACAAATCAATTGTTACAGTAATTGATTGGAATAAAAAATGGCCAAAAAAAATTTGTATTAAGCCTCTGTTTAATACAAATCAATTCACCTTCCGGTTACTAGAATTACGCCGTAACCTATACAGTAATTTAATAAAATGTTGTAACCCTAATTGATTGGCCAAAAATTTGATTGGTCATTACAAAACAAAATTATAATTCATGGTCAATGATCAATGCCAAATTTCAATCAGAAAACGACGAAATTCCATTCAGTGATTTAATTATTACAAATATTGATTTTTACCATGATCCGAACAGTGATTTATATGAAACAAAACAGAGTTGCGAATAAAACAGTTTGCGCCTTTGATTAGTTGATACCAAATACAAATCAATTTGTAACATAATATTAATTTTCAGAGTTACGCCTTTGACCATGAATTATTTTGTACAAAAATTGTTTGACCAAAATTTCCAAATAAAACCAAAACAGAGGAAGCTTAACAGAGTAACGTCCGACAAAAAAAAATTGAAAACTCAGTTTCACCTCTGACTTGAAACAAAATTTCAAATTTTCTTTTTAATTTCTGAAATATTAACAAAAATTATTTGTGCAGAAATTATTCTATTCAACTAGAGTAGGCTCTGATACCAATTAATAAGATTTAATTCATTTAAAGCTATACCGCAATTCATAAACCCTAGATTTGCCATGATCCTCTAGTGAATTCTAATCTGAAATTCAAAGTTATCTTGGTCCATAGCCATGATCTTCTAGAGAGACACAAGCACCGTTGATCACCGGAAGTCCTTAGAATTCCAAGTAATCCCTCTCAAGTCCGATGGAGAGATCGAGAGAGGCGGCAATGGCAATACTCCATTCTTCACAAGGAGAATACCCGAATCACAAATTCTTTACCAACAAACCCTTTCTTCACAAGGGTAGGCATATTGACACCACACACATTGATATTAACACAACATCTTTAAAAAATTTAATGTATGGACAATTTTAACCTCATTAAATATCTTCCTAACTACCATATTTTTCCATAATGTAATTAATATAGCGATCATTTATTAATTATTTGATTTTCATGATTGCTAGATATTTTTTTTCCTTTATTATATTTCACATTCATGTAAAATCAAAAGTTACAGAATTTCGTTGATCTTCTCTTTTCTCATGGAAATATAGCTATATAATTTACACAAGAGAATATTCAATTCAATTGAAGTTTTAAGCAATCAAGTCAAGGTACGTTAACTTTTTTTTTTTGTAAATTTAAATTCTTTTGATATTGTGATACACTCGTTTTAATATATAATATATTCCAACTCAAATATATTTTTAATTATATATATTTTCGCTCAATTTTAGTACTTATAATCTATATGTCTATTTTAATTAGAATTATTAGGAACTGTTTTTATTGATGTTTTGTAATTAATTTATATTTGTTAATTGAATAGATGGATCAATTTCCTAATTTGCTGGAAGAAAATCTTGAAAATCAAGTTTTGAATAATGCAAATGAAAACAATCAATTTCTTAATTTAAAGTTTGAAAATTGTAATGATTTGCTTCTTGTTGTTTGTGAATTTTATGGTGCTTGAGGCTATGTGCTAACAACTCGCGGCTCGTGACCAAATAAATTTGTGATTTTGCATAGCGACAAAGGCGGTATATATCAAGACACTCGACGAGTTTAAGTTATCTCATTGTTGAAAAAAATTATGTACAAGTTGTCTTGTTTTTTATACTTGATTGCTTAGGCCAGGATTCAATGCCTTGTATATATACTTGTTACGGAGGCCATAATATTAATTTTTGCGGGTGTACAATTTTTTTTACTGTAATATATATTATATATATACAGTACAGTATGCCTGTTAAAGGCTGCCGAATGATTATTATTTTTGGTTACATTAGATATTACACCGACCATACGCTCATTTTTGCGGTGACATCCTATCATTATTCGATCAAGTTATATCCAATAAAAATAAGATGGCTCAGATTATAACTAGATTTTTAGATGTGCATTTTGTTCAGATATAGCTATACATATTATATTATGTGATTTGAATTAAATATGTAATTTAAACTTTTTTGAAATGAATGTAGTATTTATCTACTATTCTATTTTTAGGGTAATGAAATAAAAATCTTTGATTTTACAATGTAGGTGGCGATATTTCATTTATGTCTCAAGTAAAGAGAGTAGAGAATTTGAGGCTGATAATCGACAAGCAGTCTTGAAAACAAGCAAATAGGTATTTCATTAAATTCTTTGGAGATTATATTCCTGGACAAATCCTTTCTTCCTCCTCATTTTCTCATCTATTATTCTCTTCATTGCATTATCAAGCATTGATAGCAAACAAACATTGGTACTACGCACCTCCAACTGACAAGATCAGGTACAAGGGGATTGATAAAATTCATAAAAAAAAAAAATTAACAGCACATAAAACAACTAGCACCTCAAAAAATACCAGCCGCATCTGACCTTGCATCGCAAGTACCAAACACATCTCAAATGTCAAAACACAGTACCACAAGTATTGTCAATTGTCATAGCAACTAGAAACAAACACATCCAATAAGACGAGAAAATGCTCTCAAGTAATTTGGCACATGACAACAAACTAAAAATATCAAGAGAAACAAAACTTCCAATGTTCATTATACCTACCTCAACAAAAACTCATCATAATTAAGTAAAAAGAAGAAACTACTAGAACATAGAGGCATTCAAGCTTTAAGCTCCAACAACCTCAGTTTCTTCCATTGGCACATCTTCCGCCGGCCTATCGACCTTCATGCCGACATCCTCCTTAGTGTAGTCACCATGAACCTACATACAACAAATCAAAACATAATTTAAATTACTTAAAGATCAGACGACAGTAGGGCTGCAAATGAATCAAAACAAATCGAACCTGGGTAGGTTCGAATTCGAGTTCGTTTTAAGTTCCAATCGAACTGGTTCGAAATGAAGATCCAGTTTCGAACTGAAGACGCGGGTTCAAAATCAATTCAGTTCAGTTCGAACTAAATTCGATTCGATTCATTAAGGTTCGACAGAGAGGAGAGGAGAGCGAAGTGGTCAGAGCGGCGGAGAGGAGAGCAACGAGGCAGGGGCGAGAGCGAGAGAGAAAGAGAAAGAGAGCTTTGCAGTGAAAGAGAAAGAGCTTTAATCCATGGCGTGAAGTAGAAAGAGGGAGGCAGAGATAGCGTGAAAGAAAAAGAGGGAGACAGAAAGACTGAGAGAGTCAGAGAGAGAGAAAAAGAGACATCTCAAACTTTGTGTCACCTTTTGGAATTCTCAATCTCAATCGTTCAAATATGTTCTCCACCAATCTCAAAGCTCAAACTTTGGGTGACCCTTTTAATTGGGCCCGCTCAAAATACATTCTCCACGAATCTCAAAGCTCAAATACGCAAACTGACGAACCCATTTCTAATTTTCGAACGAACCTGCCTGGGTTCGAATTCGGTTCATTCCAGTTCGATTTGAATTAATTTCGAATCGAAACCAATTTCAAATCGGAATCAAACTCGAATCAAATTATGAACCACAAATATTTTGTGCAGCCCTAGACAACAGTAGCAAATAAAGCTAAAACCAAAGATAAAGGGTTATTACCTCCATGAGTTTACCCAAGTCAAACTTGGGTGCCTTGAGGATCTTCACCTTGCGAATGAAGACATTTTGAAGGGGGAAGATGCTGGAAGTTGACTTCTCAATCTCCTTCCCTATCGATTCAGGGATGAATTTCGCTACCAGATCCTTCAAGTCACACGATGAAGCTTGGTTCACCATAATTTCCCTCATCTTCCGGCGAATCTAAATAACAGAAAGGGAAGCACCTCGTATTAACAACGCTGAATATCATGAATTCATACCACTTGAGGTAACAGAATTTTTTAGTTTTAAGTCCGGTCTGTTCGTAATATACTATCACAAATCTTAAAGGGCCGTGAATTACATGTTTGGATGCGGACTCGAATTTCAGGAGGGTTGACTTCTGTTGTAAAGGGTTGCTTATCTATTTCTCTCTGGTTCTACTAATTTCTCCTATTCTCCTAGTTATTTATAAACCCAACATCTCCAACCAAGACTATGAAGGTCTCTACAGACACCATTATACCATGTTTTGCCATGCAACAAACATAATTTTTTGTTTGCTACAACCATGCATACAAAGTACAAGTCACAAAATGCAAATCCCAACGAAATGCAAACTAATAATAAATAATTCACCTGTCTAATTTGGCTGCTCTGGGCATAGCATGTGCGCTTGACCTGATTGGACCTCCTCCTGGTGAAGCCAATGCAGAACATGCGCAGGGTGTAGTTGTCGGTGGTTTTCACGTCAACATGTGCCTCAATCAAGGTTTGCCATTTCCTCACCAAAGACCTAAGCTTATCAGTAGTGAAATCCATTCCCTGAAGAAAGACAACATGAAAAACTCATAATAAACCACAAGAACATCCAGCACAAATAAGCACGAAAACTCCCTAATGTCTTATAATATCATCCATTGCACTACAAGAATATCTCATGTATGTAAAACAGTTGATATAATCTCAAAATGTTTGGAACACATCAAAACATCTACCAAACACCTCTACTTTGTGGAGAAGTACCCAAACCAGGGGCAAAACATAGTGGTGGGGAAAGGGTGCTAAGCCCCTCCTATAAATTGAAAATTTTAAATCTGGTCTGTTAAATTTTGTAAATGGTATATGCATTAATTCCTATTAGGCCCCCATATAAAATGAAATTACACTACATTTGATTTTTCAACCCCACCCCCTCCAATCTCTATTTTCTAATCCACCCCTGACACAAACTGTCATTCAGCACTCCCCTTAAAGAGTGAGCTGATTGCTCAACAATTTTCTTACATTCAAGTTCAAATTTAGAAGGAAAAAAATTAAATGGGTAGCTGAGAGATGAATGGAAAGAATAATTACCCAGAAATTGGTGAGAACATTCTTGCCTTGCACATCCTCAGCCCGAAGCCGAATCTTCCGGAAGGACTGGTCCTCATCATTCTGCAGATCAGCCAAGCACACCTCAAAAACCCTGTGCTTGAGTCCCTCAGATGCAATCTGAAAACAAATGTGAGAGCAAATTTTAACACAAGTAGTTATTCAAACACAAAATTAGCTACAAAAATCAATCATCTGTTCTGCAGATAATCTTGCAAAATAAAGATAGAAATAACTGAAACAAAACAGCTTTCTAAAATGGTTGAAAACCTCATGCGAGTTCATAGGAATAGCAATGCAATCCATTTATAGTCAAAGATCTCATCTAAGTCGATCACTTCATTAGTCATCTTTATTTATTAAGTTTCAAACATAGCTTAAACATAACAGACTCAAGTAACAAGTGATTCACAAAATAAAGGTTTTGAATATCTCCATTCTAACATGTATATGAAGCATGTTGCTGTCTCATTTCAAATAAGTGTGATGTTTTATTTAATTTTAGTATGTATCTAAAACAGTGGAGCAATTCAGTAGCTTCGTACAGCGTTAGATGTAGACAGTGAGTAATTAACTTAAAGCAAAGATTGTAACCCAAGGAAAATGGTTAAAGGAATGAAACCTTGGTACCCTGGGTCCTGGAAACAAGGGTTTTCCCGATGTTCTTATTTATAAAAGCTGACGGCGCCTTGATATCGTACCAATCCTTCTTGGCGAAAGGATCGACGCTGTACCAACCCAAAATCAAATGAGCTTATGTATGGAAATGAGTGCGAAATATAAAGAGAGATGAGAGTGAGAGTGAGAAAGCGTACATCTTCTTCTTGCCGCCCTTCTTACCCTTGGAGATGCGCTTGTTCTTGCTGAAAATGAAAGAGTGAAAAACATGGATTTAATGATAAAAGCAAAGTGAGTGGCAAAGGAGAAGGCATGGAAGCTCACCCGACCGCCATTGCTTTGGGGGGTACTTCTGGCTCCTTTTATTAGGGTTTTGTGGCGGCGGGAGGAGACGAGACGAGACGAGACGAGACGAGACTCGAGAGAAGAAAACCCTTCAATTAATTGGGGAGGGTAGAGGTAGAGGTAGAGGTAGAGCCTAAAATATGATATGGCTGGTCCTGGTCCCGGTTGGTGCTAAGATTACGGAATATATGATCCGACGGTAGCAAACAATTGAAGGATTTTTCTCAAACTAAAGTTAGAACATCAACTTATTTAATTTTTTAATTTTTTTATCATTGTAATAATAAAAAAAATCTTTATTTAATTTCGAACTACGATCTAGAGTAGAGATCATGTGTCTAACAAGCAATGTTGTTGGATAAAACAATCTGACGGAATTCCTAGATAATTATGTAAAGATCATAGTTTATTGGATCAGCATATACAAAATTTAAATACTGCTTTAGCTTATTTATTGGATTTCGTTTCAATTTAGCAAGCTCGAATTCGTCAATTATTTATATATCCTACTACTACTGTCCATTATATCTCCATTCTTATATAATGCACGTAGTTGTCCTTATCTGCTAACGACTAAGATTGAAAAATTAATTTTCAGATTTAACATTAGTCCTCCAATTAAATAATCTGTCTTCTTTTGATTAAATACATCTATTTTATGTGTAGAAGTCTAAGTTTAGTTAAAAATATACTCGCCACACATACTACTATATAGTTTGTCACAATTAAGAATGAATCTCTAGCGATCTGTTTCCTTATTCTTCCTTAAATCTATTTTTGCTTCATGTAATTAAATTATTTCCTTATTTCTTCATTTTCTCTTATTCACGCATTTATAGTATATCTTATGAAATAAATGGATTCATTGAACCTGCAAGTTCTAAAAATATTGTACAGAGAATGAAAATTTTCAAGAAAAAATATATATGATTTTATGAAACATGTATATAATAGAGTGTTCGTAAATATGGGAAGTTTCGGTACCTATCATAATTCAATTCTGATGGTTGGATTTTTTTTTTTTTTGAAAGAACATTTTCAATACAACGTTCTGATATAATATAGCATGAATGAGATCATTATCATTGATGTATCTCTATTTTTAAATTATGCATGTAGTTATCTTGATCCGCTAACGGCTGAGATTAAAAGATGAATTTTCAGATTTAATATTTGTCCTCCAATCACATAATCTGTCTTCTTTTGATTAAATACATATGTTTATATGTGTAGAAGTCTAAATTTAGTTAAAAACGTATTTGCCACACATACCACTATATAATTTTTCACAACTAAAAATGGATCCCTAGATATTTGTTTCTTTATTTCTCTTTAAAGCTATCTCTGCAATTAAATTATTTACTTATTTTTTCTTTTCTATGTTTCATTTATTCTCTTCTTCTATCACAATGAAATTAAAAATTATTCAATCTTTTTGAATCTGTAGAGAAAATTATTTTTTTCTGATATATTATATTCATTGTGTCAAGAGGAGAAATAATATTTATTAGAGCTATTGTATCTTTTTATTATTAGTTAAGAGAATATAGGAAATATCGACCTTGTAGCCCAGAAAAAACACAGCTTAATTAATTATTTTTTTAGCTGGTTAACTAAATTCGTTTATTATTTTAAATGAAAATTATCAATTTTTTGTTGAATTATTACCCTCTTTAGTTATTATATGATTTGAGTAATCTTCTACTAACATAATTTTTTGGCAGATTTTTTTCTAAAGGCAGAGAGGCTGTCATTCTTTGGTTGGTTAAAAGTAAAAAAATAATCTATCCTCGCTGTTTTAATGTGTGCATTTTCATAAATATTGTTCATTTTTTATTTTTTAATTAATATAATTTTCATATTTGTTTGTTTATTTTCATAAATGTTACACTATATCGAAGATGATAACACTGGCAATGATACTTCAGGAACTTTTTTCATGTTATATTTGATCTATTTTTTCCATTTGTTGTTTCTTTTATTATTATTTATTATTTGAATTTCTGTTTTTTTTTCGTTTGTGCCTTTTATTTTCATTTAATATTTTTTTCTTAATCTTGTGTGAATGTCAAACAAAAAGATATCTTCATATTATATTCAATTTTATAATATGTTTCCGTTGCAACGCACGGGCACAATACTAGTTTAATATATATATTCTGAGTTATTAGATCCGCATAAAGGGTGTGTTTGTTGTTTTTTAAGTATATTGGGGTCAGTTTTACAAAATTTATAGATGTCAAATAAACATATGTTCGGAATTTTTTATCAAAAATATGTACACTGGTATAGAATTTTTAGAAAAAAAAATATTGAAGGTCTGTTGATCTCATTATACTTTAGCATATTTGTCTGTTGATAGAACAAAGTTTGAAATTTTTATTTATAATATTAAAAAATTTACAGAACATGACATTAGTTTGTTGGAAATTTTAAAAAACAACATTTTTGCTAAATAATCCAATAAGATTGCCAATTATGTTGAATAATTAAACAGAGAAAACAGTTCAACGGTTCTTTAATATTAAGAATATTTAAAATTCGTCTTTTAGAAAAAAAAAAAGATTATAAAAATTTACATTTTGAAATGATGAATTGAATATTTAATATAAATGTTTGAGCAAAATTAGGGTGTGATGTGCTCACCAGGGATTGGTGAGCACATCTCCGAAAAAACTATTGGATTAGTTTCAAATGACGAATCTAAACCGTTAAAATCTATCTACTCTGTGAGTGGTGCATGTACATACAAAAATTTTAAAGTTTTGAATTCATTTAGCACATGGTCAAGCAGTAAAAAAATGAACATTTTATAAGTTATTTTTTAATTTATTCTATGTATTCATTTTTCATTATTTTTTTGACCGATTGACCATGTATTAAATGAATTCAAAACTTCAAACATTTTGCATGTACATGCATCACTTACGAAGTACATAGATTTCAACATTTTGGATTCATAATTCGAAGTCAATCTGATAAATTTTTGAAAGTGTACTCACCAATATCTCTTTGTGAGCACATCACACTCTAGTTTTGTTCTAAAAGTTTATCATGACTTCTGTTTTTTTTAAATCAAAATATTAGGAAAGTTCGTATTTTGAAAGGTTGATTGAATATCTTAGTATAAAAATTACAAGGATGATGATTGAATTGTTTGTTTTGATGGATCATCTACCGAAATTGGTAATTTTGTTGGATTATTCAGTGATATTGGATCTTGCAAGTCAAATATTCTGCTGGATTATTCAACAGAAATATCATATTTGAATTTTTTTTTTAAAACTAATAATATGTTATTTTATTTATTATTATTTAATGTTAGAAATAAAATTTTGGGAATTGATTTTCAGACGTATACAATTTTACACTTAGTTAAATTTACAAACTAATCATTATGGTTTTTCCAAAAGTTAATAGCGCAAGGAATATTTTTGCATTTCTTTAGAATTAGGAAACGAGTGCCTTTCATCAGCCTTCGCTTGTTTCCACATCTGCGTATTTATATTATAAATACTGTAACATGTTGCAACATGAACACATTATAAAAAAAAAAAAGTTTCATATAAAATGACATATATCTATATATAAATTTTGACTAACTAACATATAACATTATTTAAATGACATATAACATATTTTTTATAAAAAAAGTCTATACAAAATGAAAATAACAATCTTTAAATGATATGAAAAATGAAAATAGATGAAGACATAACCAATCAATTATCAATGAATCTTAAAAATTCATAAATGACATTTAAAAAATTGAAAGAAATCAGGACTTTGAAAAAATGATACAATTTACATGTGGTGAGTATGTGTCTTAATAAACTTAGACTTCTACGTGTAAAAAACATTAAAATAGATGTGCATAAATCACAAAAAGACAAATTATTTAACTGAGGTGATAATATTCAATCTGAAATTATGTCTTTTAATTACAACCATTAGCGGATCAGCACATTTACGTGCTTAATATAAGAAAATAGTGATAGTGCGGTTTGCTACTTTCGAAGTTACTAAATTTTATTTTATAAGAGAATAGATTTCTTAATTCATCGTGATATGTTTCGGATTCACGGAAATAGCATTTTGCTATTTTCAATTGAATACAATTTAAACATATTTTTTTTTTTAATTTTGAAATCGGTGCTGGTTAGCATCAACATAATATTGTTTAGGAACAATGAAACAATCTCTTTAATTTAACATTATTTTAAATTATATGATACAAATAATATCCGCACTATTCTTTCCATAATATATTTATACAGTAATTGTAACATAACAATTGTATGAATTATCGGCATCAAAAGCCTTCCGAGCCCATTGACAACCTTTGATTCGGGAGATCCCGCGATGGTCCAACAAGATCCACTCAGCTGACCTCCCCAAAGCAAGCCCTGTGCGAGTTTGGGATGATCTCCATAATTATGCGGACAATATCGCATTTACATGGCGGCTGACAACTTGTCGAGTCACATACACGCAATCTCATCACAACCTACATAAGGCCTCAAACTCAACTGAGTTGGGGGACAACTTTTCACTAAGAGATATCAATAAATGGAAACAAAACTGAAACTCCAAACTGAAACTGTTTACTCTGAATATGTCTCCTTGACGAGGCAAACGAAAAAACAGAAATTCAAATAATAAATAACAATAAAAAAACAACAACAAATGGAAACAAATGGATTAAATATAACATGAAAAAAAGTTCTTTAAGTATCATTGCCAGTGTGATCCTTTTTGATATAGTCTAACATATATGAAAATGAACAAATAAATATGAAAAGTATGTTAATTACAAAAATAAAAAAAATAAACAATATTTATAAAAAATGCACACATTAAAATAGCGAGCATAGAGTATTTTCTTACTTTTAACCCATCAAAGAATGACAGCCTCTGACTTTAATTTTTTTTTTGCCAAAGAGTTATGTTGTTGGAATATTCCTCAAAATCATATAATAACTAAAGAGGGCAATATTTCGACAAAAAGTTGATAATCTTCATTTAAAATAATAAACGAATTTAGTTAACTTGCTAAAAAAATAATTAATTAAAGCTGCATTTTTTCTAGGCTAGAAGGTCCAAATTTTCTATATCCTCATAACTAATAATAAAAAATACACAATAGCTCTAATAAAAAATTATTTCTCCTCTTGACACAATGAATATAACATATCAGAAAAAATAATTTTCTCTACAGATTCGGAAAGATTGAATAATTTTCAATTTCATTGTCGGTAGAGGAAGAGAATAAATGAAAAATAGAAAAAAAAATAAGTAAATAATTTAATTACAGGAATCAAATATAGCTTTAAAGAGAAATAAAAAAAACAGATCGGTACAGATCCATTCTTAGTTGTGACAAACTATACAGTAGTATGTGTGGCAAGTATGTTTTTAATTCAATTTAGACTTCTACACATAAAACATATGTATTTAATCAAAGACAAATTATGTGATTGGAGGACAAATATTAAATCTGAAAATTCATCTTTCAATCTCAGCCATTAGCAGATCAAGGCAACTACGTGCATAATTTAAAAATAGAGATACATCAATGATAATGATCTCATTCATGTTATATTATATCATAACGTTGTATTGCAAATGTTTTAAAAAATAAATCCAACTATCAGAATTAAATTATGATGGGTACCGAAATTTCTCATATTTATGAACACTCCACTATATGTTTCATTTAATTATATATATTTTTTCTTAAATTTTTTTTAATTATGTACAATATTTTTAGAACTTGCCGGTTTAATAAATCCATTTATTTCATAAAATATGCTATAAATGCATGAATAAAAGAAAAATAAAGAAATAAAGAAATAAAGAAATAATTTAATTATAGAAATAAAAAATAGATTTATGGAGAAATAAGAAAACATATCGCTAAATATTTATTCTTAATTGTGACAAATTATATGACAATATGTGTGGCGAGTATATTTTTAACTAAATTTAGAGTTCTATATATAAAATAGATGCATTTAATGAAAAAAAGACAAATTATGTGATTGAAGAGCTGAAATTAAATTTGTGAAACTGTTGACGAATTCAAAAAAAAGTGCTAGTATTATATAAGAATGGAGATAACCTTTGCCCGCTTACCTTACCTTGCCGGCTTTACGCCTTTACCCCATCCAAAAGAAACCCAAACCTTTCCGAACTTAATCTCAGTATACAATTAATACATACGATCTCACGCTCTCACGCTCTCACTACATCGGTACATCCTCCTCTCGCTCTCGGCTCTCGGCTCTCATGTTTTCATCATCTCCCTCCTCCCACCTCGCCCCCCTTCTTCCGACCTCCAAGCCCACTCAGCCTTCTATACCCACCGACGAAACCATCAAAAAGCGCCTCCTCCGCAAAGGCGTCAACCCAACCCCCAAAATTCTTCACAATCTCCGCAAGAAAGAAACACTCAAATCCCTCCGCCGTGCCAAGAAACAAGCTCTCTCCCAAAACCCACCTCCCTTGACCCCCGCACAGAACCAAGCTTTGGCTGAAGACCAACGTTTCCGCACAATCCGGGCCGAATACTGCCAGTTTAGAAGGGACTTGATTCGAAGTAGGCCTTGGCCTTGGGAGAAAGACAAAAATGTCGTCAATTTGAATAAGGTTTTGGGTTCAAAGGAGGAGGTGGGTTTGAGAGGAGAGCATTTGGAGGAACTGAGAGAGATGTTCAAGGAGAGGAATCGAGTCAAATTTCATTGGCTTTTGGATGATGACCTGGAGGAGGATGTAAGTGTAAGTGTAAGTGTAAGTGGAGATGAGAAAAGTGATAGAGATTCGATTAAATTGAAGAAGACAACCATGGGAGATGAGCAAAAGATTAAGTTTATCGTGAAAAGGTGAGCTTCCTCATACAGTCAATGGTAGGCATTTGCCTGGACCATAGTAGGGGTCGTAGTTTAATTAATTAGTTGTTACTTTTCTAATGCAGCCTTGCTGGTTCAGACATGGATTTGCATGACTGGAGGTTTGTCAGACTGATGAAGCAATCAGAAATTATGTTTAACGAAATGAACTTATTAAAAGTATTGGCAGGATTAGAGCACGCTAAAAATTGGAGACAAGCTCTCTCTGTTGTCAAATGGGTATACAGTCAAAAGCCCTACTTGCAGCGGAAAAGCCGGTAAATCTTTAAATTTTAATTTGAACTTCTTATGTGTTGATGGTATGTTTTAGATGATTCTTACTTGTATAATGTTAGATTTGTATATACAAAACTTCTATCAGTGCTCGGGAAAGGGGTGAGGCCAAATGAAGCACTTCAGATTTTTGAAGAAATGCTTGTAAGTTTAACCTTGTTTGCTTTTGTACAAAATTAACTTTAGTTCTATTTTTTGTTTGTTGTATTGATGTAATTTCATATCTATGTTATGTAGGGTGAAGCTCAAATATATCCTGATATGGCTGCGTATCACTCAATTGCAGTCACTCTTGGACAAGCTGGAATGGTTCACGAACTAAATAAAATAGTTGAAAACATGAGACAGAAGCCCTCGAGAAATATTAAAAGTATGAGAAGAAAAAACTGGGACCCTACTCTTGAGCCAGATGTTGTAATATATAATGCGGTAGGTTTTACTCTTCATACTTCTCTGATTTTATTTTCCTTGTATATGTCAAGTTATTGGGAAAATTGAAAAGGAGAACTACTCTGCCATTGGCTGTTTCACATCATCCGCTCAAGTTTGATTTATGTTATCACAACCCCTCAACTTTAGTCCTGTCCAAATCAGGTCCCACTGTTGTTAAAAAATCCTAAATGATGGATGATGTTAACTATTAAGTCATTCAACAGATTTTCTGGTAGGAACTATATGCTTTGCTGACTAAGAAATCTTCAAGCTTTTAACAAAGCAATTTTCATCTTATTTTTTCCAAATATTTTACTGTTTAAGATGCTTCACATGTCGATACTTTAATACATGTTGAGATCTCATTATTTGAAAAATCAAGTCGTCCATACTCCTTAGCGTGTACTTTGGATTTAATAAACAGACTGATTTTATTGAACAGACTGGAGGTTGCTGGGTCATAGTAATACTACTCAGAAGTTTGACTTCAATTTGTAACTTATGATATAAGTAGAATGAGTTTCAGTGGATTTTATCTGATGCTATTGACCTTTGTTTGTCTCAATTTCCTGAATTACTCGTCAGGTTCTTAATGGATGTATACCTTCATCTCAGTGGAAAGGGGTCTTTTGGGTATTTGATCAAATGAGATATGGGTGCATAGAACCTAATGCAGCTTCCTATGGATTGGCTATGGAAGTAAGTGACTATACTTAATTGCTCCATATAATGGTAATTGAGTTCCATTAGTAATCCTGTGAAATAATTTCAATTGAACTTGTTTGGAAAAGGTTTACTGTCAAAAAATTTGCCTCAATTTTCATCTGTTGTTAGTATGAGTTCTAGCCTTATAGAAATTGCTTTTGACAGGTGATGCTTAATGCTGGGAAATACGAGTTCGTCCACAAATATTTCCAGAGAATGAAGAAAAATGGATTAGCTACTCGAGCAGTCACATATAGAAGTAAAAGCCTGCATCTTGTTGAATTTCCTTATTTGCCTGTATGATGTACTAAAACTACTTCCCAAATGGTTGGTAACATAAGAAAGTTTTATACCATGTAAGGTTGAATCCGAGAAATTCTGATCATATTTATGCTTTGAGAGCATTTTAAATTGAATATTGTTGCCTTGATTGTAGTTTTATACCATGCTATTTTATTTTTCTCTATTTTTTAAGGGCTAAGCTTATGTTGCATGTATTATTTGACCTGTCTGATTGTTTGTTCAATTGATTTTAGTTCTTGTGAAGTGCCTTTGGAAAGAGGGTAAAGTAGATGAGGCGGTTGAGGCTGTAAGGGATATGGAGAGAAGAGGAGTCGTAGGTGAATCCTGCGTGTATTATGAACTGGCGTGTTGCCTATGCAACAATGGGAGGTGGCATGATGCTATGTTAGAGGTCAGTAAACAAAAAAATTACCCACATGCCAACCTAATATTACTCTCTTTCTTATTTATTTTCTTGTTGTTCATTCCAAAACTCATTGAGAAGGAAACAATTTGCATTGGTCACTCATTGAGCTAGGATGAAAAGAGTTTCGCGTACTTCCACTGTCCCAGCTTATAATTTTTTTTCAATTGGAACTTTGAAGTTTTGGGATTGATTAAGTGATGCTTCTTCATTTGCCCCCAATATTAATTTAGAAGTCCCATTAAAGGTATAATTTAAATCACAAGTTACTCCAACAGGCAGGGCATATTTTGTTCACAGGTCGAGAAGCTGAAGAAACTACGTCGTACCAAACCACTGGAGGTGACATTTACTGGCATGATTGTATCATCATTTGAAGGGGGCTACATAAATGACTGTATCTCAATCTTTGAACAAATGAAGCATTATTGTAGTCCTAACACCGGGTCAATAAACTCCTTGTTAAGAGTTTACGCTAGATGCGACATGTTTGCAAAAGCAAAAGATCTGTTTGAAAGGATGAGTGCAGTCTTTCACACTAAAGCAAATGAGTACACTTACAGCTTAATGCTCGAGGCTTCAGCTAGTGCGCTACAGTGGGAATATTTTGAGTTTGTTTACAGAGAGATGACCTTGGCTGGTTACCAACTGGATCAAAGAAAGCACACAAGTTTGATCGTTGAGGCAGCAAAATTTGGAAAGGTGTAATTTTATGAGAAGTTTCCTTAATTGCAATAAAGTTTATGTCAGTGAAATCAAGCCTAAAAATCCTCAATATATCCATTTTTGTGCAGTTGAGCTTCAACCAAGTTTTCTGCTTCTCAGAACTATCCAACTGTTTGTGCACCTAAAAAGGCAGAGAAAAAGAGTGAGGCTGTTGTAATATCCATTTTACACAGCGGCCCGCACTATGAACTCATATTTCTGTTTTTAAATTCCAAATACTCGATCCGAACCAATCAACATGGACTTCATATGAAAATGTAATTGCAGACTGAAATTTGCATTTTCATATCAAGTGGTTTTCTACCTATATTAAAAAATAGTAAATTTTTGTTAAAATACATGTAAAATTTGATTTTCAAGTACATTTTCATATAGAAACTATGTTTACCGGTTTGGATCGACTGTTTATATTTTAAAAATAGAGATATGAATCCATAGCATGGGCTGATCCGTAATATGCATATTACCATAGCCTCACTTGAGAAAAAATGTGACAGTCAAACCAATGCCAGACCATAACAGACACATGGAACCAGTTCATGCTAGTAGCATACTTGACACGCAGTCACATATTCAATACCATAACACAGAAAGAAGTTAACTAATATGTTTATGCAATGGTCTCTATACAGTCAAGTTTACTGGAGCATGCGTTCGATACAATACTTGAGGCAGGAGACATTCCTGATGTGACAATCTTCACTGAAATGATTTGCCATGCAATTTCTGAAAGTGATTATGAGAAAACTTTGAACCTGATAAATTGCATGGCTCATGCTTCGCTGAAGGTAAATGAGTCACAGTGGGCCGACCTCTTCAGAGAAAATATGAATCGGTTTAGAGAAAATGCACTTGTGGGCCTACTGAATCATGTAAAATCAGGTCATGTTGTGTCAGAAGAACCTGCCTCTAGTTTTATTAGATCATTAGAGCAACTCTGTGGTACAAATTTGCTGGAGGCTACTAAATCAAAAGTAATTGTTGAAGAACCTGAACAAAAGTGTTTGAGAATTGGAAAATGGAAGTCGGTGGATCAAGTGCTCGACTCGCTGACTGCTGATGTCGGCAATATTTTTGATGAGTTGCCGTCAGCAGAAGAGATACTGCAAATATGGGAGCAGGAGAGAACCGAGACTTGTTTGTGATTGAGTTAATGCTTAGTATAACTGCCTATGATCATTGTAGAAACTGAATTCATTTTGTATACCTGTTATTTGTAACAGCATATTTATACGAAACAAAATTCTCTGAAAGAAAATTTGGTTTGTAGTTCGTGTTGGAAAATTTTTACAAAGTGCTCTTCTTTTTCAAAACATAGAACAAAACACCTTTTTCTCAAAATTCTTAACAAAATTCTCTTGTAGACCTCACTTGTTTCCTTTATTTCCCTCCCTCTCACTCCTCCCTATTTACTCCTATGTATTATTTGCTTAAATAAAATATATAATTGTTATCTCTCATTTATATTTTAATTATTTTTATATTTTATGTATATAAATGATTTAAAAATTTAAGTGTGAAATTTTATTTGTTTGAATTAGAAAGTATAGTATTAGTGTATATATATATAATATTTCCAACATATTGGTTTTTTTAAAAATTATTATAATACATGGTATTAACTTATTCTATAAACTCTTTTTAACTAACATATAAAAATTTTAGCATATGCATTTTATCTAGTTTATTTGGTATAAATTTCACAATTACAATAATTTTACCACATCATATGTTAAGAACAATTTAGTGAGATATTTATGCTTCAATAAAAAAAATATTATAATTATGTATAAGATATAATTTAAGAAATTAAGAAATAAATAATGCCATCAGCTTTGAATCAGTTACAATGCAAGTAATACGACTCGCCAGTGAATATATTATGGTGAAAAATTAAAAATTAAACTTTGTTGAATTTAGTAATTAAAAATTATATGCACTTCGAAAGTGTAAAAAACGTATCCCAAATCATCTACATCACTCATTGATATAGTATCTCAATTCTTATATAATGCACGTAGTTGTCTTGATCCGCCAACGACTGAGATTGAAATATGAATTTTCGGATTTAATATCAGCCCTCCAATCACATAATATGTCTTCTTTTGATTAAATACATATGTTTTATGTGTAGAAGTCTAAATTTAGTTAAAAACATACTTGCCACACATACTACTATATAGTTTGTCACAATTTAAATTGAACGAATCCCTAGCGATCCGTTTCCTTATTTCTCCTAAATCTATCTCTAATTCCTGCAATTAAATTATTTTCTTATTTTTTCCGTTTCCTCTGCTTGAGTGATGATACTAACACAATAATTTTTTATTGACAAATATGTCCTTACTTAACTTCCCCATATATGTCATATATTTTTTAGATGCAATTTCTTTATATTTATGAACATTGATTATTTATTTTATTTTCATTACTACAGAGGTAATAATATACGTCAAATCGATATAAATGTGTTATGCTATAAACTACATTATTAAATTGAGGTTTTCATAAATTATAATTTTATTCTTACTATGTTATTAAAGTATATAAAAATTCAAAATAACATTTCTTGAAAAAGTTGTAATAATAAAAGTACAAGATTTGCTGAGCATAATAATTTTATACCTTTATTGCAGTTACTTTCAAGTAATGTTATTTTAAATAGATATTAATTTAACATTTCTAATTTTATTATTTTATTGTATGTTTTCAATTTAAGCAATTATAATCTATTTTTCATATTTTGTTTGTTCATTTTCATAAATGTTGGAGTACATCGAAGAGGATCACACTGGTAATGATACTTTAAGAACTTTTTTCATGTTATATTTGATCTGTTTTTTTCATTTGTTGTTGTTTCTTTTATTGTTATTTATTATTTGAATTTCCATTTTAGTTTTTATTTGTGTCTTTTATTTTAATTTAAATATATTTTTTTTCTTAATTTTGTGGGAATGTCAAACAAAAAGGTCCCTTCATATCCAATTCAATCTTATAATATATCTCCGTTGCAATGCACGGGCACGATACTAGTTTGAACTCAATATTTCTTGCACTTGTTATTTATTTCTTAATTTCTTAAGATCATATCAAATATATAATTAGTATATTTTTATTGAAGTATAAGTACACCACTAAATTGTTATTAACATGTGATGTGATAAAATTCCTTATTGTTGTGAAAGCTAAGAATATGAAATTTATATAGAATAAACTATATAAAATGCGCATGTTAAAAATATTTACATGTTAGATTTTTTTTATGAAATAAGTTAATACCATGTCTTATAATATAATAATTGTTTAAAGACCCATATGTTGAAAATATTCTACATTTATGCTAATATTATACTTTCTGATTCAAACAAATAAAATTTGACACTTTAATTTTTTTATTCTAAATTATTTATACACACAAAAAATAAAAAAATATTCAAAACGGGAATGAAATCACAATTGTATATTTTACTTAAGTAAATAAAAATGAGTGAGAGGAATGGAAAGAGAGGGAATAAGTGGGGTTGATAAGGACATTTTGTTAAGAATTTTGAAAAAAGAATATTTTGTTCTATATTTTGAAAAAAGAGGACACTTTGTAAAATTTTCCGTTCCTGTTGTATTTCTTAATAATTGTTTGATTATTGCTGCGTTTTCTTAATTGTTTGAGTAGTGAGTAGTCCTTTATTCGAACTAGGGATTAGGATTTAATTTGTCATCAATCATCATGGACTTTTAATCTCAGTAGTGGGCCTAGTGAGTGAATCCTATTATGTCTCCTATAGCTTCATCATTTTAGTGAAAATCTACTGATTAAGACAACTGACAACAAGTAGGCGGGCCTAGTGAACATGAATTATAATTTATTTTTACTTGTTGTCTAACGGCTCAAGGGAGAAGGGAGGGGCTTAAACTTTAAAAAAAAAAAAGGGTCTAATGAGGCAAAGTTAATGAAAACAGAAAATTAATAAGAGATCAAATTAAAAGAGGATGGATGAGTATCAAAGAAAAGAGGTTAAAGTCTCATGATCCAGCCACTCGGACTGCCTTAGCCCTTAGGACTTCGGTCAGATCCTCCCTCCTCGTAATTAATATTGACGCATTCATTTCGGCCATAATTAATGTGCCTGAAACAAAAACCACACTTCAATCTTTTATTATTTTCTTAATTTCCATGTATCATTCATTAAACGATCTACTAATTTTTCCAACATAACAATGGACCTTTAATGCTAATATGGAGCAGATCATGGATCTTTATTATCAAAATACATCTGTCGTCAGGGGAGGATGCAAGATTTCTGCCAGAGAGGAGCAGGAATCGGATGCAAATAGCTTATCGGGTTTAGACCCAATAATTAATCAAATGCTCAATAAAAAAAATTGACATAATTAAAAAAATAAAAACAATATACTCTTACATGATACAAAAACAGCAAAATAATTTCATTTTATCTATTAAAAAACAACCATGTTGGTCTATAAAATAATCCAATTATACCATGATTTCATTTATACTCATTTTGTATAATTTAGGAAGAGAATAAAAGAGAAAATAAAAATACGAATCGCAATATAGCTGTACAATATCGGACAAATCCACATCTGTACAAAATTAACTCAATAATTTAGGCAATACAGCTGCTATTGTAATTTAAGCAACACAGGTGGTACATTTTTATACTGATATGAATAGCAATGGCTATATTGTAATTAGGAAAGTATTGGCTAATTAAGCAGCCTATATAAACAAACGCATTAATCCTTTGTACAGAACTATGATTCGGTAAATACAAAAAAATCATTCTGCATTATATTTTGAAACAATAACTAAATAGACTCTATTGAACTAAATTCATACGGCCCAAACAAGAAATAGACACAGCCCAAAACTAAACAAATGGCAACCCATACTATTAATTGCAACTCATAAAGTCATGTCTTGTAGACCCCACTGGTCAGATTCTTCTTTTTATTCATCTCTTTCACGATAACCCCAGATTTCCTCCTCAAATCTCAACAACTTTTCATAAAATCAACAAATATTCTCATTAATAGTGTCTTTGGACTAGTCTAGCGGACTTTCTAGTTTCAGAGAGGAGCAAAACAATTTCCATGGAGGAGCAAAGTGGTGCCGGATCCGTATTTTTCCACTGAAATTCAAAAATCCACTGGAGGCGGTTGTCTCCCTCTGGCTCTACGTGGGTCCGCCCCTTCCCGTCGTATAAACGAGTGAATCTATTGCATAGTACATATTGGTTTGTAATACGAATTTCAAAATTTTAACGGTTGATTCGAAACGTTTAACATGATCCTATATTAATATGTACTTGCATGTAAAATTTTATATAAATTTAATAATAAAAAAAATTCTAAAAGATATACAATTTGGTTTGCAAGTACATACTCATATGGAAATTATGTTGAAAGGTTCGGATCAACCGTTAACATTTTAAAGACGAAAATATTGATCCGCATTACGAAGCAATCCGTGCTATGCATAGTACCTGTTGAGTATTTTAAGTATAGGGTTTTGGCTATAACTTTGTACTCTTTTACTTTAAATTTATAAACCTAAATACTCAAGTGTTGGTCGGTTACAAGCGTATAACCTACCCATGTAGTATAAAAGGTGTCGATCATTGGGATAAAGGAAGATTTTAGTTTAAACTCTAATGATTAAATTTCAGAATTTGATTTGATTGGAAGTTTGTTTTAATGTTTAATTTCTAAAATCCTAAATTGATGGGTTCAATACCCAAGGAGTTGAAGGTTTAAACAATTAAAATAAAAAAAAAAGTAAAGTGAAATTATGATTTGATCAAAGTTTGGAGAATCTAGGAGCTTTCGGTCTACAATCCCTTGTTTATTCTATCTATTCAGTATTGTTTAAATTCATGTATGATTTAAGGAGGTTTCTAATCTAAAGTGTTAAAAAAGTGTCACTTTCATGAATTAATAACGTGCTTAGATAGTTTCGAACTTCACTGTCGTTCATCACCCTAACTATATAGACCCATTAAGCTCTTGTTAGTCTATTTCAACTAATTATTGATACAAGTATTTTGATGCGGTGGATTAATGTTCCTCGAATTTTAGGGGCTGTCACCGCTCTAAAGGGATATTTAACATTCACACAAAATACATATCAATACTTAGTCGATCTAGGTGCCCTAAGTAGGGGTTTGATTTCACTTTCGTTCATCACCAAACCCTGACCCTTAATTTCTATAGTTCCAGAATGGGTATCAAAGTATGGTCGCTTCTAATCCAAATCCTAAGATATTTGTGTTCATAATTTGGTACTCTCATTTCATCCTAACTACTTTGGTTCACTTGAATCCAAAGCGGGACTACTTCGATTTCAAATACTAATTATGTAATAAACACAAATGATAAATCACATAAATTAACCATCAAATCCCATAAAATAATCATAATAAAAACAAATAAGATAAAATTAAACAAGTTCATGCATTGACCTAAACCTCTAGAGAGGAAGTTAGCCTCTCATGGAGATGCAAAACTTACACCGAAAATTCATTACAAATTGGCTAAAACAAAGATAAATTGAAAGAGAAATAATTACAACCCTTACAACAATGAAGAACTCTTGCTTAGCTTCCTTTGCTATGAGAATTCTACTATTCTTCTTCAAATCTTAATTCTTAATTTCACCTTAGCTCCAATGGAAGAGATATGGAAAGATGGATGGAGAATGGATCGTTCTTGGATGATCAATATGAGCGGAATTCTCTCTCTTAAATAGTCTATTCTACACCCTAAAAACGTGCGGAGTAGTTAAACACTAGTCCTACACATTTTCTATAATTAAAACCATTAAACCTGGCCAACGGGGCATGATCTGGCTTTCCAAAAATAACGAAACTATTTTTTTAGTCTGAATGCGGGCCGCGCTACGGTTTGTGCGGGTCTCATTAGATTTTACATTTCGAATTGGGATTTTCTTCCTTCATGAAAGTTGTAGATATTCTCGTTATCTTTTCAAAAAGTGATCATACGCTCAAAACGGAGTTCGTATGACAAAGTTATGTCCAAAATATGAAATATGTGTCGGAAGCTAAAATTTTGGCCGAGCTGAGTGCGACCCACACTGGGCTCAGTTTGCCCTGTGCATCTAGAATGTGGCCTGCATCAAGATCAGTGCAGCCCGCACTGGCACGAATTTTGATGAAAATCTTATTATACTTTTTTAAAACTGGCGCGCGTCCAGAAATTATTCTAAGTACTTATTTTGGCTGTATCGGAATCCGTGCAACCCGCACTGGCAATAATGCGGCCCGCACTTGCCTCAGTTTGCTATGAAATGTGCTGAATTTGTCTAGGTACTGAGTGCGACCTAGGGAGGCTGCAGTGGCGCAGTGCGACTTGGGGAGGCCGCATTTTGGTCTGTTTTGCCATTTTCTGCAATTTAAAGCAAGCAAACGCAGTAACTTGATTCTAGGTGTAATATATGACATTTATATATTAAGCAAACGCAGTAACTTGATTCTAGGTGTAATATATGACATTTATATATTTTATACCTATCAGTATCATAGACTCACTCCATATAAATTATAAAAGTTAAATCATAATTCATGAACTTTAATATCCAAATTTCACCTTAGTTTAGATTTTCCAGGTTTACCATTTAATAAGGAGATATGTAGAAAAGATCAAACCTTTATACAAATATTAGCCATCTATCGAGAATCGGACGGTCAAATTTCTATAACGTTCTATTCTTATCTACTAAAATGAACCTTACCGAGTTATCATTTCATATAGTTCACCGTGAATATCTTTTTCAACCACACCAGCTATTGGTTCACACTTCGCCAGGGGCGGAACCAGGGCCTGGGCCCTGGGCCCTGGCCCCCCCTTGGCCCAAAATTTTTTCAGTAATTTATTTTTAGTTCTCCACTGCTCGGCACCTCCTAAAATAAATATGAGCCTGCAGTTTGGCACCTCAGCCCATTACGCTGGACTGCTGGAGAGAAGTCCCGAACATGCCATTCCTCTTCTCCTCAGCACAGAAGTCCCGATCGACGATCTCCTCTTCGCCTTCCTCTGTGCTGGAGAGAAGTCCCTCCTGGCCACCCCTGCCCCTGGTCTCTCTGGTCGCACAGCAGACAGCACGGCAACGCACCAGAAGGTCCAGAACGGCAACGCCCCTGCCCGGCTGCCCCCTGGTCTCTCTGGTCGCACAGCACGGCAACGCCCCTGCCCCCTGGTCTCTTTGCTGAAATTGGTAAGCGGCTAAGTGCTCTCTCCCTGTCCACGGTCCACTAATTGTCAATGCAAAATAATCTTAATAGGCTTCATATGAACAGAAAAATATTTCCTTTTGCATTGTTTGTACGAGTTCTGTATTTTTTTTTTTTTTTTGTATATAATTTCTACATTCTAACATAGTAACATTTTATAATTTTGCTTCTGATTTTAGGCAAAATCTGTGCCGCTTGTAGTTGATGACGACTAGTGGCGGAATCAGGAATGAAAACTAGAGAGGGCCTAACTAGTTTCTCTTACTCTCAGAATATTAGTTTTGGTTTCATGTTACACGATTAAACGATAAAAAAAAATTCAGCAATTATCGATTGTCATAATCTTTTACTTTTAAAATAAAATATTTAACAAAAATAAATATTAGATTAAGTAACAAGTACCTATTTGATAAATGACAATGACAATGAGTAACAATTTTACTTCTTCATTCCTATAATTTTACAAAAAAAAATGACAATGAATAATATATGCATTTTACTATATGTAGTGGTAACAAAAAAAATGAATAAAAGGTGTGCTATGCAGCTCAGTAACATTGTAAAAACTAAAAACTAAACAATTAACCACAACAATTACCAGCTTGGGAAAAGGAGCCAGCTCTGCCTGAGGGACCGGGCACACCACCATACCCTACTTCTATGCCGTATGACTGCAAATTGTCGAACGAAAAGAAGTAAACAAACTGCAAACAGTATTGAACCAATCCTGCACGAGAATTTGAGATTTGTGCGTGTTTTTAAAGTTTTCTTAGTAGACCTGTACATCCCTTTTCTAAAAAGAAACCAACATGGTCCTACTAGCTTTTCATAAACAGAAATATTGAATTTTTGACATCAAACTGCTAAGCTTCCCAAGTTATAAATATAACTCAGATGGTACCAGAATAGAGGAACAAAAAAAATGCCGTCTGTCTCACAAACTATTGCACATATGAAACAACTTGACCTCCCATATTTAATGACTAACCTCATTGGATACATCAAAGACACCATCCTGGATCTTCCTGTGGATGCTTGTGGCAGTTTTAATAAATGCCTGCACATAATTTACAATTGATCTTCAGAAAAACAATGATGCAACAAAAAAAAAAAAAAAAAAAATACAAGCCACCTAAATAATATCTGAGACCATAATCCCAATGCTTGTATCTCTAGTGATAGATAGAATTCTCTCTTTACCCTCCATTACATGAGCACTAGCAGGGTCAAAAGAATTAGCAACCTAATGTTTTTGCGATTGATTATTGCATAAGAACCTGAAGCTTTCTTCAACAGTATTTCTTCAGCAGTCTCGACTTTCATGTTATATTTGATATGTTGTTTTTTTTATTTGAATTTTCATTTTTTATTTAAATATATTTTTTTTTAATTTTGTGTGAATGTCAAATAAAAAGATGTCTTCATATTCTATTTAATTTTATAATTTATTTGATTGTAAATATTTGTTGATAAGTTTATAGTAGTTGTTAAATTTGGGGTTCCGCGTAGAGCAAGATTCGGCACCGTTGTGAAAACTGAAAAGCGTAATCGGAATAATAATTTGTTCCAGCCTTTCAGGTCTTGCAACGGAGAGCGTAGAAGCTTAGAGTGGACCCGCTTGGCAGAAACTTATTTCTCATTGATTCTGTCTGGAGAGTCTTTTCCTGAAAAGTGAAAAGTGAAAAGTGAGGTGAGCGCACGCAAAATCCATTCGGATACCGTGTCTGACCTCTGAAGGAAGAAAGGAAACGGGGAGGGAAGTCAAAAGAGGAAAAGACGAGAGAGAGAGAGAGAGAGAGAGAGAGACGCCATCAAGCCATTCCCCCAAAACAAATTTTATTAATAATGGGGAATTGCTCCTGCTTTGGCCCCTCTAAGGCGGAGCGAGCCGAAGCCGATCGGCTCGAATCTAACGATGCGCGCCAAAAAGCCGCTGCAGCTGCTCAAAGCAGGTGATGTGATGCCTAATGCCTTCCTTCTTATAATTCGTTAAATCCCTTTTCTTTCTTTTCTTAATTTTAGAAAATTAAGTTGCATTGGAAAGCTCAAAGCTGTGGCTCATTTCAAATTTGAGTTAAATCAACCTTCATAAGCCGGTGGTTATCGTTGCACAATTATTTCTCTACTTTTACTCTCTCTTTAGTTGAGTTGAGTTAACCTTTGCTTTTGCTTCTAGTTGTAGACGAAGAAAAAGAAATGTCAGATTGATTTTTCAGTTTCAATTCAATTCAGTGATGTTATATCTTCAATCTTCTGTGTATATATAATCTTCAAAGATCTCTGAGCTATGTGTTGTTCCAAAATATTATGAATTCGAAATCTCATTGTAGATTCATGAAAAATAAGGGCTGTGGAAATTCAGTCATTTTGAGCTAGAGCCGCCTAGAGCTGTGTGACAACATGTGTTTTTTAAATCTTTTCCCAAATGAAAGAAGAAAACAAAGGCTTGTATGCCAATGTTCTCTGGTAGACCACTGATTTTCTGGGGACGAATAGTTAGTTATCATATCTGCGTGTGCTGCAACTCGCTGCATACATAAATAACAATCAACAATGCATAGTACGGGTAATGTTTAATTAATATATCTATTAGGAACTTCCGAGCTTGGTCTGAATGTTGGTAGGACTAGGCATTCAAAGGAAAAGATAGGAAGGGATGGGAAATGGTCATGGAGATAAAAGTAAATTTGGATCTGACTTGAGAATTTCAGGATTCAAAGGATTGGATATCATAGGAATCTTACTCAAGTTTTAAAGCATTATTAACTTGGACCAAAGGATCAAAATTTGAGTTTTGACCTTTGGGGATAATTTGTTAGTACCAAATACTATTCCTTTCCTGTCTATCTATCTTACACATCTCATACCCATTTATGCAAGCTCAAAAATTTGCAATTTTTTCTTTAGGCCTTGTAAATTATAATATAATAAAGTCAAACATATTGCTAGAATTATCTTTCCTAAAAAAATTTACTAGGTTTTGCTGAAAATTGAAGAGGTTTATGTTCAGGCAAGAGCAATTTGACAAGTCAGCTGCTGGAAAAGCTGCTCGAGCTCAAATGGAAGCAGCAAAGAAACCACAATTTCAGAGCTCAGGAGAGCCAGTTCTGAAGGTAAGTGCAATATATGTGCTTTGATAAGTAGACTTAACCCAGAACAAATGACACAAAAAATGTCTCTTTCACTCTGACAGCTTTCGTAGCTCATTACCATATCTTGTACATATTCATGATTCACGACTAATTAGATATTGTATTGTATTTAATTATTTATTCATTGAAAAAAAAGCCTTTAAGGATCAAGAAGTTATTACTAGCTAGTCTTTTGTTATCTAATGAGGATTTTGAATTGTGGATGCAGTGGCAAATGGGGTGATGGATGTATTGCATTGAGGATTTGTCTGTAAATGCCAGTAGATTTGCTAGATTTTGGTTATTTAGTAATATTTATACTATTTGTCCCTGTATGTTATTAGTTTAAACTTTTCTGTGTTTTTTTTTTTCGTTCAATGATTCAGAATGCTGTTTTCTGTACAAATTCGTAGTTTGGGGAATAGTTAAAATGCATGATAAAAGTTGCCCGAAATTTTTATTGAGTTGAATTGGTTGGATTGAGTTCACTGTAATATGGCCTGGTATGACTCATTTTGTTTAATTTTCAAGTGTGACAAAGATTAATCTGTCTTTATTATGCACTCTTAAGGGAAAAAAAAATAGATGCAGTTTGTATGATTGACAAATGTACCTTGTCAATTTTTTACTTTGATTGATATGTGTTTGTTCATTATTTATGTTTGCCTTTTTTATGTGCAACAAAATCTGCTAAAGGTCCAAAACACTACTAGTCTACTAGCTCCTAATTCCTTGCCCTTTTCTTTTTCTGTTTAAGGGTACCGTATCCGTATGCAGCAGTAATGCTTTGAATTAATGAGCCACTGGCTGTAGGATAGAATTTTAAAATTTCCTTGCGCTGAACGATCTTCTTTGTATTGTTCTTTAAATCTCAATGCTTCATCAAAATGAAAATATAGTTAAAATTCTGCAACTTATTTAGTCTTTTATATACACCTAGAATCAGTGTTCTAAATAACGCGCTATAGTGTTTTTGGACTCTAAACGCTAAGATATAGCATCAAAATGCGCTAATTGAGCGACGGCCGCTATAGCGGTAATAGCGGTCTACAACTTATTTAGTCTTTTATATACACCTAGAATCAGTGTTCTAAATAAATCGCTATAGTGTTTTTGGATCCAAAATGCTAAGATATAGCATCAAAATGTGCTAATTGAGCTACGGCCGCTATAGCGGTAATAGTGGTCCACTATAGCGCATAGCATGTAGTACAAATAGCGCGCACTATGAATTATGGGTTTTTTTTTTTGACACTTTTACATGGGCTTTGAAAAAAGACTCAATTAGGCAATTAACATACTATGCTCATTGGTAAATTAAAAAGTTAAATAAAAGCTCAAATCAAAATTAATTGAAAGATTGGTTGCTGCTGTCGAGAAGAAACTCTTGTTGCTCAAATTGAAAAATTTATAAATTGGTGACCTTTCCAAATTGAAATAGTTTGAAACGTAATTTGGACTTTGTATTGATTCAATATGAATATTATAATTTTTTAATCAATTTGGTGTTATTTAGTTAAATAAGACTTTATATAATGTTTTTTTTTTTGGTAACTTGCCCGTAGGCTTTAGATTTCATTAATAAACTGTTGAGATACAGGGCATTACATCTCTGTAAACAAAGAGAAAGTATTATCAGAATAACAGAACTCGTCACATATATCTTAATTTGCCTGTAAATTGGACTATCTATTACAGTATTACCTTCTCTTTTTGTATGAAAGCATCTAATTATCTTTACCCGCCAAATTATCATCCAAACCTTGAGATACATCACACAGAAACCAGAGAGTACCTGTATCCTATATAGGAGTTGATGCGAACTCTAACCCAATTGACATGTGTGTGGCCTTCAAAGCTGTTGTCCCTCTGGCTCTGGAGAGATGGACATGAGTAGCGGGGAGATTAAAGTTGCATAATGCTTTTCTTTCTAGGCAGAGTGCTTGGAGACATAGCCCATATGCTTATTCCAGTCTTCTAGAAGAAACAGAAAGATAGAGTGTAGTAACACAAGAAAGAGGGGAAACAAAAATTCTAGAAAAAGGGAAGAACAAAGAAGAGAAGGGAAGGAGTAAGAAAGACGAGGAGAGGCGGGATAGGGGAAGGAGAAGGAGAAGCAGAAAGAGTGATCACCATCGTCATATCATCATCATCGCAAAACCAAACACTTATTATCTAATTTACATAAATGTAAAAAAGAAAGAGTAGTGTTACAGTAGCGCCATCTCTTCAAGAGTTCGAGCGACAAACGAAGCGGCGGAGCAAATGGCAGAGAGGCAGCGGTGCAAGCGGTAGGAAGGCAGAACCTAGGTGAAACCCTAGGCGGCTGTTGCGACTCTCAAAGCGGCGACATTTTTTTTTCACACAGACCCAACCTTTGAAATGTTACTTTATATAATGTTAATATTTATTACAAATATATAATATACTTTTTGTAAAAAAAAAAAAAATATGTTATGTGACATAGCTTCCGCTGTAGTTTTTTTTGTAGTATTTTCGCAATAGCTCGATAAACACTATTTAGAACCTTGTCTAGAATAAAAGGGATTAGCTCACATAAAACAGTTGATTTTTTGTTATTTCAGTTGTACCGTGTGCTCAGCAAATAACAGGGTGATGTGAAAGTTGTTGGTGGATTAGTCGAAAAATGACGTCCTAACTGAGTTTCATGACGAGATACTTATTTGACAAACTAAATTTGGGATGAGAAGTCATTTCATTGTTATTTATTTATCGAATGACTCTTGTGCTCCATTGTTTAACGATTTCACATGTTGAATTTACACATATATACAACAACGTTCAGTTGAGTTATACTCGGATAAAATCAAATTACTTGTACTATTATGTAGCATTCTATTGCCTACCCAATAAAATGTATAGCTTACAAGATCCTGTAAATATCTTTATTTAATTAGTTGTTGGTAAATTTTATTTAATTAGTTGCATAACTTGTAGGTGTTTAATAATACTTGGTAGTGTGCCACGTACAATACGACATTATAATACATCAAAGATTGCATACTTGTACAATTCGGTGAAATAACAGCAGACTGGACATATATATGCCCCGAGTCGGGATCCTCTGAAGTAACTAAAATATTGACTGCCAATCCGGTCCGACGTGGAAGGCACGGGTTTCTTTAAGATGCGTGTTAAAATACTTAAAATAGATGGAACGGTGCGGATCTAAAATTAAAAAATTGAGTTATTTAAGGTGATATGAATCCATATGGCCTGGGCCGAGGCCATGTAGCCATGTAGCCATGTAGGGATGTAGGTGCGAGTAGGGATGCTAATTGAACAGGGTTGTTCATGAACAAAGCGGGCCGAACAACAGTTGAACAGAAATTGAACAGATTTTTATATGAACCAGGCCCGAAGTTCAGTTCGATTCGGTTAATATCAAACCAACTGGGCCGAGTTTGAACGGGCTTCGAACAACCTGTTGATTAGTTCGGATCTGTGTCCGATCAATTACTGTTCAATTTAACCCTATCGAACAATCGTTCGAACATAACCCGATCGAACCGACTCGTACGTAAATAATCGAACCGACGAAATCCCTTTCTCTCACTCTCACTCTCTCAGTTCTCACGCGACGCCCTGACGGCCTGAGCCACCTTCTCTCACTCTCACACGGCGCCTGAGCCGCTGAGCGCCTCCCCTCTCCGACTCTCTGTCGCGCCTCTGGTCTTCTCTCCGTCGCGCCACCCCTATCCATCTCTCCTCTTTGGCGTCGCCTCTCTACTCTCTCCCTGTCTCCCAGACAACTTTGGCGACGAGTTGACGACCCTTCTTCCCGACCTCTCCTCTCTCCATTCTTGGTAAGTGCTCCCTTCCTTCCTCTCCTGCGTTCTCTTTGATGGGTTAGCAGGTTGTGGGTCTGAGTTTATTTCTTGCCTGAGTTCCTTCTTGAACTAAGCTGAAACCAAACAGAAATGTTTTGATTTTGGAGTTTGTATGAACTTGTTATGAAGTGGTTCGTTCAATTTTTAACCTTCTGTACTGTTCATTAACTGCAACTCCTCTTTTCAGTGGATTCACTCTTTGCGGTATTCTGTCATTGTGCTGAATTAAATCCTGACCCGAATGCTGGTAAGCACTCTATATTTTGCACAATATTTCTATTTTTAATCTCAAATATGTTATGTTATGTGTTTTCTTTGTTTTTGTTTTTCTATTGAAATCGTTCTATTATGCAATTTATCAGTCTTTTGGATGTGAAAGTAAATTTAATCTTTAAATGTGTGCACTGTTCTTTGCTTTCTGAAGAGATTGGAGAAGAAGAAGAGGAAACAGTTTATACCAGAAAATTTCTATTGTTCTACTGGTATATAGCAGTTGAACTCCTGCTGTAGCTCAGAAAATTTTCTACTGCTCCTGCTGTAGCTCAGATGCAAACAGTTTATCTCCCTCCATGCATGATACCTCTATTATGTAAGTTGCATCTGCATACTGTAATTAGACAGAAAATTGTTCTGTTATTTCTAATATCAAAGAGTGCCCTATGCATCCTAAAATTCCTAAAGCAGAAAAAACTAAACTGTTGGTAACAGTATCCTTTTTTATTTTAGAGCAAGATTTTGGTCTCTGAGATAACGGGACTACTTCACATGCCGAGCAAGAGAAGACCTGACTTTGTTCAGAGAATTGCATTTGGTCTCTGAGATTTTCTGTCAGGTTAGCAGTCTGAGAAACCATTCCTCGGTTTAGACTTATAAATTTGTTTCAACGTACAGCCTCTCCTCAGTTTAGACTTATAAATTTGTTTCACCAAACTGTATACACACACACATATATTTTGTTATAGATCTTCATAGTCCTTGTTCAATAATGTTGGCATCGAACCTGAAACAAGTGGTACATTTCAGAATATTGTTACCGGTACCTATTTTAAATAAACTGTTCAATATTGTAGAAATTATTAAAAATAATATGGAAAAATAGATAGATTATAGGAGATTTAAAGATTCATTTGATTCTTTTTAGGCAATTATAAAAGAATCTTACTTCTATTGAACAACTTCTTTTATTAGATCTTATTTTTATAAACACTATGCAGTGCACATGGACCTGTACTGACTTCCTTTTTTTCCTATAAACACTATGCAGTGCACATAGGTTCTGACAGAAACGATCAAAGCTTGCTTAGAAGAAATTGATAAATACAAGGGGAAGCTCATAGTTAAGGAGGGTGCTAGAGCAGTAAGTTCTCTTCTTTTAATAGTCAAGTAGATACTGGTACCAGTACGGTTCAACCTTATTTGAGAAAACATTTCAAATTTGAGGTTCAACCTTGAAATTATTTGAGAAAACATTTTAAGTATTTATTTTGGAGCTCCAACTCACTCACTGTTCAATTTATTTGTATAGGATTTTTTTGTAGAATTAATATATTATGTGTTATTTTGAAGAATATGCTGACTTTTTTTTGTAGAGTATAATGTCGCAATCCCAGACGCACGAAAATTCTGATGTTGCTGTCGAGTTTGAGAGTGGATCAACCATAGCAAAACGAAGTCGAAAAAGATCACGAGCGTGGAACTATTTTCGTACTATAGGAAATAAAGCAGTGTGCAAATATTGTTCAATGGAATTCGTTACCGGTGGTGGTTCTGGAACAACACACTTGCTTCGGCATGTCCCTATTTGCCCAAATATTGGTGAAGTGGAAAAAGAGAGGTTTGGACTGGGCAAAGACTCAGATTTATTTGGTGCGCCGAATTATAAATTTGATCCCGTATTGACTCGTAATTTAATGGCTTTGCTCTTTATAGATGCAGAAATCCCATTCAATGTGATTGAAAGTCGGTTTTGGGAACCGGTAATGAGATCTTTGAGACCTGAATATAGAGCTATTGGGCGGCAAACACTTAGAAATGATTGCGTGGATGTATTTAGGACTGGAATGGGGGTAATAACGAAGGAGTTTGAAGGATTAGATTCACGTGTCTGTTTCACGAGCGACATATGGACTTCGTGCGTGAATCTAAGTTATTTGTGCCTAACGGCACATTTCATAGATAAGGATTTCAATTTACAGAAGAAGATCATCTCCTTCAAGCAACTTCCTTATCCACATACGGGTGTAAACGTTGCGGGTTTGATGAGGAATATTTTAATGGAGTGGAAATTGGAGGGAAAGATCTTCACCGTTACTTTAGACAACTGTTCGGTGAATGAAATTCTTTTAGATTATTTTTGTTTAATGTTTGAAATTGGATTTTAATAGATTGTAAACTTTTTTTAATGAATTGTATTAAGTAGTTTAATTGAAGTTGTGATTTTTATTATTTTGATATTGTTCACTGTTTAATTGAAATTTTGATTTGCAAATTGCACCTACCTTATAAAAATATTTATATTGTTTAGTTGAATAATTCCTCCGGAGTTCTACTATTCTGATTTTTATAATTGCAATTTGAGACTTCAAGTTGTGATTTTGTCCACGTTCGTAGGCTGCTGTTTTGAACAATATTGAACAATTTTGTCCATGTTCTGTTTACTTGGCACAATATTGAAATTTTGTTCAGTTGGTTGTTCATAACTAGAATTGCTTGGTTGTTCATTGTTCGGCCCGATTCATTGAAACGGGCCTGATTCGAACCGAACTCAATTTCGAACCGAACTAAGTTTTGAACAATATTGAACGGGCCGATCTTGAGCATGGACGATTTGATTTCGGGCCGATCATGAACGGGCTTTATAAATTTCAAGATTGATCTGGGCCCGATCATGAACAGGGCTTCTATATATTAGCAGCCCTAGGTGCGAGGGAGGTCGAGCCTCGTTCGTCGAACCAAGCCCAATTCAACCCGACTAAGCTCCAATGAGCTCCAGCACAAGCGTTAGCACAACGATTACCAAAAACCTCCGGCGGCCACTGAGCTCTCTTCCTCCGACCGAAACCTTAGAAATTGGTTACGCTCTCTCTCTCACCCCTCGCCTAAAATTCCTCCTCACCTTCTTCCGTGCTGATCCCACTGTTCGACCCCTCGATGAGTGGAAGCTCAAGAACGCGCTCCTCTCTTTCCTTCGCTCTCCGCCTCTCTCCCTCATCAAAGTCCCCGACGAAGACCTCCTCATCCACCGCCTCCCCGACCAACACAAGCTAAAGCGCGACGAGGCCGTCGCCACTGGTACACTCTACATACGCCATTTATCTTTTCTCCAACCCACGGACATAGTCAGTGAAGATCGACAAAATGGAGGGGAGGAGATACTTAGGAAGAAATTTCTGGACTGCAAGGAATCTGTAGTTGACAGATTAAGCGGGATTGAGTTAAATATACAAGGGGTTAAGTTCAAGATGACGCTGGACATTCCTGTCAGTGACGATTTTGAGAAGATGAAGAAATCATGGGAGGAATTTTATGCATTCAACTCTAATGACACTAGTAAGAGCTATTGCTTTGGTTTTGAAACATGGAATCTTACTTCTTCTTTTCATTCAACTCACAAAATTTGTTCACACTTGACATTCTTTCTAAATTAGGCAGGTTTATGCGAAATTCAGATCCAAAACCTGACACAATTATAGTCAGAGGAGTTCCTTCCAGGTGGTTTGCTGAGCCACTTGTTTCTTCCAAGGCCTCACAGATGGTTACACATACAATTTTTTCTGTTTTCGGGAAAATAAGGTATATTTAACATTTTAATGTATTCTGTCTAAGAAATGCAAGGGTGCTTTTTGCTTTTGTTCTTCCTCATTTTGTGTCCTTCTGATGAGTTAATTGTACTTGTATGGGTGTAACATTTTATACTTTGGTTCATTCTTTTAGGTGTTCTCGGGTCTTGGCTATAAAAAAGATGAGTGCATTTTTCATTTCAGTATAATACGGATGATAACAAATATTTGGACTGTGCAGGTGGAATTTAATTCAATTTACTCTGTTTTGTGGATGTTGGAATTCTTTAACTGAATTGAGACTTGAGAGTGTCACTACATGCTTGAACATTGAGAGTCTCGGACTCTAGGCATTTTAATAAGACGCCCCATTTTATATTGGATGGCCATGAACATGAAGGTCTAGTAGTTTTCCAGTGTGCAAAGTTATTATATTTGAGGTTAAAATAAATGCAAAATTGCTTGCATTTTTTTTTCTAGTTCTTTCCCCTTCCTGGAAATGGTGTGTAGTGGTACATGTATTTCTTTAAGGTGTTACTTTTTTTTGTTAGTAAATAGTCTAATGGGAAGGAATTTAATGACAACCTTGACAACAGATGTTGAAAATTGTCGAAAAATAATATTGTTATAAATGTGTTCTTTATCATTTAGATAGACCTTGTACCAAATTTGATGCAATTTTAGAATCATTTGCTCGATTAGATTCTCCATGAGCAAATTTTGATAATACTAACCTGTTAATTTTTCAAATCGTTCTATGGATGACTAGTTGGTTTTCACCTTTTCAAATTGCACCAAATTTGGTACACTGTGTATATCTATTGTTGGGGACATATCTGCAATTTAAATTAATTAAAATTGATAACTATTGTGCGATTTTTCATTGTTGACAAATAAGTTTGTTAACCCCTATCCCTTATCTATTAAGTGGTTATTTGATGGGATTTATTCAAATTCAAATTCACATTCTATTTTTCTCTCTCTTTTTGAAAAAATCTGGTATGTGCTAGTCTTTTATAAGGTATTATGTTATGTGAATAGTAGTATTATCAAAAAATTGGTATTGATGGGATTTATGCTGGTCTTATACATAGGAATATTAATGTTTCTCCTGATGATAATCGAAGCAACGAAGCTGATGACACAAAAGGAGAGCTTGTTTCTGACCTAAATTGCAAGGTTTGGGTGAGATTTGAAACCTATGAGGACTTCTATGGTGCCATGAAGGTACTCTGTGGTCGCTCCATGGAAAAGGTTCTTTTTTCTGATTCTATTTGGAGCACATCCAATGTCATTTCAAATTTATTTCTACACAGTTTGCTGACAGCTATTCCTCCCTTTTAGGGTTTAGGGTTTAGAACTGCATTTTCTTGTCCATCCCCAAATGCGCATTCATTTTACTAGAATGAACACTGAACTCTGTAGAATGCGCACTCATTTGAAATGAAATGATACTAGCCTAATTATGTTAGGCAGCTGTTGCACAAGTTTTGACAAAGTCAAAATGTTTTTCAAAGCTGTCAATGGCTGCCTCAAACTTTAAACTCATTACTGGAATTGCTCAAGAGTGCGGACCTTTTTGAGCCAGAATGAATAGTAATTTATGGTGGAATCTCCTTTGAACCGAAATGAACACATGCCTACTATTTATGTTTAAAGAGTTGGGCCAAAGGCCCATGGTGGGTGGGGGGGTGGGGGGTGTATTTGGAGGTGAGGATGACGGGGTAAATGTAACATACCTTTTTCTCTTAATGAGACGTGTTTGGTTGAAGTTTGACTATTTTGTCCCCACCTCTAATGCAAATCCAAATTAAATTTAAATTAAGCAAAGAAAATTCAACAACTATTGTGATATTTGGTTGATTTTACATTGAAAAATTGAGTGCATTTTTGTTATTTATGGTTAGTTTAACTGTGAATGTAAAAGTTTTTAATATGGGGCGTCATTTGCAGATAGTACCTGAAATGTTGGGTGCCACAGAATTCTAAAAGTTACAGGGTTTAATTTTAAAGAAAGCTTGGGTATTCTTTACAGGAAGGGTCTCGATTAAAAGTAGACTATGAGGTAACTTGGGACAAGGATAATTTCTTCAGAAGCCCTCAGCAGAAACCATCTCAGCCTCAGTGCAGAGAAAGAGAAAGAGGAAGAGGAAGACAGAGAGATAGACAGAGGGGTTATTCACCTGTACGAATGGAGCACAGTAGAAAGTCGCACTGGGTGCATGCCGACTTCGACAATGCACAGCGAAAAAGATTCAAGGTATGTGACATGATTATTCGAGCTACTCAATTAGGAAATACCTGAACATAAAGTTCAAGGAGCTTTATGTACCAGACTATTTTGGTTGAGACCTGAACCATGGAATCAGGGGTTTAGACCTCAATTATTCCAAAAAATGTGGATTAATTAGCCGGGCCTAACTAGGCGTAACTCTAAAATTAGGCTTCTAAATTTAGACCTTCTCTCTAGGTGGTTTAAGAGTTGATACTTTCTTTTTGTCCCCACTGTAAATGACTACCCAATTTTTTGTCCCCTCTTTTCTTTAGTCAAATACTGTTTCTTAAAGATAGCTTAGGTCATGACATAATTTTAGACCTCAACCAAACATGAATAGTTTAGGCTGGCCTAAGTTGGAATAACCGACTTTTCCAACTTGGGCCTTAACCAAACACCCACCTAGGTTGTTTCTCCATTGTACATGGAGTGCATTGGGGATTATTTTTAAACTCAAATTTCTAATTGAAACATCTATCTATATTTATGTGGTAATACGGACAGGATTAAGAAAGGGGACGAGTTGACGACTTATGTGTTTCTACTCGGGAGTATAAGATGATTGATAAGATGGTACAAGTACTTTGTTTCCATCTCGCGCTCATCTATGCAGCTATCATTTTTCATTTCTCTTTACTGCTGACATTTTAAGATAGCATAGTACGATTATGATTGAGGGAAAATTTGGCAGATTTCATGACTTTTTAATGCAACTGTAGAATGCTACTACATGATTACAACAGACTAATCCTTGTCAAGTAATTTCATGTACAATAACATTTTATTTTTCTAGTATTTGTATTGTTTATACCTGTCAGATTGATCAAATCTAAGACTTTATTTTGGTATACAATCTGAAAGTATAAGCTCATTGTGGCAGATTCATGATTTTTTTTAATGCAACTGTAGAATGCTACTACATGATAACAACAGACTAATCTTTGTCAAGTAATTTCATGTACAATAACATTTATTTTTTCTAGTATTTGTATTGTTTATACCTGTCAGATTGATCAAATTTAAGGCTTTATTTTGGTGTACAATCTGAAAGTTTAAGCTCATTGTTGATGTTATTTAACTTTCGTTTTCGTTTTCTTTTTAGTCTATCCCAATTTGTTTGGGAATGAAGGTTTGGTTGTTGTTGTTGTTCTCGTTTTCTTTTTCTTTTTGAGAGATAATGTTATTGAATTATTTCGAGGAATGATGTTATATAATTTGTTATAGTATCTTTTTCTATCCACAATAAAACGAAAAAAAAATAATGCACGAGAGAGCTTCGAGATGTCCTCAGACAAATAGAGGTGTTATTAGTTTTATGTTGCAACTTGAGAAATAATTTCAATGCTGACACTGGCATGGATTGTTTATTCTTATACTCAACGACTTCACATGCAATCACTGTTGCTGATTATCTAGAAAGACTTGTACAAGGGGTTATACTTGTACATATCCTTTTAATTATAATCATTGCGTTGTGTCGAATTCATTCATCTAGAAACTTAGACAAATGTAAAGGGCAGTTAAAGTCGTTATCAGATGAATAAGACATCCATCTTTTCCTGACGTAGACGGGGAATTGCCAACAAAAACTAGATAAACACAATCCGAGTGTCCATATCTTACGGTTGTGCATTAATACCCCCCCCTTTTTTTTTTTTCTTTTTTCGAAGGCTATGCACAAAGTCTTATCCAAAGTCGGATTAAAACCGTTCGATCGGTGTCAAAATTCACGTGAATGGTTTAGATTTACGGACCATTTGAATTTATTAAGTTGTAAATATGTTGACACGAATCTCTACGCATAACAGACTGTCTAAGTCTGGCTTTGGGTTGGATTTATCCAAAGCCCTTTGGATAAAAACCAATGGCACTTGTATTACCCGAGTTTGACTGGCATTCAGGCGATGGAGAGTGGAGACTTACTCATTAAATACTTTGATTGTGAAGACTGGAGATAGTTACATTTTCTAAATTGTCTTTGACTTCAAATTTTATTTCTGAGTTTAAATTGGATATTAGTTTTCAACTTCAAATAATTGTAAAAAAATATTAACTGGAATTTAAAATGTGATATTTCATACGAAAAATACTATCTCAGTTAGGAAATTCAAAGTTGATCCAAATTGTTGGTACTGATTTGTCTAAATTATAAATCCTGAATATTCGATACAGCTTGAGCTCAGTTTGATCGAAAGATTGCATAGGCAAGTTTGCCTAATTTGTCCGACCGCATGATCAGTAATCTTTTTTATCCAGCGGCTCAATGTTTTAGTTTTCTCTGAGAATTTTGAGCAGTGTTTCATCTGTAGCGTTTCGTGAAACAATCGATCTTTGGTAGTGTTATATATATAAAACGAAAATAAATCTGCAAAATCCTCGTTGCATAGGCGTATCTCATGAATCTGCACTTTTCGGATTATTAATTTGAGGGTTAGAATTTATTTAGATCGTTATTTGATCTGTATGCCTACCATAAACACCTATTCTTTTTGGTCTGGCTGAAATTAAATTCAGACAGTTTCTTATGTTTTGTAGGGTTACACACTGGTAGATGCACACTCAGTATATGACAATCAATTGACCTCCAATAATTTTCAAATTTTATATATTTATATGTGATTTTTAATATAGTTTAAAACAAAATGTTACGGATACTATAAAATTAAATCTATTTGCAAAATGAAAATTTTACATAATTAATTCACATTCACGTTTGATCTCATAATTTAAAAGTCTGACTCCGTCTTGGAGTCCAAGGATTCGCTTCTGTACCTGATTGAGTCACTTTATATTCACATTCTTTTAAGTTTGCATGTATTTTAAAGTGAATATTTATATTTCAGGCAGGTGCCGCGGATTCATTTCATCTAAAGTAACCCAAATTTTGAGTTTGAATATGGATTGTCAGATCTGATTTGACACAAATATTAAGGGCCTGTTTGGCGGACCATTGGGAATGGGTATGAGCACGAAAATTGAACTAAAAATTACTGTTTGCGTCCCGTGGAAATAGTAGAGCGGCCAACACGCCCTAAAGAAGCTAATACATTTCATTTTCAGCTCGGACAAATTGGTGATCAGACGATCTGAATATAAACTCAAATTTTGAGTTACTCGTGGTACTGCGGTACTGCCTGAGTGCCTGGGTGAATCGGAATGGAAAAGCTCCACGCAGGGACCAGTACGTGGCTAGCAGTAGCACTGGAAAATGAAGTGAAGTGAAGTGATCTGGTTCGTTCGTTCATCCGACTAGAAATCTAGAATCTAGATTGGAGGACATGACATCGATCAAGTCATGAACTGATCTTAACTTGCAGGGACCAGTACAGTCCAGACTCCAGTACCACTTATCTTCTTTTATTCCATATTTCCATTGCAGTTGCAGAGGAGCTGAGTCATTGCCTGGCGAAGCGTGTGGCCTGCGCTGCGTAGTGCGTACAGGCCACGCGGGTTAAAAACTTAAAAATTATGTATGTATTGCGCTGCCATGCTTTTCCGAGTGTACCGCAGAAGATCATAATCTGGCGGCTACGGCACATTACTGGGACTGCACCCATTCTTCTGCTTTCGTTTCTGTCTAGTCTTTCGTGTTGCCCACTTTTTTTCAAGCCTGGCAGTTCAATAGACTGACATGCCTAATATTCTAGTTTTTTATTAAAAGGTTTGTTCATGCAAAGGGAGAAGGAATGAAAATTTGTAGGAAAAAATATCAACTTTTTTTAAAGCATTTCTTCAATAAATAATATATTTATTATTTGAATTTTGAGGACAATCGGATTGTACACCCAAAAAGTTTTATTTTCTATATTTGGAATGACAAATGATAAGAAAAAGTTACTAATTGTTTAATACTGCTAATTGTTAAGACAGAAATGAAGATATATATATCTATTCTTGATGTTTCCTATGCTTTTGGTGTATGTGCTTTTTATCTTATAATTATTCTTGAAAAATATATATATGGGGACTTATAATTAGAAAACTGAGTTGCTTGTTCTGCATGTTGTATCAAAAGAAAAGTCCTTCCACTGATACATTTCTTTTTGTTGGCTTACATAGTCTAAATTAGTAAGCAAACACTAGACATTTTTTGTTACTCAATAATATAGCCCAAATTAAAACCCGTTTATCTTGTTATTATTTTAATCTTACCTGTCGTTTCAATTTTTCCAAAGAAGCCAACATGTGTTGACCAAGTTGATCAATTATTTATAGATGGGTGAAATTTCTAATGCCACTAACATAATTTGATCTAGAAAATTGGAATAATTTATGGTAGTAGATAAAATTTGGTCTCAAGAAGTCAGCTGAGCTTTATCTTGACAAAGAAAAAAAGAAAGAAAAAGCTTGCCCCTTGCTCTTGTTCTCTTGATGAAATGTGAACAAAACTTCTACTATGATACCAATTAAATTTATACTGATGTATAATTTTTAATTCAATAGTTAAATTTTCTGACTGTTTGTTGGATTATCTGAACTATATTAGCTTTAACTGAACTGTAGTATTTAGGTAGTTTTATGTTTTGATTTCTTGCCCAAATTTTTATTAATAAGAAAATAAATAAAAAAATATCAGTTTTGCGGAGATTTTGAAAAGTAGTAAAAACATGATTGTTTATAACGTCCATAATAGACTACAACAACCTGATTAGCGAAATATGATTAGCGAAACAGAGTTAAAAAAAAAAATTCTAGCCTTTGTCCTTGATAACATCCAGGACAAATCATTTCAACCTACGTACTTCAAGCGGACTTTAGGCCTTAATTTTGTTGGTGACCGTGATAGACCAAAATGGCCCCTGGCCGTGATACTCTATAACGTCCAGGTTTTATTTCATTTATGCGTTAGTCTAATTTCATTAAGCTGGCCGCGATTTTCTATAACGTTCTCTGGACGTTTTGAAATATTACGTTTTTTCCTATATCTCAAATTACTTAGAAATCCTTCTCCAATGTCGATATTTTTTTAATTTAATTTCTTATTAATAAAAATTTCGGGATTTGTTTTGCTTAGAGATACCAGAGGTTTGGTACCGCCTTTTGTAAGAACAATTATGGGTTCGTTATAAAAATCGGTTAAATTTATTTCTATTATAAAACAAAACAAAATAATATTGGGGAGAGGCTAAATCTTAGAGAAAAGGTTTTTATACCCAAATTATTGTACCCGGTTTTTACCCACACCGTATTTGATAACGCGTTTCAAATTGATTTAATGCTTGTGGTCCCCACACCGATAAAAGACGGATCTCTCTTAAATATTTCTCTTCTCTCTGTTTTTCCCCCAAATTAATTTGACGATGCTTTCATGCATTCATCCAAAAGCAGAAAAAGAATTCATCATTTCGTCTTGTCGGGAATTTCTTTATTTATAAGAAGAATGCTTGTATTTCATTTCTTTAAATATGCCTCGTGACCTACTTATCATTAATATTAATATGGCGACGATTGACTTCAGGTGCTTCAGGCAAGATCGAGTACTGGTCAGGTGCTTCAAGCAAAAAAAAAATCATCATTTTTCAGATCAAGCACTGGTCAGGTGCTTCAGGTGAGTTGTTGCGTTAATTACTGGAAGAAAAAGAAATTTGTGAATCTCCGATCGGAATGATTCTTTGCTCTACTAGCACTCGATCGGTTGATGCTTTGCTCTCCTAGCACTCGATCGGTTGATGTTTTGCTCTACTAGGGCTCGATCTGAGAATCGTGCTACTAGTATATGATCTCCAATCCTGATTAAATAATATTCGTGTAATTACTTGATTGATTCTTTCTCTTCGTTTATAGTTTCTGATTTTTCTTGTTTCTTCGATTATTTTGTGTTTATCTTAATATTGATCGTCGAGACAATATACTTTTTGTGTTGTGGTACAAGATTCTTACAATAGATTTTTAAAAAAATTGACACAGTTAGATCTGAATCTGAATAGACACATTTAGATATGTGATTATTAATTATTGATAACAGTTCTAGTAGATATGCCTTTAATTTAGATCAGCTTAGATGCCTTTAAGTTGAATTTTGATTTGAATTTATATTTTATTTTGTCAGACGACATTCATCATATTTTCGATTCGGACTGAAGATCAGCACCGAGATCTGAATTATGTGAGTTTTGAATTTGTATGTTTCATTTACATTTTTTTGTTAGAGTACTAGTTTGCATTTGTTAAAGTATTAGTTTTCATTTGTTACAGTATTGGGTATAGAATTGTTATAGTATTGGATTTATATTTGTTAAAGTATTGGTTTGAATTTGTTACAGTTTTGTTTTACCTTTGTTACAGTATTGGTTTCCATTTGTTACAGTATTGGTTTCCATTTGTTACAGTATTGGGTGTAGATTTGTTACAGTATTGGGTTTAGATTTGTTACAGTATTGGTTTGCATTTGTTACAGTTTTGTTTTACCTTTGTTACAGTATTGGCTTCTATTTGTTACAGTATTAGATGCGCATTGTGTACAATATAATCACTGACATTCCCCTTAACTTCACTCAGGTATTTTTTTTATTTCTAAGTACTGGACCATTGTATTACAGTATTAGATCATTATGTTACAGTATTTGAAACTGTATTTGTTACAGTATTTGAAACTGATTGAATTTCAGTCTTAGTATGTGTTGATCTGTTTCATTATATGTTACAGTATTTTTTCTATATTTGTTACATTATTTGTCTAAACTTGTTACATTATTTGACCACAGTTTTAGTATGTGTAAAAATATATTTGACCACAGTTCAGTCTTAGTATGTATTGATCTGTTTCAGTTTCAGTTTACAAATATATTTGTTACAGTTTTAGTATGTCTAAATTTGTTACATTAGTTGTCGAAAAATATATTTGACCACAGTTCAGTCTTAGTATGTGTTGATCTGTTTTATTATATGTTACAGTATTTTTGCTACATTTGTTATATTATTTGTCTAAATTTGTTACATCATTTTTATAATGATTGATGTTAAGAATTAGTTAATTTGTTACATTATTTGACCACAGTTTTAATTGTAAGATTTGTCATTTTTTTTTGCAGGAGGACATATCAAAAGAACGTTTGATCTTTGCAATGAAACTTTTGACGCATCTTAATAATGAACACCAAATATCTATAGTTTAAATTTTCGTGTTTGTTGTTTGCTCGACAAGGTTTTATATGTTTGACAAAGTTTGTAAAGTTTGCTGGATATTGTTTCTCTTGACAAAGTTATGTTTATTTATATAATTTTTGTGATATATTTTTTGTCTTGTAGTTATTACCGTTATTGTTATAGTTTTAATAATTCATTGCTGTAGTATTTTGGTGTTACAGTTTGGATAATTCATTGTTACACTTTTCATAATGTTGTGTTATAGTATTTTTGGAATATAGATTTTGTCATTATTTTTTTGTTCACACATCTATTTTTTACCGTATTCATTTTCATTATTTTGAATCCGTAATTTTACATAATGAGAAATTTAAAAATAAAAAGTAAAAAAAAATTAATAATCAAAACTTCTAGAACAATAGAAAAAATGTGAAATTTTTTTCAACCTTCTAGAAGGCAGAAAGTACACAATTTGGCAGATTCATAAGTAAAACAAGTACAGTTAACTGTCATTAACTGTCAAAGTACAACAGTTTTTAAAGTACAAAGTACATCAAGTACAAAGATGTTGGAAGTTGGAAGTTGTTATTTTTTACAAAATTTATCCTATCTTTTACAGTATTTTATAATGTCTGTTACAATATTATTACCTTATTGTTACAGTATTTTTCAGCGTCAAATGACAGTTGGTTTGGGTAAAAAGTGGGTACAAATCCTTGGGTACAATTAGAAGGGTCCTAAATCTTATTTCTTTATTATATCACCATATTAGTGTCATCCTCAACATCTTACAAACCTCTATTTATAGGCTAGAGAAAGCAAATGAAAAGCCATACAATTAACAAGAGAGTTAATACATAAATTAAATCTAATAGAAAGTGGATGAGGTGGAGAAGATGAAATGTCTATATTTAATATTTCATAACAATTTCTACTTTTAGGAAAACAAAACAATGCTAATGAATATAATATTTAAACTACATAACTAAAATGTCACATTTAAGGACCCAATTTTTTTAGAATAATTATTTCCATCCCCCACTATCCCCACATCCTCCCCATATTAATTAACTACCTTAATTAACATCCTCCCCACATTCCATTTCCATCCCTGCACTTTCTCTATATTAATTAACTACCATAATTAGCATCATTCCCCACATTAATTATCTACCTTAATTAAATTTGATCTCTTTCCTTAATCTGAATAAATATTATATTTTTTCTTTTGTCATTTCATCAGATAAATACTAACGTTCCTAAAATTAAATACTAGCATTCCTCAAGTTAAATACTGATGTGTATAAAGTTAAATATTAAGATATGAGATGCTAAATAGAATTCATGCAACTTATTTATAATTTTAGAGATTAATACTTTTGACTTTAAAGATAAATACTAACGTTCATATTGTTAAATACTAACATTTCTAAAGTAAAATATTGATGTGCGGGGCGATACTAAATCATTTTGTCATTTTTTGAGGGGACAAAGATTGTGTCGCTGTTGGACGCGGACGGTTAAATACTCCAATGAATAGAGTTAAATACTTGTTTGATGCACTATTAATACACTAAAGATTGAAGTTAAATACTGCAGAAAATTTAAACCATCAAATGTCGGAACCTAATTTTTTTTGTCTTTTAGTGCAGGGATGCGGTGACAGATATGTTAATTTTTTGTGGGGACAGATATTATTTCGCTGTTGGACAGACAGTTAATACTCCAATGAATAGAATTAAATACTTGTTCGATGCACTGTAAATACACTACAGATAAATGTTAAATACTACGCGGAACCAGACTTTTTGTCTTTTAGTGCGAACTTTTTTGTCTTTTAGTGCGGGGATAGGGGGGGATGGGGTGCGGAGACAGTTATCTGGTCCTTTTTTTTATTATATACAAAAAATATCAAATTTCACAATCTACATTCGTTTTCAACAAAATTCTAAATCTACACAATATGTAGAATTATTTTACATAAATGAAAAAATAATATTTTCACAAAATTATTATGTGGAAATTCCATGCCAGCAGAATTATTCTGCGAAAATGGAACTTTTCCTGTGGATTTTTTTAAAAATGTTTTAATTGTTTGATTAGTGACAATTAAATTTTATGCTTAGGAATTTTGTCGTGACAATTAATCTTCATATTGTTCTAATTTTAATTTGTGATAACAATTAAATTTTATGCTTAGGAATTTGTCGTGACAATTAATCTTCATGTTGTTGTTCCAATTTTAATTTATGACATCTACTATTAGTGGTTTAATTAATATATTATTTGCTGAAAAAATTTAATTATAATTTGAAATACAATCTCCAATACTGTCTTAATTTTCATTTTACAAACATATTCAAATATTCAAACAATTAACACATAAAACTTCAAAATAACTAATCAAACAATTAAAACATCTTAAAAAAATATACAGAAAAATCTCATTTTCCGCAGAATAATTTTGCGGAAAAACATTTTCCATTTTCGCAAAATAATTAAGCGGATTATGTAAATTTGGAATTTTGTTGAAAACGGATGGAGATTGTGAAAGAGGGACTGCTGATAAAATTTTACAGGATAAGAAAAGAACAGGAGAGATGCAACATGCAAGCGATTGGTGTTGAAAATTTTAAAGGCACGACAATCTCGTTGCTGTATTTCTTTAATTAAGTTTACTTTCTAGATGTACCAAGTACGCTGTTGAAATCAAATGAAAACCCCACATCCATTTTAATCTTCTCCATTCCTCTAAGAAAGTGTTAATATTTTTTTGCCAATAGAAATTTCAAACGAGGCTAATTAATTAATTAATCAGACATGACAAAATTCAACAAAAATATCCCACTAATGAACAAACTAAAGGGAACCCCTTTTGGACAAAATTTCACTCTGGGATTAATACATATTACATAAATATCTTACTAATGAACATTTACATGAGTCCTTAAATCACAAAACTCGATCGAGAGAAAATAAAAATAAAAAGAGAGAAGAGATGAAGGAAACTACAATACTCCGTTTCTGATGGGCTGGAAACTTTTCCCCTAATTAAAGTACCCAACAAAGTGCTCAGAGAAGGATCTCCATAATTTATTTACATCATCTATCAAAACACCAGCAAATTAAGGGAGAAAATTAAAGAGAACTAAAACGAACATAGTCTCTTAGGTTTCTCTTTCTTATTAGAAGGAAGCACTCTAGGTGGTGATGTTGATGTTGATGTTGATGTTACCTTCTCTGCCACCCTTTCATCACTCAGAGCTCTTCTCCTAACTATTCTCTTTTTAATCCGCCGGATTCCCAACATGTCTAAATCTTCACCGTTCAATGTCGGCACCAAGTACCACCATATCGAGGTGCAACATACGGCGAAAACCCTACCGAAAAATACCAGACATACCAAGACAATTACTAAAGCCCATGGCCAGTAAGAGCAGGGATTCATTCTATTGAAAGAAATCCATGAGAAAAATCCAGTCTTTGTTAATTTCTCCTTTTTGTCTCCGTCTTTGACGACCTTTACCCTCGCCTCATCCTTCGCTGGAACCGGTAGTGGCCGTGGCGATGTGGGCAGCGACACTATGCTTCTATGGCAATATTGTTTATCAGATCCCTTTATGTTTGCCGGATTCTCTTTTGATTCAGGAAGACGAATAACGATCGGTACCCAATCATTGCCATCGGCGTGCTTGAATCGCACCAGGACATGATCGTCTGTTCCGGTACGGGCGATGATCTTCTCCTTCCTTGATTCAAGCTCCGTCAAAACGGTGGAGAACTTGTCAAGGCCCCGAGATGCATACGGGTTGTTTTTGCTTGTTGACTTTCGGCCTTTTTGTATCGGCGTCCCCGGTGGGCTGAATGTATCGTCGTCTAGCGTCTTGAAACTTCCTGCGCCGCAAAACATGCTTGAGAGAGAGAGAGAGAGAGAGAGAGAGAGAGAGAGAGAGAGAGAGATTTAATGAGATGGAAAGAGAGGGGATGCTATTTCATGTGAGGAAAAACATATATGTGTTGAGGCATAGGTTTATAAGGAGAGGGGATCTCTTTGAATATCTCTTTGACTAGCTTGTAGCTTAATTTCTCAAATAATGAATTAATTCTCGGTGTACTTAGAAGAGAATTAATTATGAGGACACTTTAGTCTTTAGGGGACCGGGTCTAAAAAATAATTTTAGATTTTTAGACATACGTTTCTTGCTGAACAAATTTGCTCCTATACAATGAGTCCTTCCTTCAGAAATAAAATTAATTTAAAAGTGAAATTTGCGTGATTACATATTTAATTGTGTGCTAATTAGCTCATTCAGACTGTCAAATTAATATGGTATAGGAATAGGATTCATTTTTTGAGAAAGAGAATAATTGTTTTTTTAATTCGAAAAAATAGATATAATTGCACAAATGACGTGGTTTTATTAAGTTTTTTTTAAACACATCAATATTAATAGTGCGGTTCTATGTTTTCTCATATGTTAAATCCATCTACCACAAATTTGTTCAAAAGCTGCTCGAACTAGCTAGTGCAGTTCGATTTATTTTTCGAGGAAAAAAAAAATCAATTCTTTCATTCATGAAAAATTGATTTTTTTTTTTTGGTTTTTTGTTTTTACTTTCTGAAAAAGAAAATCTTTGTACTGACACTGTCATTCTGTTGTATATGAAAATTTAATGAGTTATCAAAGATTAATCTACATTCTACATCAATGTCAGATCGATGATGTCACATTGTACGTGAGTTTGGTCCATAGATATTTTTTGAAGAAAAGGTGCATAGATTTAATTATAGACCGATTGACTTTTCAACAGTAGTCTAGGAGTCAGGAGACGACTTTGATCAGAGTGCTGGAAAGTCCTTAGTCATGTCATATTGTCATGTGAAGAGAGGGGAGAGAGGAATTCAAGGAAGCTTCTCTAATTATATCTAACATGGCGTGTCTTGTAAGGCCTTGGATAATGTTTATCGTTTTATTTTAAATTCGATTTCTAGATGGGGGTGGGAAATATAAATATTTCAGTATAGTATATAATTTATTAGTTTTGAGTTTTTATAACTTATTTTATTTATTTTTTTTCAGTTTGACGCAACTCATTAACTCTTATTTATTTTTATTTTTTTTAGTTTGCGGTCAATAAGAGGCTGCTCTCAGGATTGGTGACCAAGCCAAGCCAAGCCAATTAAATCTGATCAGACAAAGTCTTCATTTACTGTGTACCACGCCTCGAATTATTGTCAAAACCCGTGAAAAAAAAATGCAGCTTGCAAATTAAGTTGCAAGTATGGGATTTCTTTCCAAAGAAACACCGAGAAACTTGAGGAGTCGGTGCAGTTCGATGCTTGGTCATAATCGTCTGATCAGTATCAAGTTTCGTGCGTAAATGATCCGAACGAATTTTAATGTTATGATATAAAATGTTGATGTAGATCATACGGCTCCGACCAACATCAGACCGAATTTGTACCTATGCGGCTATGCCCGTCAGACCATCGATCCCCCAATTCCAAAACTTGTACTCTATTAATTATATAGTTCCAAGTTTGTTATCACAAGGTGAAAAAAATATATCAAAAAAACATTGGAAAAGTGCTCCCTCTGTGCATCCTTACAAAATAGAGGCTGCGGACTCTAGTCTAATTTTTAGTTGTCGATTTGGTTGAATTTAAATTAAACTAAACTGGGTTCAAACTACTTGGAACAGTTGAAAGTAAGATCACAATATTTGTCAAAGCGAGCTACAGAAACCTGACGGACAACAAACAGAACCAATAAGTGAAAAAAAGAGGGTTCAAGGACAGATAATTTCGTTGTTATTCATCTCTCACTGATTCGAGAAAAGTTAAAAAATAATGACAGCTTTCTGAAATGGTCTATCTTGTACCCTCAATTGTTACCTTATGTGTAATTTTTTTTGAGGGAGTAACAAGCGAGGTTACAAGAATTGAGCAGACAAGATGACAATGAACATTTCCCAACGATCTATGGTTAAGAGTCAGGGGCTGCTCAATTCTTAAGGGTACAATGATCATTTTAATTTTTTTACTAAGATTAAACTACATTTATCATTATTTAAATTAAGAAATGGGGATATTGATAAAATAAGTTAGTTTCGATGGGAAAATATCTAAATAACAAAGTTACGATGCATCTATAATTTCTCCAGATAATGTTTAATGAATTAGACGACATTTACATGAGAGGTCTGTTCACTTTTAACTCTAATATACCTTCTTCTGACTAGCACACAAAACTTCACTGAAACAATAGCTGCTCAATGATTACTAAAAAGAAAAATCAATTCTGCTACTGAACAATGCATATACAATCAACTCCCACTTATATGCTGGCATTTCTCTCAACCAGCCTTTCTGTTAGGGTTTCAGCGGCTAGTATGAGAAGCTCTACCATCTCCAAGCTAGCGGAGGAGAGAGGATCGGCTTTCTCAGACCTAGATGTCTCTGGCGGATCTGACAATTCATATAGGCTCTCATAGGTTATTGCATTATCTGTCGAATCACCAGACCAGCTAATAGGAAGAACACTGCCTAGTGCTGTCTTCATTAGGTTTGATTCGGTTATTACACAGCTAAGTGCTTCATATGTATTTTCTGATGGTCCTGCTTCTGACTTCAAATCTTCTTCAACCTGAAACAAAGGTTCTATTTTTTCATTCTGCAACAATTCACAACTCCAAAAAGGATCCAATGCTCATTTTTTCTGTGACCATCATGACTGTTTTTTTTTTTTCAAGACATTAAAAATTCAAATTCCAAATGAAAGTGTGAACTGTTTGGTCATGTTCCATATCAAGGGTAGTACATTCACATAAAAATCTCTGATTTCTTATATTATACAAGATCAAGAAACCAAAATATCAGCTGTATTGTAGTTAATTGGGCTGCATCTGTTGATTATATTACCTTTTGATCATGTACAAAACAAACTACAATTTTATGATTTTTTATGTCGAAGCGTTATTTTCAAGATAGAACTTCAACAGTTTACATTTTTCATGGGAACCTGGATTTTAAATTATCAGTAGAAAAAGATGGCTCAGATGGGGGTGCCAAATATATGACCATAAATACCTTCATTTTCAAAAAGTGGGAACTATAGGTTCATCATACAAAATATAACTATATAGCCATAAGCTCACTGCTCACATATGAACCCCAAACTTTTTAATTATATATAATTTTAAGAATAGACACTCACAACGAGATGATTTTGGTTTAGTATGGAGTTGGCAAAGAGGAGCTAACTACAGTTAGGGACAATTGCTGTATCTATGAAGTATTCATTTTCCATCTATGCAGTTGAACTTACAAAACACACTTTTAAAAATATAACAATATAATGATGTCAGAAAATTATAAACGCAAGTTTCTTTTTGCAGAAATGATAAAACACAAGTTTCTTTTTGCAAAAGAATGAAATAGTTCTGGCAAACCTTCATAAGTAAGACATGAAGTCTGTGAATTGAAGACGTGAACCGTTCCATGTTAGCTATGCTTTCTTGAAAAGTTGCATTTTCGATTTTTAGCCTGTACCCATTCCAAAAATATAATAAAGGCTAAAAAGCATTTGATATTTTGGACAATTGAAGTAACAGAAAAGTGGATACCTTGCAAGATTGACCGAATGTTCCTTTGTGTCAGTGTTAGCTTCCTCTTGCACATTACTAATCCACCGTGTCAAGTAGGTTCTTTTAAAAATGTTCTTCAACCTCCCTTCTTCTTGAGTTTTATTTCTTTTCACAATGGCAAGATCAGTACTCACTACACTGGCATGTCTAGGATTAATTCCACTATCCCTACAATAGGTGGGCTCCAACATATTAAAACCTTCACAAAACAACCAAAAATAGAGTTGAATTAAGCGATCCGTACTGTTGTAAAAGCTGAATATCTTGCTTCAACTTGGCCAATTCCATGAGTGCTTTCACCTTTTCGTTGGTCACCTGTACAAAGGAAGTGATGAGTGATCACATGGTTTCAAGGAACAAGAAAATGATCGACTATTTCTGAAAACAAAACAGCAAACAAATCACCTGGGATAAGTTCTTTTGGAGTTCCTCGACTTTCTTTAATAGAGCTTCATTCATATTTCGCTCATGTAAATGCCTCTCTTCTTGCTGAGATAGTAGTAACAGTGTGGCAACCTGTATGTTGTAGAAAATTAATCTTTTAATTAGTACAATCATATTCAATTAAGTATTAAATACAAGAAAAAAAATAAAGATCATCTATCATATGCACCTTCTCTTGTAAAGCTTGAGCAAGCGCGTTTGACATATCAGTATTCTCACTAGAGATGTTTGTGGGAAGGTTAGAACTCTGCCAATAGAAAATCATGACAAACATCATATAAAAAAATAAAATAAAAGCATTGATTAAGTTCATTTCACTACTTTTATACCTGAGCTATAACATTCATAACATCTGCACTAACATGCACATCTTTGTATTCTATGCGATCATTATTATCTTCTTGCGGTTCTTCTGACGAAGTTTTGGCATTGCATTGTGGCTCAATTTTAATCTGGCATAACAACTCTAGAATTTTACTAATGTCGACCTTTACATGAGATCCTTCTTCTTCCAATTTTCTTGAAATTTCAAGTCTCACATGGTTGCAAAACTCCTGCAGCGATTTTAGTTTGTCGCTAACCAGGTTGTCATATAACTTCTGCAACCAGAAATGAAAGTACCTAAGTTTCAGACCAAACAATAAAAAGCAGATTATAGGATGAAAGATCTTACTTGTTTCTTCTCTAAAGACCGTACATTTCTCCTTAAATGATGTTCAATCTCAAGTCCCTATAAACAAAAAAGAAGCATAATAATTAACCAATACCAATTTTCAACTCCATTTCGTTCTTCTTTCAAGTACATTTACCATTCGAAGGTTGTTTTGGAGCTTATCAATTGAACTTTTAAGAGCATCTTTCTCATCTTCTAAAGAAGCCTAAATGGTAAATTTAAACACAAAAGAATCAAGACACATATAGCCTATAAAAATAAAGATAAATGAGGTAATGATGAACAAGCAATAACATATGATAGAAAAAGGTTTCTATAAAGTTTACAATGTACTTCATTGTTGAGGTCTCGCCATCTTCACTATATATCCAATTATCAGGAGAATCATGAAGAAGGCATTGGCATTTCTCTTCTGTTGTAGTATCTGAAGATGAAACCATATCTCTCTCGCGTATTCCATAAAATTTTACTACAACCTAAAAGAGAATAAATCGGTAAAATATCATAATTAAACTTTTCAAGGAAAGAAAGTTCAAATTTACGTACTTTTTCATAAGGCTCAATTTGGTTTTTCAGATCCTTCAATTCGGCCTCCAATTTTTCTTTAGATCTCTTTTCATGTAAACATGAAGATTGAAGTTCTTCTATTCTGCAAGTTACATAGCCTGCTCAGAAAGGTCTCCGGTTTTCACACTTGAGAAATTATGTGCCGACTCAATTTGAGAAATTATGCGCCGACTTAATTAGGCTTCAATAAAGCCCAATGATATTTAAGAGTAAACTAAACCATATCACGTCTCTTCCCTTTATGCAATTTAACAATAAGGAAACAAAATGGGCTATGCGGTTCCAAATTAGTACCAGTAAAAGACCTGACCAACATGGGGTTTCAATGTGGTATTTTACTATGTAAATCCTTACTTACAGCGAACACAATGTTCAAATAGAAGATACCTTTCCTCAAGCTCAGCTAATTTCTTAGATAAAGGTTCCTCTCTTTCCTTCACCTTTTCACACTGTTAGAAGAAAAAAGGAAAGGAGAATTACAAAAGAGTTCCTTGCAAATAGGATATAATGAACCTATGGACTATTCAGTTCAAATATAAAGGAAACCATATGACCTCCATTAAAGCTTGATCTCTTTCAGTGAATGCCGCAGCAACGCAGCTTTGGAAAAACTTAACTTGTTTCTCTGCTTCTTTATTCTGTACTTAACAGTAGAACAGAAATATAATTAAAGAACTTTTGCCAAATAAATGTTCAATAGTTCAATAGTTCAATGTTTGTGATTAACATTCTTAATTTGTACGTTTAAAATAAAAGCACACACAACTACCAAGATAAATTTCAAAGAACAACCCTTTGTGACCACTGTGCCCCTCAACACTACAACTTATGTTTAGCACATTCAAACCTCATATTTGGGCCAACAAAAATGATGTCTGACAATTTTCTCTCCTTATTCCGTATATTATCCTCTTCTTTGTCTTATTTTGGTAAAACACTTAACCGAAATTCTTAAATTGGGAGAAAAGTGAAAGACATAATGGTGTAATGCACAAGTACGGAGCACATATTTGTCCAAGAAAACAAAACTAATTTTACAGATAAAAAGGAATTTACTTGTCTGCATATAACAGTGCAAATATAAAAATCCATAAAATTGAAATATGGGTTTTGTTCATTTGCAAAAAAAATTGCCTCGCCTTGAGCAAGTACAAGTTTTGCTAGTGATAAGGGAGGTATGATACCTTCAACAGTTCAGCATTATGCAGTTCCGCAAGCTGGCTCTGGAAAAAATAAAGCACAGGATCAAATGCACCAGTAAACTAAGGTAACAAATATATACATATATATAGTTGTTCCAATGTACTGACGTTACCATATCAGCCGCTATGCTAATGGGTAAAATTTTACCGTGTTTAGAATTTTTTTTATTATTTTTTCTGAATTTTTGAAAGATGACCATATTTGGCATGCAAATATTGGCAACTTTCTATTATTTTAGGGTCATCTAACAAAAATCTGAAAAAATAGTACACATTGTAAAATTTGGTATACAGCACAATTTTGATATGTAGATTTTATTGAAATGCTTGGATCTACCGTTTGGACATTAAAAAGTAAATTTGACATTAGCAAAACTCTCTCTCTACACACACACACACACTCTCACACCCTCACTTAAAAGTCGCAAACATTTCGATACTGGTAATAGACTGTACTAGTAATGAAGGTCCTCAATGGTACAAAAAGAGCATAAAGTATAAATAAAGATATGAGATTAGAGACTAACTTTAATCCGATAGGCCTCAGCAAGCTCCTCTTGAAGATTATGCTTTTCCCTTAAGCAACTAGCTAGTCTTTTCTGAAGAGTTTCAATATCTTGCTCTAGATTAGCTGTCCTGAATATTCACAAAACTTTAATCTGACTGCAAATATTTACAGTATTTTGAAAACAGGATCCAAAATGTAATATGAATGAGGCTATGGTAATATGCATATTATACAATGGCCTACGCTGTACTTATATTTTTGTTTTTAACGTCCAAAAAGTCGATCTGAACCATTCAGCATTCTCTTCGTATTAAAATGCACTTGCAAACCAAATTTTACATTTTCTAGAATTTTTTTACTGTTTTTTTAGATAGGTAGAAAGCCGCTCGATTTGAAAATTCTGGACCATCCAAAAACAGTGATTTTCTGCCTATCTAAAAAATAGTAAAAAAATTCTAAAGAATGCAAAAAAATTGATTTGCAAGTACATTTTCATATGGAAAACATGTTTAGCTGTTTGGATAGACTATTTAAACTTTGAACATAGAGATATGGATGCATATTACTGGTCAAACTGTAATATGCATATTACCATAGCCTCACTCAAGTAATATAATTAGCATCAAACACTCATATTGATCGAGATCTTGGAAACAAAGTTCCAGTTATTATAATGACAGGGACAAGAATCTGCTAAATATTGACAATTTTGCCCATAGCTGCTTATGGATTCTTCCTCTCTTTTCAACTTCAGACACAGGTTGAAACTCATATATCGGAGAGTAAGATGCTATGGTTCAAATTCATATAAAGTCTGGGCTAATATTGCTTGACCGAACCTTTATTCTAATGGCTGGGTGCTACCAGCAGTATGCCCAACCATAAAAGAAACTGGTTTCTTTAATGGGAAACTTGCAAATTTATGACTTGCAGGTTATGTAAAATGCTGGTGTATCTAGCAAAATCCCAATTGCTAAATGAGTTTTTTTATCAAGAAATCTAATTTGCAAGTTTAACTGAATTAAAATTTAAAAGAGTGAGAAACTAGAGAAAAGTAACACCTTTGGGAGTGCATCTGTGCTGCCATTGAGAGATAGTCTGGCCCTGCCTGTTGCATACATAGTTGCTCTATATCTTTCTTTAGCTCGTCACGCTCTTCATGTGGAAATGAAAATTAGAGCAGGTAGAGTAAAATAGGGGGGAGAGAGAGAGAGCAGGGAAAAGAAGATAGTAGAGGATGAATTACCACGCTGAAGTTGCTCAACACGAAGATTCAATGCTTCAACATCCACATTTTTTCCTCTCTCTTCCATCGCTGCGAATAAAAAGATCAAATTATCATGTACAAAATCCAACCACTGCAGTAGAACAGATAAAGATTTTTTATATGATGCAAAATATCAGTAAGAAAGAGAGAAATTGAAGGCAAAGAAAAAAAAAAAAGATAATTCTTCCCTTTAAATTTTTTTTTTAGTGGACACTATGGAACAAGAGATTATTATACCAGAGATATGTTTGCTGTAACTTAGAGATCAAGAATCCAAGAAATGGCAGAATGATACGCAATTTGTCTAAGAACATTACTCACAACTGGAGCCTAGCTGATTAATCGGTTGAAGAGCGTAATTAAACAGTTACGAAAATCACACACTAAACGATCCTAACACACTAAATTTCATAATTCATTATCTTATGTAATATTTCCCCCAAGGAACAGTTCCTTATTCGTACAAAATTTCGCCCGGTACCTTATTCCCCCAACTGATGCAACTTGAGCTTCAAAGGTCGAAATTAGTTGAGGGAATACAAGCAAACAAAACATCAATTAAAATAGACTTGCTGTTCCAAATGAATACGAATAGACAAGTATTAAGCAAACTAAAGAGATCATACCTATTTTCACAAGAAGGCGGGTCCTCCGACTTGATCGAGAGAGAGAGAGCGCACTACACTATGGCGTGAGCGGGTGGGTTAACACTTAACAGTAAGCCAGGTTGCGGCGGAGCAGACTGGTTGTTGAGAACTTGAGATCGAACAATTACTTCCCAAGGCAAAAGAGAAATGCGAGCCCGTATCTTCTGCAATTTCTTTGTAATTTCATACGGCCAGATGTATATCGGCCCGGCCCATCTAACACCCATTCAATCATACGAACCCAAAACCTTTTTATATCTTGGGCCGTTTCAGATATACTTGGACATCGGCGGGTAAGGTTTTAAGTTTTAACAGAGTAGTTTTAGCTTCATACAGCGCACGAACCAAATCCAGCGCTGTTTTGATTATCTATAAATATCCATGCGCTGCATAAAGTCAAAACTATTCCGTTAAAATCTTTACCCGACATGTGAGAATCCGAACCCGCTTTATGTTGCCTCCTCTCCTTTCTTCGTTCAATTTCTCTCCTCTTTGCGAAACCCCAGTGCGTCATCACTTGGGCGAAAATGGCGGCATCTCTTCAACGGCGAGTACTCCCCTTCGGTCGTGCTCTCTTCGCGCAAGTCAGATCGCTCTCCTCCGAAGCTCTCGTTGAGATCAAGCCCGGCGAGGTCGGGATCGTCTCTGGAATACCTAAGGAGCATCTTACGCGAAAAGTACTCGCCTTTCTTTTAAATTTTCTTCATTTACTTTAGATTTGCTAATGCTTAACTCAAGATTTATTCGTATTAGTCGTTTTAGGTCTCAATTTATTTTTACTCGGAGATAAAATCTAATGTAGTTGTTAACGGTTAACCCTATTATCATTGAGGATATAATTAGTTGATTGAACCTTATAATTCTTAGTTAGCTTCCTAGAGACTGCATGATCGGTTTTATTCCACTATTTAAAATTACTTTGTTGCCATGGATTAGGTCATGATCTATTCACCTGCCAGGACTGCAACTCAGCAAGGTTCTGGGAAGGTCGGAAAATGGAAGATCAACTTTTTGTCAACTCAAAAGTATGAACATTCTTTGATTAGTATTGTGTAGTTTTCTAATTTGACTCTACTTTTGTCAAGTATGCTTTCCTTGTGCAATTGACTAGATACTTAGCATTTCACTTGGTGAAATTTAAATAGGCTCTATACTGCTCTCAACAACCTCAGCTGCAAGTTAGGCAATATTGAACAAAAGAGCATCTTCAGATGCTCTAAAAGTACTTTAAAGCTCTTGAAAATTGTCTTCGACATATCACTGCAATTTAGATTTATATTGAGGAATATTTGCCAGTTATGTTACATGAGAGTTTTTGTTGAGATAGATCGTCAATGACATGTAACTCTGCCGGTTGGCTGTATATAAAACCCCGTGTGTCTCTTTTTTTATTGATAAAGTAAATGACATCCACTAAAAATAGATGTAAATTTCCCAAAGCAGTGGTCCAAGTTTCTAATCCTAATAATCTCTTTTGCATCTATCCAAATGGACACATGATAAGCACTCAAAAGAATTTTAATTATCATGCTTTTAACAGGTGGGAGAATCCATTAATGGGATGGACCTCCACTGGCGACCCATATGCAAATGTGGGAGACGCTGCGCTGAGTTTTGAAAGTGCAGAGGCTGCTAAGGCTTTTGCGGAGAAACATGGCTGGCAATATGTGGTATGACTTTTGTAACTTAGGTGAAAGCATTTGACATTACTAGAATTTCCTTTAATGCATATTGGGTTTGAGATTTATGTGAAAATTAATGAATTTATTTTTGTAATAATGGGAGAAGATGTGTATCTGATGTAATCTGACTTCATTTTATGCAGGTACGAAAACACCATACTCCTCTTCTGAAGGTTTGTACCTCTTTCCTTGAGCTTTCTAGTTTTCAATTTGAGCTTGCTCATTAGGTCTTTATTTATAATTGCGGTTTGCATGTTAATTCAATAGAATTTTTATTTTATATTATGTTTCCTACTTCGATGATATTCCCAATTAAGCATTGTTTCTGAGGCCAGAATGAATTCTGTGGATCGTTCTTGACCTGCTAAAATTGTTAATCTAGGGTGGAACTAGTGGCTGTGGTAATGTCACAACTGATAAGTTGGCATATGTTACAAAACATTCGAATTAAATTTTACTTCGAAGTTGTCCAATAACTTAATTTTGTTATATGTTGTACCGGAGTGGTTTGATTATATCCATTTGCGTCTGTTGTATTAGACATGGGCGGAGTAGTATTTTGCATTAAGCAAAATCAATATTTTTTTTCTTCCCAGCAAATATCTTAGTATGTATGTTAGTTTCCTTAATTTGTCATTCCTTTTCCCCTGGAATTTCAGTTCTAACTTTCATGATTTGGTTATTGACCTAAATTCACTACTCAGATCAAGCTCAAAAAGAAAAATATCTTTACAGAACCATGAACTGTTATCAGTAGTCAGAGCCACTGCATAAAAGAAATGCCAATATACTATCTTATCCTTATTTTGTCTGTATGTGCTTTGAGAAAGAGGGGATGAACCTCTGGTACTGGCTTCATGCAATACCAAAATAAGTATGCATCCTCTTGGAGTACTATGAGTTACCAACCTATCTGCTCAAAACAGCTGAGGCAATATTCTCGTTTCCTTCCAAATATCTCTACTAAGGACCTATAATCAATTAGTGCCTGTTTTCTTCTAAATGTTTCCTTCTCTCTCTGCTTGTATTTGTACCTCCTTCCAAATATCTCTACTAAGGACCTATAGTCAGTTAGTGCTCCGTTTTCTTCTAAATGTTTCTTTTTCTCTCTGCTTGTATTTGTACCTCGTGATGCATGGATGCAAATTATTTTCAATTGGCACTGGTAAGTTGATGTCTGGTAAGCAATGTTGTAAAATACGGTTTTGTTCATACATGCAGAAGGTCACTGCATACTGCATATGCGGTATGCGGCCGCATATGCAAATTTTAATGCGGATTTTAAACTACATATTAATTTATTTCCACTCAAAACATGCAATATATTCTCATTAAAAATAACTTGTGTCACATGTCAGAGGAAAGAATTACATCGAATTCCAACATATTACAATCATTCAGTGAATTGGGTCTGAGCAAGGGCATTGATCTTAAAGTAACTCACTAAATTAATCAGATGCAAATAATTTTTTCTAAACCAGATGCAAACAATTAATTGATTGACATTCAGTGATAGAATCGCATGATGCCAGATGCAAATAATTACATGATTAAAAATCAATGTCTCTATATACTGGAAATATGTAATTTTCATGCGAAACCGCATATATGGGACTACATGAAGATTTTCATGTGGAATCGAACTGCACAAGCATATACGGCCACATATGCGGCCGCATGAACCGCAATTTACAACACTGCTGGTAACTGGTAAGTATAGAGAAATGGACAATGTACAGATCAAATTTTGTTATGGCTGATATGAAATTGAGGTTCTGGTATTTTAAGCATAGTTACGACTTTTCATATTTTCATAGGCTGAAGTAAATTATAAGAGATTAAATTGTGTTACTTTTGTAAGCCTATCGAGTGAACATTGGTATGAAGCTTTGCTTTCAACTTGCATGAGTGCTGCTTAGGTTCAAACAGAAGGGTTAAGTATGTGTTGTTTGCCCTTATCATTATTATATTAATCCGTTAATTGAAATTAAATTTTATTGTAGCCCAAATCTTATGCTGATAATTTCAAGTGGAAGGGGCCCCCAAAGGCAGGAGAACCTCCGAAGACTGCAGAAACCCCGAAAACTAAGACTCAAGAAGCTGCAAAAATTAAGGCAACTCCAAAAGCTAAAGCATGAGCATTAGATCAGATCATAGACTTAAACCTGATCACACAAGGATCTGTCCATTTCTTGTTCATGTTTTTTTTTTCCTTTTGTTTTTTCATGTTGAGATAGGATGTTCTGTGCGTAATGAGGGACCTAATTTGTAATAAAGTGCAATGGAAGAATCTTATAATCTTATATGCATGCTTTGTATTTTTATAACTATGTTTCTGCCATTAATGATGTCAAAATATTTTGATTAGTACTTTTCAGTTGTTCATAATAAAGCCTGGCTGCCTCAGACATGGAGCGATCGATGTTAATTGTTTTTTTTTTTTGAAACCTTTGCAGAGGCTGCGAAGTCGTGAGGAGGAATCGAACTCTGATCAACGTTAATTGTTAAATGGTGATTCACTGAAAAAAAAAATGCTCTGTTATTTTTCATATGCAATTCTCTGGCTAGAATATGTTGAAGCATGCGAACTACAGAGATTGTTATCTGGTTGTATATGGACTTCATGAGCACTCTGCTCAAGTTTTTCATGTAGACAGTCATTAAGATCTGTACCTCCATACATAGTAATATATGATAGTAATAGTAAGTAGCTATCGAGTTAAAACTATAGTTTGATTACATTCCATTACATGCCAAATTAAAGCCCTTGTCACAGAGCAGAGCTAAAACTAGTTTTACATCTATATATATATACTATTAGATTAGCAGCTGCTTCATAAAACCTGTACAGCTTACAAAAGAAAACAGCGAGCAGCAGCTTTAACATCTACCAAATAGCACCATCCTTGATCCATGCTTTGCAAGGGCTAACATAACCCTCGCTGGTACGAAACTTCCATATAAAGAGATAATCTCTCGAGTCACAATGAAGCCTTCTGACATCACATGGTGTGCAGACATAATTCCTTATGCCGTCGAGAACCCACTCAATCTTTACCCTGCATGTAAAACCAGTAGCTTTCGTCGGCATCATCGAGTTCGGTACCACAAGCTTCACTCCTCCATTAATCCTCTTGCAAGGGTTCTTAACCAGAGTCTCAAGCCACAGGCACTCGGGTTGGCCAACCAACGCTTTATATGCAGAGTTGGTTAGGCGAACCTTGTTCTGAGAATCTGAGATAACTGTTGGGAGGGTTTCCGCCTCCATGTCTAGCTCGACTTCGCTTGGGGTCTTGCTGATGGGGCCCGATATCACGGAGCTTACAATTGGGTCAATGCAGCCTACAAAGATGCTTGATCCTATGGGTCTGACGGGTTGAGGCACTAGTACTTTTGGCTTGATAAGCTGCGGCGCATTATTCTCTTTGGTCTCCCTTAATTTCTTGAGGAGGTCCTTCTCCACAGGAACATCCCTCTTAATTTCAGAAACTGCATTAATAGAAGCCGACCCAGAACACGAGACTAGAGATAGTGTCAGTGGGTCTTTTGACGTTTCGTTTGATTTGGCTGGAATTTTAGCACTGGAGACTGGTACTGAGGGAAAACCATGGATGGGAACCGGCACCTGAGTTGTATAAGGAAGGAAAGAGTTTACTCTGGTAGTCGTGGCAATGGCATCTACAGAATTCAAAGGACAGATTAAGGGTTTGGGTCTCTTTCCCACCTGGAACGAGGCCAGACTGGGGCGACCACGCTTACGGACCCGGCAGGGACGGGATTGGAGATACAGTGGAGTAGAAGCGCTGCATGACTTTATAGGCGGGTCGTCGAGGATTGGAGCCGGCGGCATAGGCGGCATAGGTGCAATGGGCCTGTACCTGGCCATGATCTCCTTAATCTTATTGTTTTCCTCCATAGATTTGACCATAAATTGCTCTCTGGTTAGTTGGGACATGGCGGGAGCCTCTCTCCTCTCTTCCTGGCGATGGAGATTGGAGAGAGTGGAGAGAGTGGGCCGGTGAAGGAAAAGAAGGGGGCGGAGGGGTATTGGATCGGAGCATTTATAGAGAGAATGAGCCAATAGGATGATGGCAGCATGAGAGACGATGCAATTGACACGTGTAAATCCAGCCTGGGTACGTGGAAAGAAGGTTCAATGGGGAAAGACACGTAGAATAATTAAACCAGTAGTGATGAACTGCGGTTAATCGATCGCCACTGCTTGATTTCATGATATAATTATATTTATTTATATTCATTCACAGTAGTTAAATTAATGCATGCATGCATGCATGCATGTTTGGATTGATTAATTAGGATTATTAATGCTTAACTGCATGCATGCATGCATCCATCATCCATGGCCTCTCTGCTACTTTAGTTAATTACTTGTAAAATTAATTAGTTAACCCCGGCCCGGCCCGGCCCCCATAGGAGAAGGAGATTAATAAAATGTTGACATGCATGTATCATGGCAGGGGTGGGTCTTGTGTGCGGCGAGAGCAAATCAAGGAAGGGGCTACGCTAGCGCTACTACTGGCGCGTGGGAGCTCATGCGAGGTTACACATGCATGCTAATTTGCTTTCCATTCATATATATATAACAGCAGTTTAATTTTATTATTAATTGTTAAATATTAATTAAATGACAAAGTTAATTAATACCAAAAATAAATGAAAAGCAGCATTATTTGTTGGCGCGATGCATGAGGTGAGGAGAAAGAGAGGGATTGGATTGGTTACCGATCGATGGAGTGGCGAGAGGTGGGAAGGCCAACCGGCGCTTTTCGTAAGCTAGAGGAGTTGGAGAAGGAGAAGAAGTTTGCGCTTTTAATGTTCATGATTTCATTTCTATTGCTTGTACGCATGGGAAGACTATGTAGCGAAGCACTGACAGTGGGTTCCAATGTCGTTTTCAGTTATAAGTTGAATAGACGGCGTCGTCATGGACTCATGGTGTGTCTTGTCTGTACCCGTGATAGAGAGGCAGGGAATCCGGATTCAAAATTGGGGCAGCCTCTGACCTGGTTGACACTTGGCGATTCTGAGCCAAATAAGTCTCTGTAACTGTAAGTGCTATTCTGAGCTTCAATCGTTCAAATTCTTTTGTGCCGTATGTGTTTCACGGTGCGTGATGTGAATATTTTTTTTTTTTTCACATGACATAATTGAAACAGTAAAAGACAGTACCGTTATAAACACAAATAGTCATATCATGTGTAGTTACGTTTTTCTTTTATTAATTTTAAGTTAATTCAATGAAAAAAAAAATTAAAATATTAAAGAATAAGAAGTTATTATAAAATAAATTAAAATAAAAAATAATGTTAAAAAATGTACATCAAGTGACGATGGTCTCGTCACATGTATCATATTCGATCGAATGTGTCATGCGAAGAGATATACTATGTAACACTTAATCTGTCAAACATGAAGTTAATATGTCAAACAAGACATGAGTAGAAAGATAGATTAATAGCTGAATAAATTAAACTACACCTTCAAATGAATTAAATTACTTCATGTTTACTCTATCACTCAATTGGTCGAACTGGATTAACAAAATTGGTGAACATATAAGAACCATCATTTGGTATAATGACAAAGACACATGATTCCTATAGAGATCGTGGATTCGAAACCCAAATTGAAAAATTGTTTAATTCCGACTCGCTACTCCAAACAATGCATAGCTTTGATAAAAAAAAAATGCACATTACATTATTTGATTAGTCTAAATTTCCTTACTAAGATTTATAAAATAAAACAAATGTTCTGTGACGAGAATAGATACACTTACTACATTCTATAGTTACAACATTTCACAACATAATTTTTTAAAATTCAAACTGTTCAATATGATCTCTATATTAAAATGTATTTGGAGATCAAATTTTACATTTTTTATTTTTTTACTATTAAGTATTTTATAAAACTGTTGTTTTCAGACCATTGAATTTTGTACTTATCTTAATAAATTATAATAAAAATTAAACAATATAAAATTTGGCCTCGAAACACATTTTAATATAGATATCATGTTGAATGGTTTGAATTGACTGTTTGGACTTTGAAAAATCATGTAGTAAGATGTTATAACTTTAAAATATTGTAAGTGGATCCCACCTCATGTTCTCTACTTATTGTAGGACCCAACTAGGACGTGATGTAGGGCTGCCAAAAAAATTCCTAGTTCGTGATTCGATTGACTTCGATTCGAAAAAAAAAATCACAACTAACTCGTTCGATTGAAGTTCGTTCTGAAACAAATTAAACCAGTTCGGTTCGAATCTTATTCAAACTCAAACACAAACTGGGGTAAATTTGATTTTGTTTGATTCGTTTGCAGCCCTAATGTGACGTGACAAACACGACGCGATTTGGTCACGTGACGTGACGTAACTAATTTTTTTTTTCACGTGACGTGACATGGCTTGACATAAATTAGTCATGTCAATTTTTTTATATTTAATTTAAATTGTTGAAAATTCAGAAAAAAAAATATTAAAATTTCTATAAAATAAGCAAATAATGTTACAATTTTTTTTAGGAAAGTCAATTGGACATCTGTCATAACTTTAAAAATTCAAATACAAATATTCATTGAACTAAATTAGAAAAAATAAAAATCAGTACAACATGAGTACCAGTATTACTGAATCTAAACTAAAAATGAAACTTGGATACTCTATGCGTATAAAAAAACTGAAAATTAACTAGAAAAAACTAGATACTCTAAGTTTCATACTATAACGTAACGTAACTAGTTTGTGTGACGTGACGTGACGTGACGTGTAATTTTTGCTCAAATGCGGTTATGTCACGCGGCAAGCGAGTCACGTCACGTGATCAACACACATAACATGACGTGACTAATTTTCTTCTCTAGAACTAATATCATAGACTAATATTTATTTTTCAACATCTTAACCACTAGGCAGATTAATTTGAGTCATAATTCACGCTGTCAAACAAGATATAAATAATGATCATATTTGGTTGAGCAAAGTCAGGATTAAATTACCTAGTCCAAATTAAGGTGGATAAAGTTTCTCTTGTCTACTTAAATCATGGATTAAATTATTCTTATTTGAGAAACTACATACTTAGCGCAGTGGCACGAGCCTTATCTCTCTTTAAAAAGTCAAGTTCAATTCTTTAATTAAAATAACATTTAAAAAATATTGCAGACGTAGTTTGGCTCTTTAATAAAAAAAAGTTACTCTTATTCAGTTGGTGTATATAAATATATTACTTAAGTCGGGACTTAAAAGTTGTTTATTTCAACTTTATTTTTAAATAAATTAATTGTAAATTCATTGATTTGTTTCCTTTTTCATTGATTTGTTTCATTTTTCCTTTTTCCGTCAAGTTAGTAAATTTGTAAATTTACATTTTAACAATGTTGCGGAATAAATTTCAGATTTTTTAAAAAAAAATATAAAAACACAACTAATAAAAAGAAAATACAAATCAAACTTGACCCAAAAAAGTAAAATAAAAATAATAATTTAATCCTTCTTAAATTTAAATAGAAACTAAACAACAATGAAAAAAACCTCCCTCAAACAAAACTACTTAAAAAATTTATATAAAAACATTGTGAGATTAGAGTGAGATTTGAGTGAAATCAGTGATTGTTTGGACTTCTGTATGCTCAACTTTCTTTCTTTTGAGCTGTTGTGTTCAATCTGTTGTTTGTGTGGACCACAGGAGTGTTGTCTTGTACCGGTCACAACTTGTATACCTCTCTTCATTAAATAATAGAAAAGCATGCCTTTTAAGGTTGCATTGTGCTGGAGACATAGGTCCTTCAGTGATCGAACTTCGTTAACAACTCCTGTGTCACTTTCTCTAACTCTATCTATTTACTTTACTACACTTTAATATTTATTTACAATTTAGATTTTAAGTTCTTGATTCCGCTAAGAACTTACAGTAGATAGATTAGTTAAACATAAGAACTTATCTATCCGGCCGATAGTTACAAGTTGGGGGATTGAATTTTAAACAGACGTATTCAACCCTCCTCTAAGTGTCGTTAAGGACAACAAAAATGAATCTTTCATTTTTTTTATTTGATGACAAAAGTATTTATAACTACTCAGATTTAGAATTTAAATGTTTGCAGATTTATATTAAAATATTTACAAGTAGAATTGTAAAAGAATATAAATATAGTTTTAAATGCTTGAATATGAGTGCTGAAAATTAAACCTAGACATTAAATACTTGGAGAGACGCGCTCGTGGATTTATTTAAGAGATAATTATCAGGCTCATATATTTTAAATTACAATGAAGTAATAAGCTAAGATAAAGGGTGGAGTTTTTGTTCAAAGAATTTTGGATAAAGTCCTATCCAAAATCAGATTTAAACCGTCGGATTTGATTTGAAATTTCCATCAACGGTTTAGATTTATAAAATTTGCTTGAATAATGTTTCTGTTGTCTGGCACCAGTCCGTGCCTACCTTTTGGTTTCAATTTAGTCATTATTTAGATTAAACATATACGACAAATAAATATGAAAGCCGTCCTAGCTCAGTGGTAGAGCGCGTGGCTTTTAACCACGTGGTCGTGGGTTCGATCCCCACGGACGGCGGGTTACATATTTTTACCATCTTCCATCTTTGGGTCGGATATTATCCGAATTATTCGAAAATTTATTTATCTGAATAATAAATATATAATATATAGTTTAATATATATTATGAAAAATATATATTATTCATTATTATAAAAAGCGAATATCCGTATACGTATCCGTATCCATCTAATATCCGATCCGTATTCGTATCCGAAAAATAAAAGTGGATACAGATATAGTTTTACCACTATCTGATGACAGGAACCCGTTATTTCAATTATAACCGTTGATTTTTGTTGAGATTCACGCATGAAAAACTTTTTGCTTTGAGATTCGTGCATGGAAAAATTTGAATAGTTGAGATCAAAATAACAGGTTTGTGTTAGTCCTTTTGATTAATAGCAGATTTGTTTCCTTCATATTGGATTCTCTTAAAAAAAATTATAAGAAAAAAGTTGCAGAAATTATTAGCGACTAATATTCAATTTTATTGCAATTTTCTTCAAATTATTTGAAAAAAATCAAACATTCGGCAAAAGAACAGGAAAAAGATAGATAAAAATAGGGAAAAAACATAAAATATATTTACAGCTACTCTTTCATAAATCTTCCAAGTTTATTGTATGTTCCTAAGAATTTTCAATTTTCATTGTGGATTTATTGCCAACAATAAATATTTATTGTTAAATATGACACAATAACAAACTAGCATGTTTTCAAACACAACACCAATTAACACATCTACACACCATAGTAACAAGACTCGTGATATATTCACATTTAATTCGCGTTTAATTCGTTTTTTTAATGTTTCTGAATCGAACTCCGAATAAAATGCGTAATACGTTTTATTCGCGAATAAAACGCGTATAAAACATGAATCGGCGAATTATTCGCGATAAAAATGTCAAAAAAAAAATGTTTTTGAGGATTTTTTTGGATTTTTTTTTGCTTCTTTGTTGTACCGAATCATTCCCGAATTATACTCTAATCACAAATTTTTGATCTCGCCGAACTAAACCCGAACTTTTGATTTTTCACTATGCTACACACATTTCATTAGATGTCATGTGATACGCTTGTCCTCCAATTACGGGTGTCAATGGGTACGATTCATTTTCATACCCATACCCACTAAGAATTGACCTTACTCTTATTCTATCCTTACCCTACCCTATCCGTACCTGTTAAGATTAGTGGATAACGAAACAGTAGCAGGTGAATAACGAATAATGCTAATATAATAGTTTTATTATTTTTACAAATATACCATCAAAACTCATCGTGTCATACATATGCAATCACAATTACTAATATAAAAATCAAAATACAAATATATAATTAATTCTAACTAATAAATTTTTTATAAAGAAAAAAAATACAAATATCTCTTCTAACAAATTCAAAATTCAAATCGTTAACTAAATAATAAAACATTCAAATAAAAAAGTAATATTTTTAATATAATATTCTTCTTACAACAAAATGCATACATTTTCTCATGGTAATCCATTGATACAGTGATATGAGAAACATAAAATTGAATAAATTGAATATAATAATTATTTATCTATATGTAATTTATTTTATATAATTAGACGTTACCTAATGAATACGAAATAGTCTTTACCCGTATCCATACCGGTTTAGCTAACGAAAAAAAAATCCTTATCAATACCCATATTCAATAAATTAACAAAAAAGAAAACCTTACTCATACCCGTCTTATCGAATATGATACGAGTAGAGTAAACGAGTAAAATGTTTTCATTGACACCCTTACTCCAATAATATCGACCTATTTCATCAAGCACTCTCTGCTGACATAATACTTCTACAAATACAGTATTTAACCCAAAAAAATTTACATAGTGCCATTATTTTTTAAAACAGAGAATAAATTATCCCCTCTCAAAATTCTTAACAAAATATGTTTGTCAATCTCCCGAAATTTTTTTTTGTGACACTCGGAAAAATCGGATTAAAATAAAAGACACCCGGGCCTAAGTTTGTCTAAAAATGACACTCCCGCACAAGAATTTCGCGCACCAACCAATCCAGGTCCGCACAAGAGTTTGGTGCACCACTTGGTCCGCACAAGGGTTTGGCACACCGGGTGTGCACGGAAATTGAAACATACTTGCACTGATTTTAATGTACTTAGCATGGATCTTGATGCAATCGAATAGTCCTCTTGAATTGTGAGCTTCATTGGAATGCATAAAAAGTCAAAGACGCATAAAAAGTCTGGGTGAAGTTTGCGCACGGAAATTGAAACATACTTGCACGAATTTTAGTGTACTTAGCACAGACCTTGATGCAATTGAATGGTCCCAAGTGCTAAATTGTGAGCTTCGTTGGAATAAATTTGAAATTAATTTTGGTGCGCCGAAAGGTTGTGCAAGCCCGTTTGGTGCGTCAAATAGTTGTGCGAACCTGGTGCGCCAAATCCTTGTACGAGTCTGGATTGGTTGGTGCGCGAAATTTTTGTGCGGGAGTGTCATTTTTAGACAAACTTAGATCCGGATGTCATTTGTTTTAATCTGATTTTTTCGTATGTCACAAAAAAAAAATTTCGGGTCGATCTCACAATTTTCCTCTCTTCTCTTTCCTCTCCATTTTAAAAAAAATAGTTGTTATCTCCTCCCTGGTTGGACATCAATATTGAACCGTCAATTTTGAATGGTGCAAATATCAGACTAGATAGTTTATTATTAAAATTATATAGAATGGACAAAAATCGTTATACAGTTAGACTCGATCTAAATTATTTGAGCGATGAATGATCCAATCTTTTAATTAATAGAATTTGTCTAATTAAAGAGAAGACCTTTCATCATAAATTTCATATGATAGCAGCCTCAGTTAAGTATCCATATTCTAATAACCTCATTCATAATTGTTGAACTTTGTAGCTTGGTAATTTTGTTATGGGATAAATTATATTAATTGACAACTACTTTATTTAACATTGCAACAATTAACAGATAATTTATTAAAGTGAAAAAATAAAATTATCTAGATGTCATAATATTATTTTAGATGTTTGTGTATTAAATATGGTATAATTAAACAACCCATTATTATTTATGCAACAAGCAATTCGAAGAACTAGCAATCTAGTTTTATAAGTAATTGGTCGATTATAAAAATTATAAGTTACGCCAAATTTTATATCTACCAATCTAAATTATAGAAAATATATTATCATTTTGATTTTGACAAAATATAAAAAGGAGTAAAATGGGGGGGGGGGGGTTGGGGTTTGAAGAAGAGGAGAAAAGTGGAGCCTACAAAAGTATTTTGTTAATAATTTTAGAAATGAAGTATTTTGTTCTATGTTTCGAAAAAATAAGGATCTTATGTAAAATTTTCCATTTAACACAAGCACAGTATGTTTTTACCTGCAATGTTACACGTTTAATCGACGTGTCTCAGTTTATTGAGAGAATACATGAAAGTTTAAATGCAATGAAAAAGCAGAACCAAAGGAACATTTGTTAAGAATTTCAGATTGGGGATATTTTGTTCTAAGTTTTAAAAAAAAAGACATGTAATAACACAAGCACAATATGTTTATAATACCTGAAATGTCACACGTTTAATCGTTTAATCGACGTGTCTCATTTTATTGAGAATACATGAGAGTTTTGATGCAACTAAAAATGTCTTAAGCATCACTCAATAAATTCTCTTTATGACGTCATTTGAGAGATAATTATCGAACATCCGCTCAATAAGTTCTCTTTTATGATGCCGTTTAAGACATAATTATCAAACATCCACTCAATAAATTTTCTTTATGATGTCATTTGAGAGATAATTATCAAATATTATTGACTTTATTGTCCGTACGATTTGTTGTAGAATTTCTCCGAAATTTTTTTTTGTGACACCTGAAAAAATTAAAATTAATTAAATAACACCCGGACTCACATTTTGAGTAAAATACCACTCCCGCGAAATGGTTTCGCGCACCAACTCTGTACGGGCTCGCACAACCGGTTGGCGCACCTCTTGGTCCGCATCATGATTTGGCGCATCGGGTTCATGCAATGATTTTGCATACCAAGGGGTTCGCACAATGGTTTGGCGCACCAATAGGTGCACACGGAAATTGACATACTTGCACGGATTTTAATGAACTTAGCACGGATATTGATGTAATTGGATGGTCCTTAAAAATTGGACTTTGAATAGCAAAATTTGATTTGACATCCCGGTCAAAGAAAGCGGCTCTGGGTGCGTATCCTCTTGAGATCTCAATATTTTGCGTGACCTACGTGTCCGATGCCTATTCGGGGAACGTAGGGGGCATTATTATTTGAGCTTAGAGATTCGTGCAGAATGTATTTGAACGATTGAGACATTCCAAAAAGTCACGCAAAGTTTGAGATATCTCAGAGGATGCGAATTCGGGGCTCTGGGACTTGGTTGGCCATATGGTTCTGCGAACCTATGGTGCGCCAAATGATTTTGCGGACTCAGTGGTGCACCAAATAGTTTTGCGAATTCAGATTTGTTGGAGCACAAAATAATTTTGCGGAAATAATAATTTTTGAAATATTCAGTGCCAGATGGTTTTTATTTAATAATGAATTTGTAAGGTAGTACAAATTTTTTTTTGGAGAATTTCTCATAATTTTTTTATGAATAATTTCCATAACTATCATGTGAAAATTTAAAAATAAAAAAAAGCTGCATATCGCCGTCCGTGGGGATCGAACCCACGACCACGTGGTTAAAAGCCACGCGCTCTACCACTGAGCTAGGATGACCTCAACTTACATTTTTTATATATTGCAGAAATTTAATGTATTAAACTATTAATAATACAATAGGCAGCACAAACCGGAGTATTTTTCATTTTAGTATCTTTCTAAAAAAAATTATATTTTAGTACCTCCGACAAGCAATGTGATTAAATACGCATATAAGATTTATATGCGGTATGCGAAAGCCACCGCATATGCGGATTTTTATACAGACTTATATATGCATATTTTAAAATGAGAATTCACATATATATAAACAAGTATGAGGTAATATGCGGTACTATGTGGTAATATTCGGTATCATACAAATAATATGCGGTATAAAAAATATGCTGCCGAATATGCGGCAGTAATATGTGGCAGAATATGCAGTCGAATATGCAGCCGTATATGCGGAACTACAAATATTGACCGCATCCAGATTTCTATGCGAATTACAACCGCATATGTGACCGCATATTATTACACTGCTGACAAGTAGTAACGGCACAATATTACAAAACTGACCTTGTAATTTTTCATATCTTACAGTCCATCCCTTGGAAGTAGGACTGATTAATGAGCGAGTTGGGATATGTTCATGCTCGGATCATTAAGTTAACGAGCGCTAATGAGCGAGTTGTTAATAAGCGACTGAGCGAGTCACGAGTTATGAGCAAGCTAAGAAATTAAACTTATTTAAACTTATATAATATAATATTAAATATAATATAATATTAGTTTAAATATTAAATGTAATATAATATTATTTTAAATATTAAATATAATATAATATTAGTTTAAATATTAAATGTAATATAATATTATTTTAAATATTAAATGTAATATAATATTAGTTTAAATATTAAATGTAATATAATATTATTTTAAATATTAAATGTAATATAATATTAATTTAAATATTAAATGTAATATAATATTATTTTAAATATTAAATGTAATATAATATTAGTTTAAATATTAAATGTAATATAATATTATTTTAAATATTAAATATAATATTATATTAGTTTAAATATCAATGTAATATAATATTAATTTAAAAATAAAATTAGTATTAAATAAAATATTATATTAAATATAATATAATATTAGATTAAATATAATATAATATTAGTTTAAATATTAAATGTAATATAATATTATTTTAAATATTAAATGTAATATAATATTAGTTTAAATATTAATGTATATAATATAATATTAATTTAAAAATTATATCAGTATTAAATAAAATATTAGATTAAATGTAATATAATATTATTTTAAATATTAGATTAGTATTGAATAAAATATTAGTTTAAATATATTACAATGTAATATTAATTTAATTATTAAATGTAATATAATATTATTTTAAATATTATATTAGTATTAAATAAAATATCAGATGAAATATAATATAATATAATATAATATTAATTTAAATATTTAAATATAGTATAATATTATTTTAAATATTATAATAGTATTAAGTAAAATATTAGATTAAATATAATACAATATAATATTAATTTAAATATTAAATATAATATAATATTAGTTTAAATATTGGATTAGTATTAATATTGAAATCGACAAATGCTATTATATGTTTTTGTAAGAATAGCGAATAGTAATACTATTCTAAAAACAGTAGCTATTATGAATAGCTCTAAATATCGTTTGGATGCACCTTGTTCCGAATAGCAATGCTATTCCGAAAACAGTAGCTATTCCAAACATACCCAAAATGTTTAGCCGTAGGTATGAACTCGGCGAATTTAAATTGATGAGGCCAAGTGATATGCTTGTAAGCCAGTGATTTCAACTTTAAACGTGTGAGCGCACGCGCGTATATGAAAAAAATTCAGCTGAAGGATTATTTTTCCCGAGCCTACCTTCAAATGCACGTACGTAGCATCTTTGTGATTTGTATCAGGTTAAAATAAACGGCCCGGATCTCAATCTAGCTACAAGATCAAGTATATGATTGGATCTAAATTCACTTTAAAGTTGCACATTCTTAATTAGATCCCTATATATATATCCTATATATATCCTATATATATCAAAGTGGGTGTCTTAATTAATTTGTGAATTATTTAATTTCATTCCGGTTTCATATCGCATATTTGAATTAACTTTGACAACATTTAAAATGGCAATTAAGGGTAAATTTATAATCGTATTTGGAAGGGCATTGTAGACTTGTAGTGCGACGAGAAATAACGGATTTGGGGATGACCGTACCGTTGGAGACGAAATCTAATTAATTAGCTGAAGAAGAGGAATTAATTAAGTTCTGGCCGGTCAAGCGAAACAGTCAGGGATCGATTTAAATCAAAGACAAATTAAGGCTGACAGCCTGACAGTACTGGGGTCTGGGGCCTCGATCCTGCAACGTCTAACTGACACTTAATTAATTAGCCTCGTTGCACATTCTTAATTGTGCTGGGATCGATCGATGGAGGGGAAATTTTATAAAATTAATACTTTTCTTTCTCGTTTCTTCCTTCAAGTCCAACTCACATTTGACAATTATATATTATTTGGATTTCGATCTCAAGTTACTGGATAGGGGTTTATGCAGTTTAATTAGTACACTACTGTCGTGCTTGTCCAAAAACATTTTGCATGCTCTTATATATATATATATATATATATATATATATATATATATATAGTAGAGACGAGCTGAATATAATGTTTAAAAAAAAAAAAAAAAAAGGAGCTGAATACATTTTATTAATTTAACTATGTCACGAAAGAACACAAAATAAAACAAGCAAATTCAAATAATATGCATTTATAATTGATAGCATATTAGTTTTTATTTCATGTTTTCCAGCACATATATAAGATAGTGCACGTTTTTTTTACCGTGCAATGCACTACTTTCATTTTTCTATTGTGCGGCACATGGTGCATGTATGCACTCTTTCTTTAATTGTGAAAGTCGATTGAAATTGAGATTATTTTGTTAAGAATTTTAAACGACAGCTATTTCGTTTGATGATTTTGTATTTTATAAAATTTTCCGGGATGGAGTGCTTTTCCTAAAACATGCTGATTTAATTCAAATTGAAAATGCTATTTTTGTTGATGATAAATCAAGAATAAAAATTGAAAAAGCTTAGAAAACTATATTCAATACAATTAAAGTTGAAGAATTATGTTATTTAGCTGTAAATATATATTTTATATTTTTTTTTCTTATTTTTATCTATATTTTCCAGCTTTTTATTACCGATTCAGACCTAGCAAAACAAGCACAACTCTTGATTTAAATTTTCCTCCAACCGGTGAATTAAACCATGTATAATAAATTATATATTAGTGCGCTTGCTTTATTTGAAATTTGGACTCCACTTTTAACATTTAGTAATATCTCAAAATAATTTTCTTTCTTAAAAAAATACTTGTCCGATCATAACAAATTAACAATATTTGTTGTTCCTCTCCATTATCCATTACATGAAGCGGATAACCCAACAATTAATTTATCAAATCTCAACCCATCGACCATGTACTGATACACATCAACTGGAGAGTATGTGACCCGGTTAGTTTATCACCGGACCCACCACTCTATGACTCATGGCGGTTACTACTATTTTGGAGGGATATCGAATTTTAACTAACTATAATTAGCTTTTTAAATTGCTATTTCCATCGAACTCTTCCCTCTAAAAATTGGTTGAACTCTAATTTCAACACACAACCAATTTGTAATTGACATTCCGTCTCCGAGAATCGCAAGAACCTGAAAAGCTAACACAAGAAAAACCATCTCTCGCCTCTGGTAATTACTACTAATTAAGAACTTGATTTTCTCTTGACTTTTACCTTTAGAGATTGCCTAAACAATTCTAAATCGTTATTTTCTTATTAGAAGCTTCAAGAAATAATGGTGATCCTTAGCTGCCCTTCATTCTTTGTCAGAGGCAGCTTCTATCCATGGATCTCCTCCGTCATTGGCTACTCTTCACCAATCAACTATATATGAACCCACCATCATCGCCAATAATCCGGCGATACCATTTCATCCCCCACCGATCAATACTGTGAACAATCCACATATCATCTTTCATACACCGCCTTTTGCCATGGCCAACAACATGCCAATCTCTTTCGGTGCTCCTCCAATCAGCACCATCCATCATACACGATCATCACCCCACATAGTCCACCAACGTCCTTCTTTGGTGGATGTTCCTTCTATCCTCATAATCAGGTAGGGGCGGATTTACATTCACTCGTACGGATGCTAAGTCACCCTATGATTTTAAAATTGTAGTTATATATATTGAAATTTAATTGAAAATTATTATTTTAAAAAATTTATATAGTCCAGCCCCTCTCATAAAATATCACATGTTCACTTGTAGTCTAGTGGTTAGAACTTATCTTATGGTTGCGAAGAACTTGGTTCAATTCCCACCAACAACATATCTTATGGTCTAGTCGCCTTTCACCATGATAATAATTGTTTCTTTTTCTTTCATTTCATTGCCCCGCATAATCCACCAGTCTCCTACTTCAATGGATACCCCTTTTATCCTCCAGGTGCTCATGGACAATTTGTCACCTCAAACTATTGGCCTAGCCCGGCTGGATCGGCACCACGCGACTTAGCCTACTTTTGGACTTAATCCAAGGCAACACGTACGATTTCACATGCTCCTCCTCCCCTTGTTCCTCCACAGAATCAAATGAGGCATCACCTGATGACCTGGTTGAAGAAGATGAAAGGAGTATGGTGGACGGAGCCCATTGTCAGAGTATACTCTCCTGTGGAAATCGAGAACAAGGCGAACAAACTACGTACATGGAATGGACGTTGCCTCACTTTCGGTAATTATTCCTCTTTTAGTTTCTCTGCTAAATGACTGTGGTATTAATTCCTCCCTAACCAATTGAATATAATTTTATCAAGTTTGTATGGAATTAATAGTCATTGCGAAGGTACTACCTTGGGTATAATTTAGTTTCTTATATATGTAGATGGAAGGTTAATTAGAATTCAGAAATCACAATAATAGTTATGCAAATTACCAACCATTATTAGACTTTCAAGCTAATGTGTAATATTTATATTTTTTTCCGGAATATTATATGTAACTTATGAATCGTAATTTTAATTTGCCCACTTACGATATGGAGAGTTGTCCCAGTGCCAAACCAAACAAGCCGAAGATAATTAATAGGCTAACTACATCCTAACTTAAATAATTAATTACCAAAAATTTCTAATATGTCCACCAAATTATAGTGTTATTAGATAGAATGTTGTATTAGAAATTTTTTATTTTAGAAATAAGAATAGGCGTCGTGCAAGATATATATGAGATATCCACAATGAATTGCTTAAAGCTGATATGTATTGCTCCGTTCTTTCTCAAGGTTTACTGAATTTTAATTACAAACTACATGCCAGTTGAACCAAATTTAGGTTAATGTAGCTAGTTTGTTGTTTTGTTTTATTTCTTAATTAAGCCGATGAAGGATTATATTGAATTTGAAAGTGGTTTAAATTATTATGCTATTTGATAACAATCTCAATGTTGATTGTTTTTTAATATATATTTGGTTAATTTTGTTCTCAATTTGAGATATATATCAAGTATTAATTAAAAGAAGCATTAAATATCAAGGTTTGCTTGTCAGAATAATGTGTTAAGTGCCAGCAAGTACCAATAAGACACCATACAAATATTGTTCCTGTTAGATATTGTTTGGACATGCACCAATACAAATCTTTTATGTAATTTATACCATGCATATAGAGTGAAAAATAAAATAATATTATTATTATTACAGGTGGAAAAGTTTGCACGAGTCATGACGCAATGCCACGTTTCCCCACCCTCATAGAAGAGCAAGATGCTTATTTTACTGAGGTTCTTTATGCTACCCTCTTCCTCTTGTAAGAGAAGGCTCCAGGTCTTCTCAGATATTTGCTCCATATCTATTTGATGAGCTTGATTTATAGATTGAACTCTTCAGTTTTTATTTATTATGAACTTTTAGGTAGAGTAATAATTAATGTTCTTATTTTTGTTTTATTTTTATTTATTGCACAAATGTCAAACAAGTACTGAATTTATTTTAATTATTCATGGCACAATATATATATAATGTGGTTGGGCTGTAAGAATGACATATAAAATGCTACATGTAAATGGAATAACTATATAGAATTATGTGATTTATTTCTTGTGTCTCAGCTTTCATTAATTGTGTGATGTGTCCTTTCTGAGTTTTAGTACTGGTATCATGGATCATATCGTTCGTAGGATCTTGTACGTTTTTTGCATTTTAAACATTTGATCTAAAAGAAACACGCGCGTCAGATCGACTCGTTGACATCATTTAGGAATTAGGAGTGAACTTTCGATGACAACAAATCTATCTGAAACACTTGTTTAAGACTGGACAGTTCAAACTGAAAAATTATTCAGCGATCTGATCGAAAATAGCAGGGAAATCAATGCTCAGTAGTCAGTATTGTATTGTGGCTAGTAAATGACAAAATTGTTCTATTAATCTAGTTAATATTTCATATCCTTTCAGAATGGTAGATGTATCAGAACAGTTCTCTCTTTTTTGACAGTATTTTTCTCACCGAGTCCCAACTACAAGTCTAGAAACAGGATTCTATTTTAGGAATTATTTCATTTTATGAAGGGGGAATTTCAAGTATACCCCTCAAAAACTTCAAAATTACGTATTTCCTCTCTAAACTTCAAAAATTCACAATATCCATTTTATTGTCTTTTATATTAAAACACATTTTAATTTATAAAATATCCAATTTACCCTTTATTAAAAACATAAAAAAATTGTAGACTATTTCATGAAAATGACGGTCTTATATTTGATTTTTTTTTTTTTTTTTTTACTTCTGACGTATACATGATGCCATTTAGGTATGCGAACAGGTTGCGTCTGATGTCATCGGACTCAAATTTGAGTCTGATAGGTTCTTCTACCGTCTGATCTGCTTTAAGATCCATGCAAGTTTGATTCAAGATTTGTGCTGATCTAGTATGCACTCATCTTATTAAAGCGAATCAGACGGTAGAGGAATCCATCAGACTCAAATTTGAGTACGTTGGGTGTTTTATATTTGTAATAAATTTGAGTACTTTGGGTGTTTTATATTTGTAATAAAAGGTAAAATTGGTATTTTATAAATTTAAAATGAGTTATTTTATACGTGAAATTCCCCTTTTTATGAAATAATTCACCCAAGCAGTGTTTAAGTAGAATTGTATGTATAGTTGCAAACATAAATAGTGCAGTTAAAAGAAAGAAAGAAAAAACCGCTGTCTAGTATGTTGATAAAATAATTCCTTTATAACGTCTTAATCTAGCAATCGACAAATATTACAATACTCCATCGTTGAAATTCAATATCCAGAATGTGAAATCTATAATTAACCATTTTCAATGCACTATAAAAATTTGCAAATAGTTTAAAATATTATTAGACATTAATTTATAATGTTAAATCCATAAACTTATTTTTTTAGTTATATTTCTTCACTTATGATTAATTCAGAATGCATTGTGAAAAATTTCATGGTTCAGTTGTCCAGTGTTACGTGATGTGTCATGATTTTAAATTGTTATCTAAAACTATAAAATGGGAGAGGATACAGTTTATAAATCTTCATTGTGAAAAATTAATTTATAATCGTTGGAAGAGAGAAATTTATGTTGAAAAATTAAAGGTTAATAAATCTTCATTGTTGTAGAAATCCTTATATGTTTAATTTATTTTGGGGTTCAATTTTAAGAAATCAAAATATTATTGATAGTTCTTAAAATCTATTCAGAATTAAAATTAGTTTTTTCATAAAGATGAGCCAAACATTTTATAAATTAATCTAAATTTTATAATTGAGCACATATAATTATATGCATCTAACAAATGGGAATCTGTTATATTCAGTGTTCTAAATAGCTAGCTATAGCTCCGCTATAGCTTTTTCAGACCATAAACGCTACGCTATGAGATAGAAATGCGCTATTTCAGCTACGGCTGCTATAGCTGTAATAGCTTACCGCTTTTATCGCTACGCGCTATGCGCTATTGCTACCGCTATGCTACATATGTTTTTTTTGCAATTTACATGGACTTCTGTACTTCAGTTCATATTTATGATACTACATGGCCTGTTATAATAAGCATGCTAAAATCAAACTATATTTCTTTGTTCCTATTTGTGATTTAGTCTCTAATTCTATATTAGAAAATATTCAAATATTAATTCTTCCTTTTGTTTTCTTTTCGTCTAGTATTCACCTGTAAAATTATCGCCGTTCGTTTCATTGAAAGCTGATTTTGATTATAATAATATATAAAATATTCAAATAGGTATGCTAACTTTATTTCACTATAAAATTAATTGCTCTTCGTCTGTTAAAATCTGTAATACTATGAAGTATGAACTATTAAATAATGTTACATTGTATATTCTTTTTTTTTCCTTCTGATTTGCATGATTGAAAAAAATATAGACTTAGATAAGTTATCATTTAGTTATTATCCTAATTCTCCAATATTGATCATGTTGATAATTAGTAGAAATATAGACTATAAATTTTGAAAATTAGAAAAACGCTATGTAGGAAAGCTTCCGCTATAGCTTTTTTTTTTGCCTCCCCGCTATATCGCTATAATTGCTATTTAGAATCTTGATTATATTATGTGTTACGTTAAGGAAATTTTAAACAAATTTTTTTTTAACAATGATAATATTGGTTTGAATTTTCGAGACAACAAAACTTAGTTGAATCTTGAAATTTATGCCTTGTATCTATTGGGAACAATTTGCAATATCATGTGCATAATTATAGGTATAATTACTTCTTTTAGTATTATCAAATATTTGGAGGGTCTCATTGGTAAAATTCCCAAAATTACAAGTTTCCTTTCTCTCTCTCTCCCTCCGTCCCTTTACTGTGCTGCTGCTGCCCTCTTTGTGGTCCGCTGAAAGAAAGAAAAAGAGAGGGAGATCCCCCTCCTCTCCCTTCAAGATCCACTCAACAACTTGAAAATCTTGAAGAAAAAAGTTTAAAGACTTGATTATCTCTCCATAATAGCCATTGGTACTCATTTTCTCTCCTCTTTTCTTAAAAATCTAAAATTTTCTCCATTGTCTAGGATTTTGCTCAAATCTAAAATTTTTGTCTAGGATTTTGAATAAAAAGGGGTAATGCTAAGGCATATGGATTTTTGTTAAAGAAAGTACAAAGGAACTAATATAACTCAAGTAAGCATACCGATCGTCGAACAAAGAGTAAATTTATTATGTATGCTGATATAGGTGTAGGCTCAGTTGAACAAGAAGTTGCGAAACCTTTCGAGATGTCCGAACCATAGGTGCGTGATACACTTTTCGTAATCAGGTGCGGGGTTCTTGGACTTGTTTGATGTTTCATTTTCAGAAATTAAATTATTTCCGATTGTCATGTTGTATGTTGATTGCTACATAATTGTATTTGTGTGAATTTTGTGCATAACCCAATCCATTTAAAAATCGAATTGTTGTGATATGGTTGATTTGCATATTGGTATGGTTGTCATCTTGATTGTTCTCTTATGATTTGTTGATGGTTAAAAGTCACCACAAATGGATGATTGTGAAATTATATGTAAATGAATTTGCAAAGTATGGCTAGCTGGCTAGCGGACTTTGATCCCAGGAACCTATTGGCGCATTAGGTGAATGGCCCTCATAGTTTTCCAGTACCGGTTGGAACGAGGGGTGGGTGACTATATATATGTTGATTGTGATTGTCGGTGACTAGTGTGTAACGTCTGTGGCTCGGGGTCATTATCCTACGCGGTAATGTATTGGGACGGTCAATTGAATATTACGACATTTCGAATTATTTCAAGTGAATTCTCATTATATGTCTTGGAACCAGACTTTATTAATGGTTAAGCCAAAGCACTACAGATGGGTGTCAGATAAAGGGTCCAGCTCGGTTGAACATCTGTAGGTGCTACCAGCCATAATAAATTGAGTTAAGCCAAATATGTGTTTGTTTGAACTTTATCTTGGAAACTCCATAAGTTGTATTTCATTTGAATTTTTATTGTCGAGCATATGCATTCTTTTATATATTGATATAAAATTGTTAATGTACTATTGTATGGATTTTATTTTTGAATGTGGAACCTGATTGCAAGTCCAATAACCTGGTTGTGGCAAATCTGCACTGAGAAATAAATTATCATCCCCTCTCTTTGGGTTCTTTTTACAGGTTTCGGTACGACTGATTCTGGAGAGGCACGCGAGTAGTAGACCCTTGGTATATGTCATAATATTACCTTAGTAGTTATTTTGGTTATTTGACTAGAGGGGCATTTTTTTTTTTTTGTGATATAGCACCCTATGTCATACATTACGGTTGGTATTCGTACGATATACCTTTTTGTATGTTATACTTTTACCAAATGTTTTGTACCTGGACTATTATATATAGACTTATTTTATGTCTTTTGTTGTGATGTGATGAGTATATTTTAATTGTCTTGTAAGCATACAAGAAGTTGTATATTTATGGCGGGACTCTGTCACTACTCATAGCTGCGGAGTGTGACATTATGATTTTTTTTATCATGAATAAATTTTGCGGGGATATAAAAAATTGTTGAATAAATTGTACTATTTGTGAGGTTATCCAGTCTACTTCGCCCTATATAATGAGTTAGGATTTTTGCATTCAAATTTGATGATTTATAATGAGTTACGATTTGTTCATTGAAAATTTTGATTGTCAGAGTGATCATGGCAAAACTTGATAAATGATAGTGCGCTAAAGGCTTGTTCGGCATTGGGCTCTTTAAAGATGAAGGATTTAATTTAATATTTGCTAAGAGCACAGAGCTTCGTTTGACAATAAGAGCATCTATGGCGATGGAAATCAAATAAAATTAATTATAGCTGTTTAAAATTATTACAGTTGTATTGGAATTGACTTAACTTTAATTTCAATGACCTACATCCGTAAAATGTTGGCTGGTGAAAAAAAATAATTTAATCTTGTTTTATTGGAATTAGATAAAACTAACTTAAGCAATTCAATTAGATAAACTTAATCGAAGAGGGAGACACCTTGCTCTCTTTCTTCGGCGCCTAGCCGCCTAATTGGAGAAATCTAAAAAAACCCACCGATTTGAGTTAGTGGCGGACATTTTCAATTGACCATGTACTCTTTTTTTTGTGAAAGTAGTGGGAAAAACTCACTGATTTCCATTCAAAATAGAAATCATTACACAGTTAAGTTCAGGTACCACCCATCTGGTACCAACATATATCAACACAACCATAGAAGCAACCTACATAGGTATTACATCACTAGTACCAATATATATCAACACAACTATAGAAGCAACCTACATAGATATTACATCACCGGTACCAACATCAAAAATCCAAGTAAACTTAATTTATGCACTAAGACCCTAAACTTCTAAAAATAGCACACCACTGGTACCAACATCAAGAGAACTACTAGTATTGCTCCCTATCCTAAGGTCTTCATCAATAGATTGAATGTACCACTAATGTGTTTCGCATTGGCAATGTTTCAAATTCGATCCAAATTTGAGCCAACTTTTGCTTGGTTTCTAATCCATATAGCAACAACACAAAATAAGTAACTGGTACAGAAATCTGGTTCAATGCATACCAATATAAATTATGGTTTAGTTGCTATTTGCTACAATATTTAAACAACAATTCCCATTTTGAAATACCTCAATAAATCAGCAGAAAAAAAAGAAAAAAAAATGAAAACAACAATAAAACAGAAATAAAACAGAAAATGAAAACAGAAAAAAAACACACAAAAAAAGAAAAAAAACACAGCGATAAAACAGAAAAGAAGAAAACAAAAGCGGAAAACAGAACAAAAAAAAGCAACAAAACAGAAAAAAAAAAAAGGAAAGTTGGAACATAATAAAAAGAAAAAAAAGTGAAAAAAGGGGAAAAAAAAGAAGAAAAAAAAAACGGCAGAAAACAGCATAAAAAATAAAAAACAGTAGCAAAACAAGAAAAAAAAACTGAAAAAATTAAAATTGTAAAACTGAAAAAAAAAACACACAAAGATTTGGCGGTTTTACTAAAAAATGGGGTAAAAAAAAACATAGAGAGAGAGAAGCAGAGAGAAATTACCGAGAGAGAGTCGGAGATTGAGGTGGAGCAGATCGTCGGGCGGCAGCAGGGATCAAATCGCCGGCCGGAATCAGATCGGCGGTGGCACCACAGAAACCCTAAAACACGCCTTTTTGAGCTCTAAACCTAAAATGCGCGAAACAGCAGAGAAGGAAGGGTTCGCCCACGCCTTTTGTTTAGAAACCCTTCAGCAACCGGCAGGGGCGGAACTAGAAAATTTAGTTGGGGGGCTAAAACTTATAATACATAATTATTAATCTGTAACTAGTGGGATTTGAACTCATAACCTCCCAAGAATAAAATAGAGTCTTAACTACTAGACTACTAGCACAAATCTAATATTTTATGAGGGGGAGCTAAATTATATAAAAACTTAAAAAAATAAAAAAAAGTCAATTAAATTTCAACGTACGTAATTAAAAATTTCAAAATCATGGGGTGGCTTAGCACCCCCTGGCCATAATGTAAATCCGCCCTTGACCGGTGCGGATCGATCACAGAAGGGGTTTGTCACCGGTCGCAGTTGGCTTTTGTTTTAATTTTTGTTTAAATTGCCTTCAGCGACCGACGCCTCTACTGGTCGTTGAGGCCGGTCACAGAAGCCTCAAAATGTTGTAGTGGTAATACGGATCAATATTTTCATTTTCAAAATTCTAATGGTCGATCCAAACCGTTTAACATGATCTCATATGAATATGTGCTTGCATTCTGAATTATATATTATTTTAGATTTTTTTTATTTTTTAAGATAGATAGAATGTATAGATTTAAATACTCTTGTATATTTTTTTTCTTCGTTAACATGCTATAATGAAGGCCTTTTTGGGTAGTGGCAGTGACACTTTGATCTTATTGCATTGCTTTATGAACTTGGTCAATTCCGATAATAAGTTAAGTAATAATTAATTAAACACTAAATAGAAACTAGTGATCACAAAATAAAAACAACTGTATAAGAGAACAATTGTTGTAAAGAACGATTAAATCAAATTTTCAAAAAGAACCTCACATGCGCACGTAATAAGAGCTCAAATGCCGTAAATATTCATAATTGTTGGTAGACAGAAAAATCATTAACCTTTTAAAAAATATATTTACAACTGTTGTGAGAAGTGAGAACTCCACTGTAACAAAACTAACGGAAAGTATAACATTTTGACAAAAACTAATAAACTATGATTTAGAAAGACCTTGTAACAATTTGCATCGGTAAAAATCAATGAAATCCGATGTTGCTTATTTGACAATTGACGTCCATATAACACCGGGTTAAAATGATCTGGTGACTGATAACCCTCAATGCCTATTTGACAAAGTAAGTCTTCATGATAAGTGTTGAAATAGGCATTGAGGGTTTTACAAAATCTGTTGTAATATGTATTTGATGTAAACATTGATAGTAGTGGAAATGAAAGCCGAAAGGCATGTTGTTTTGCAAAAAAATAAAAATAATAAACAATGTTTTCATGACCATACGTACTCAGCATGCATGAGCGTCTGATATGATATCTTGCATGCATGCATGCATGATATTTTCATTAATTTCTCATCTTATCGAATTTCATTGATTTCTGACATCTTGCATGCCAAATCAACAACATATATCAGATTTCATTGACTTCCTAATTAGTTACCCAGTTGTTATATAACTTGTACATATTTTCACTTCCAAATCAGCAACACTGGTCACTGCCACTCACTGGAGTGAGGGCTCGAGTCGCTTGACACCGCTGGTTGTACTTTATTATTGGAGGGATGAGAAATAAGGATAACAGCATAGAAGAGAGACGTTTGGAGCTATTTGAAATTTTATATCAAATATTACAGGATACTTTAACACTCATGCCAATATATAATGAACTAGGCATAGGCCTCGCGTTGCTTCGGCAATTTCTTTTGAGGCGTGGAGAAAAGCATATATAAATTTTATATATAAAAGTTGTGTATATTTGAAATTAGAGAGTTATATATATTACAACAACTTTTTAGATAGGCATTGTAGTTATATCCAGAAATAACAAAAACTGTACAATAGAGAGCATTTAGTACCAGCCTATTATCTATGTTTGGAAGAGGGATAATTGTTTTATGAAAACATGTTATTCCTTTTTACACAAATCTTCCAAACACAGTTTTTTGTCTATACAAAATGAGGGCAAGTGTTTTTTTTGTTGGATGTACCAACACAAAATATGATTTTTAACTACATAATATGTAACATTTTTGTACATGTGCGATTCCATTATTCTTCCTTGGTTTTTGCTTTGCCGATGTTCCCACTGCAAAAAAGGAAAGAGTGTTATTCTGTTTTTTATTGAATCATGTTTAGTTTGTTGTTGAGGTGAAAAAGTATGTCAGAACAGCTGGTATAAAATTATTGTTATGTCATGCAACTCAACACAATTGGATTTTTTTGTCTATTAAGCAGGATATTTTATAGGTAGTATAAAAGAAGAAAAATAAATTGGGTATAGATTTGCAACATTTTTAATAGATGGGTTTTGCAAAGCATGTGAAATTGGAATGTGAATGTATTTTTTATATAACATATTTTGTAAAGGGTAGTTATGCTGGCACGATATTTGTCATTTGGATTTGGTATAGCAAGGTAATAAGAACTTTTAAAAGGGTATATATGAAAGTTGAGACTTGAACAGTTCAATACCTTGTTCGTGGTCTTTTAGATGGTTCTTCTACAAATAGTTGTCTTCTTGTGTCTAAAGTTGCTGGAAGATTTGATCATGGCTCAGAACTGAAAGAGCAAATTAGTTGTAAGAGTGGATTAGAAAGTGAAATGAAAGAATAAGTAGTGATTAAGTAAAAAAAATGCAAGAAGCGGTATGGATATTGTTTAGTATGAAATATATTAAGGTATGACATGATGTGTGTTTTATTTATTTTGATGTCTTTTGATGAAATATCTATCATTTTGCAACAATTGTTTAAGATTTGATTGAAAACTATGAAAACATTGTATTTTTATTTTAGTACCTGTTTTTCTCATATTGTGATGTGGGTGTGCTTTTCTCATATTGAGATGAAGGCTGCTGCGTAGTTGTGGGTGGTACAGGTGCTGAGTTCATCACTTGGTAGTTTATGCAATTTTGTCTAAATTTGATTTTGCCCCATTGTACTGTGAAGAGACATTTTTTGTTGATGAGTTCATTGAATTTTGGTGGTAAGTATTCTCCCTTTTTTTTGGGTTGGTTTAGAAGGTCATGTGCTAAACAACCAACCAAGTTTTCAGCTTGTTTTCCGATGAAAACGAATTCTGCTTCTCCCGTGTCATCCTCAACAATTAAACTGAAATTTAACCTGGAATTGAAAATATTTATCAAAAGATTTCTATCATTAATAAGAGAGAAGTTGGTAAGATGTGAACAATTTTGTTCTTGGGTTGTTAATGTAGTAAACTTACCATGGCTTAGGTCTTGGGACGCTGGTTGTACAATGGGCACAGATGTAGTATGGTTTTCTGACACGTGTCTTGTGTGTTGGACATGCATCATAGTACCATCCATTTTCATATAGGATTACAGTGATTTTGACAACCACGTGCACGTTGAATAATTTTTCTTGCATTGTTTGTAGTTTATTTATCACTGTGTTATATGATTGTATTTGATGGTCTTAGCATTGTTTTTTTTGTTTGATTGGTTATCGGATATTCTGGCGTGTACATTTGGTGAAGTTCTTTGATGGAAATTGAGGGAGGAAGTTGCTTGTTGGATTGTCCTTCTGCTGATGTGGCTTCATGTATTATGAGTTGTTTCTTCTTTTTGGCTATTCTGTATTATGTTAAAATTTTGTTAGGTTCAATGTTTGCCTATTGAAAAATTGAATATCAAACTGTTGGTTATTACAAATCAATACCTTTTTCGAAATTCTTCTATAAATGTTCAATTTGGAAAAATTGTGAATTAAATGGGAGTTTGTTTTATTAAGTAAGAGAAGAAGGAAATAACAAAGTTATTGAGTGAGGTAGAAGAAGATGACATATAATTGTACCTTTCGTCTTCAATTTATATATCTCTTATGCTTACTTGTGCGTTGTTTTTTAGGACCTATTTTATTGGTCCAATGGAAATGACTTGTCCAATGACATCTGCTTGATTGAATTTGGGTTAGAATTATTAATTTTATAAATGTGATGTGTTTGCAAAGTGCTTTATTATATTGTATAGGTACTTACCGACAATTGTTTTAGCTCCTTTGATAGTCGTGCCAATGCTTTTGAGTGGTTTAAAGTCAAAGTATCATAGTGGAAATGTTGCATTGCCATCTTCAACTTTAGTGACATCTGTTGCTCCTGTCAGCTGGATTAGAACTTTGTGGTCCACTGTTTTGTATTGGTCTCGGCTACTATCTGACCTAAATTTGTAAATTTCATAGACAAACCCTTCTTCTATCTTTTGTAATATATCATCTGCATCCGGATCGTCGACATCGATAAAGCCGTCTATTGCTGTTTTCTGAACAAATAAGACTAATTTGTTAGTAATGATTCAAGAGCGGTAATAATTTTTGTGTGATATAGGTTCAAATATTAAGCTCAGTAATAACTAATCTATATATAGACATTTAGGAAGAAGTAAAAATTTCACATTTAGGAAGAAGTAAAATTTTCGTGAATAGTTATGCAAGAAAGTAGAATTATTTATTATTTATTTCAAGGTGAGAGAAGTTATGAAAAATAATAAACTACCTCTTTGTCAACAAAGATGAAATCATGTGAAAATATTTGTCCATCTGTTGGACTTTGTGCTGTCCAAAGTTTTGTAATTCTTCCCATGATTCTTTATCGATACATTCCTGTTGTGAGTGCTGTAAGAGGCGTTATTTTATTTTCAGCGGCCATCTGAAAATTTATGGAAATGTTGATAGTGATAGTTAAATAAAAAAATTGTATAAACTGACAAGCAACAAAAAAAGAGAAATAATGTTGAAATATTTATTCTTTATCTTGAACTATAGTTAACGGAAATATTGTTTATATTGGATTATACCTAAGTCACTAAAGATTTCAGTATAAATTATGTTTTGAGTATAATTTGGGTGAATATTATTTGGATTTTCAATGAGGATTTTAATCTCTGATCTAGATGTTGTTCGAGATAGCACCACATATAATTGTCCATGAATGAAAACTGGTCGGAGAAGATAAATTCCTATCTTGTTAAGAGTTTGTCCTTGACTTTTGTTGATTGTCATTGCATAACATAACTTTACCGGAAACTGTTTGCGTTTTAAAGTAAATGACCATTTTGGATCCTTTACATTGAAAATTATCGTTGGTATATAGACTGTTGTTCCCTTGTTGGGACCTGTGATTATCACTACCTCAATTATCTTCTGCGCTAATTGTGTGACTATTAATCGTATTCCATTGCACATGCCATTAGCTTGGTCTATGTTACGCATTAGCATGATTGGACATCCAATTTTTAGTGTTAATTCGTGACTTGGAATGTCATTTTGTTTGATGGAGTTTAAACATTCAAGAGGGTACATCGTTTGAAGTTCTTCTAAAGGGATTGTCAAATTTGACATTGTATCTAAGCTAAAATATGTTGTAGAATATGTTGGTATGATTTTGAGTATCATATCATTGATTATATTGGCATCATCATTTGTTGGAATAACTATTGCTCTTTCTCTTAGATACTGGGCATCTTTATAAAACATTTGAAAATTGTCATAAATAGTTTCTATAATAGCTTTTTTGTTTTCTTTGTCTGTTTGTATTAATAGATCATTTGGTATTTCTATCCAGTCAGTTTCGAGGTCATCGAATAATTTCTTTGACGGAACACTACCATTTCCTATGGCTAATAACCAATCATTAAATTTTTCGGCATCTTCTTTTTCTTGTTGAGACATGTGAGGAAGTTGTAAACGCATGTTTTTGTTAAGTCTATAAATTTGACAATGCGGCCATAATTTTGATTTTGTTATTGATGCATTCAAAGTTTTGTGTTTACTTACGTTTTTAAGTAATTGGTAGAGTTTGTCGAAAGTCTCATCCAAGTAAAATTGTTTTACCTCCGAAGGGTTTTTCTTTACTATTGTTGTTTTGTGTACTTAAAATATATATTAATGTTCAGTCCAATACTTCAAAACAAAAGCGATGATTTATTGGAGCTTTATCCGAAATAATTAACGATGCTTTTTGAATAAACTCTTCCAATTGTGTTCCTTTTTTATGTCACATGTGGAATTTTCTTTTATATCGATCGGAATTTTAAATCTGGAATGAACAGTTCTTCCTCGTGGTATTAATAGTGCTGCTAAAGCTGATGAGGCAACTGGTAGAACAATTTTGCCTTCGGATTGTAACATTGTAATTAATGTTTTGTATAGATATGTCTTTCCTATGCCGCTGTGACCATAAACAAAAAAGAGCAAATCTTTGTCTAATTCTATTGATTGGACAACTGCTTTATAAATAATTTTTTGTTCATCATTTAATCCGTTATACAAAGATATAGCTTGAGTTAGCAAATCTGATGCATTAAAAGACATTTCTTCTCGTAGTAATCTATTGTCAAGTTGTTGTATGTAATTTTGTTGAGGTTTTGGAAATCCGTATGTTTGTATGTTTGAATTATTGTCGATTAGTAAATTATCAATTTCATATAGCACATAATCTTTTAAATCTGAATCTGATAATTATATGTCATGCATATGATATGTGTTTTTTTTTATCTTATATACAATATCATCTATCATTGTTTTCCAACAGTGTTCAAATAAATTTAGCGGATTTGATATTTTACATAATAGTAACATATTTACGAACAATTTCTGTAATTGTGAAGCGGTTGCCCAATTTGATGCTTCTTCAATTGCTAATAAGCATCGATGTCATCATCTAATAGACCAATGCATTGCACGCTTCTCGAAATGTATTGTATGTGATGCTATTTATTGTTTCGATACTTTCAAAAGTCATTACTCCTCGATTGAGATTAAGAAGTATTCTTAAATAATAGATTTCTCCTTGATTTGGATTAACATAATATATTCGTCCTATGCGATTTTCTTTTTGTCTGGGAGCCCAACACTTTTCTTTCGATTGCCATGTGTATTTGCGAGGTATTTCTATAAATATTAATTCGTGTGCTTTAGAATCTCTTTTGTTTAGTTCCATCCATTCTGTTAGCATTGTTTTATCAAAGTTGCCATAATTTATAATATCTCTCATATCTTGACCATTAGTGAATACGATATTATTCATTTTAGGTAAGTGAATAGGAAGTCTTTCAATGCTAGGAACATTATAGTGAATGTTATATTGAAATAATCTCCAAACTGCTTTATGCGGTGTTATGTATCTGCAATCTAAATATATCTTTATTTCATTTATTTCTTGAGATTGGTTTTCCTTGTTTTTGTCTGATTTTAGTTAATGACTCAATTCTGCAACTGTTCTGTCATTTTCTTTGCATATATATTTGAACAAATATTTAATAAGTTTTGATGTGTGATATTTTTCAACATTTATATGTGCTTGATATTTAACAATCAAGTCAATGTTATGAAGAACAACAAAACGGTTATCTAATTTTAATCATTTTTTTTCGACAAAGAAATTTGTTTTCCTTCTTTTGTAAGTGACTATACTATCCTCATTTATTGTTGTTTTGTCGCTATAATTTTTTAGAAAGTTTTTTGAACATGAATCGTTTTTCATGCATCCTGTTTCTGATGTGTTACCGGTGCATGAACCGTGTATCATGAATTTGGTTACGGCGTCATATCCGCTTGGGTCTCTTATTGGGTCTGGTATTTCAGCTGGATATACATCGATCTATGTCCTGCAGGGTTTTTAATTTACTGTGATCTGCTAACCACAGTATCATGTGAACGTGTGGAAGGCCTCTTTTTTTAAATTCAATAGTGTATACGTCTGTTAATTAATTAGTTTTTGTCATAAAAGACAAGTTAAATTAAATTATTGCAATTATTAGTAAAGAACATAATATAAGGAGTATATGAATTTTTTCACTTACAGGCAATGGTGTTGCCGAAGTAACTATTGTCTTTAATGTCTTGTAATAGTCTGTCTAATTTCATTTTGAAAACACGTGCAAGAACATCAGGTCTATTTTCTGGTTTTTGGTGTGGAAGCAACATTTATATATTTTTTGCCATTGTGGATTACATGTAAACGTGATAAAGAGATTGGGCATTCCTAGTTGTCCACGTATTGTCATTGCATCATGGTAGTTTTGAAGCATATATCGAGAACTTCCAACATGAGAAGCTGGTAATACTATTCTTTTGCCCATTTGTTTACCCATTGTGTTTTCTTGTCTAATAGCATTTTGAATATTGTTGTAATTTTCAGATCTAAGATGTTCTTGATTTTTTTTGTATAAATAATAATCTTTCTAATTCAACATATAGATATGCATCAATAAGGATTTGTTGAAATAATCGATCTGATTTGAAAATTGTGAGAGCACTTCCTACACGTGGATGAAATCGATATGCATAAAATTCAGCCATTGTGACATATTTGAGATTTATTTTTGGTTGTTCATCAGATTTTTCGACATATGAAATGTTTGGATGATAACTTTCTTCACCATATAAGAAATAAGAGGATATTGTAATGCCATATAACTTGGATGATTATAATGAATACATTATAATTCATTTGTTCGATGTTCAACAATGACATCACAATAACTCTCTTTTCCATTAATGTCTCCGACTACTAAACCAACAACTTCACTTGCTTTTGGCATACAATACTGAGGAAATTTGTTTGATCGATTGCTTGTTGGTCTCAAGTTAAACTTTGGCATATCAGATTCTAAAAGGCGCTCTTTGAAGATTCTAAAACATTGTACTATGACATTATTTTCATCTAACATTTTCATTAGATCTGAAATTATTTCAGATTGTAGTTCATGCAATTTATGTTGAGCTTGAAAATTATCTAATCTATTTTTTACCTCATTTGTTGTGTCATATATATATAATTGTGCATATGTTGGCTTACATCCTTCAGGTGGGAGGAGAGATCCTATTCGATGGTAGTTTTGACCTGAAACTCTAAAAACATATGGTCCATGTCCGTCATTTATTTTGTTATCTATGTTGACACTCATTGATATAAAAGCAAAAATTGCATTATATGCTCTTATGTTTTCTATAAAATGAGTTGATCTATGATTTTTTGAAGGATCTAGTAATTTGTTTAATAAATCTGGGGGTTCTTTTAAAGTTGGTATTGAAACTCTTCCCTCCTTGCAACAAAGGTTGTATCGTGGATTTTTTTGTGTTTGATTTGTTGTTCCTTTCAGCAAGCCAATAATATGCGCCACAATAAATGCAAATAAGATCAGGTGCTCCTAAGTCAAGTGGGTGCAGATATTTTCCTAAATAATATATTAGGATAGAAGTTTTTCGTATGAGTGAAATATTTTTTTTTATAGATGGAATGAGACTTGTTAAAAATGTGATGTATGTTGTGCAATATTTTACAAAATAAGAAGTGTATGTTCATGGACGTGCAAATTATTATATTTACTTGTGTGAATTTCGTTGTAGGAAGGACCGGGAAGAATCTCTTGCAATGTTTGTTCATGCTGTGCCGAGATTGGAAGATCCCTTCTTGGTCTATATTAGGAGGTGTGAATTATGTTTGGACTAAGGTTGAACTGGATGATGACAGTTCTTGTCCTGTTTTAAATAATGGTTTTATTTAATATTATTCGTACAGGAAAAAAAAGTCCTATTGGATTGAGTTGGAATATATAGAAACTTGTGTTCGTAAGAGTGATGATTTAGATTACCTGTTAGACGTCGTCTGCAATACATCTTTCGTGATGACATTCCTAACTGGTCGAGAGTGACACGTGATTGATCTATAATGTCACTATATGAATTTGATGAACGTTCTTTAACACATCTTTCCAGCCTAGCTGGAGAGTTCTGGTGTGCTATTTTCCCTTTCCTAATATTTATTTTTTTGGATTCGTCTCTATCTTTTTCACTCATATCCTAGAACATCATGAAGTAAGATTGAAGAAACTACTTCATATGCTGATGTCTAACTAATGAATTATATTATCTATGCATATTAATAATGATCTAAACCAGTGTCATGTAAAATTGGGAAAATTACTTGAAAAACTGATATCTATGGTTGGGTTCCCAATTTTACTTGACACTGGTTTAGATCATTATTAATATGCATAGATAATATAATTCATTAGTTACCTTTGTAATCGTCCAGATGTTAAACTACAATTTTATTCAACAGATTGAAAATTATATTTTAATTGACTATAGATATGTATATATATACATGTACACATAGTAAAATGAGCATCTAATACATATTAGGAGCAAAAGAGAAAAATTTTTGGAAAAATAAAAAAATGAATGAAGATTAGAGAATTACCTTTATCGATGTAGAAAAACAGCGGCGTTGTTGTCGTAGATGATTTAAACAATGTACCGATTATAGCTATAAATTAGAATATGAAAAGAAAATTAAAACAAATATTTTTGAAAGGAATATTAACTATTGATTGTATGCATCCATATTAAAGAAAAGTTTGCGAATGTGTGATACAATTTTTCATTAAATTATAAGTTTAGAATAATTGTAGGTTTTATGTTTTCATGCGTCCAAATTAATATAGCAATCTGGGTTAATATATTATTTAGTTTCTTAATAATAAGTTGTTTAAATAACTCATTCATATGCTAAGTTCTGTTAGCACATATATGTTTCTTTTTATCTATTTTTACCAACTTGTAGCCATGTAATCTATATTCATATCAAAATATTTGAACAAAAAAAGGTCTCAGCTGCGAATATGATATTAATTAGGTTCAATATTTATCTCTAATGAATTATTACAAAATTGAAACTGAAAATTTGACTGCTATATTTTTGAGCAATTGATCTCTAAGAAATCGTAAATATTTTCTTCATTTATATAGTTTGCACATAGAAAAAGACTAAGTATTGTGTTAATTGACATAGCTGAGAAAAAGTGTAACACACAAACCTGAAACAGTGCACAGATGAACTAGAAGTAAATGTGCAATCTCTAGCTAAGAATGATACTGCACAAGCCAAAGTAACTATTACAACTGCAAATAACAAAATTGAGAAAAGATGAATACAACAGAAGAAGGAAATCATAATATGGTTTAAAACGGACCTAATAGTTATTAGTTTCAACTGAATGTTGATTATTCTATTGCATTAGTATTAGTTTTTCTAGTTAAAAACTACATGGTTTATTGAATATTATATTAGTGATAAAAATGATTTAAAGTTTGCATAAAATTTGTGATGTACATTTTAAAACTGCTTTTATGTTATAGATCAGTACTATGTAAACTCCAAACTCTAAATTTTAATCTTAGATGTCAAAAGAAGTGATAAAATCAGAAAAATTATGATACTCTTTGTTGTAGTTTTTGGTTTAGTTTCAGAAAAAAAATTAAAGATAAAAGTGTGTAGTAGACATCTAATAGAGTACAAAGCAAACTATATATTTTTTTCCAAGGCTTTGATTATGCAAGGATAGTCAAATTGATAAAGCCGTGGATTTTCTGCATAACATGATTTGCAAAGGGTTTGAGCCTAAGGTCATAACCTATAACACTTTTATAAATGGGCTGTGCAAGAAAGTTGAAATTGAGAAGACAATGGATTTTCTACATGACATAATTTCTACAGTCATTAGTCTGATGTCGTGACCACACCCTTATATGGGGGCTGTGCAAAAAAGGTGAAATTGAGAGAGCCATGAATTCTCTACAAGGAATGGCGTGACTTGTAACACATTTATAGATGGATTATGCAATAATGGTGAAATTGGGGAAGCTGTTTTTTTTATATACAAATGGATGTTTAAAAGGCATGAACCAGATGCCGCCACCTTTAACACTCTTACAGATGGATTATGTAAGAAAAGCTACTGTTCCTGATGTGAGAACTGGTACAACTCAATGATGAAATTCTGTAACCAGAAATATGTGAGAGGGAATTAGGGCTCAAGGATAATTGAGGAACAAATCCCTCTCATATATCGTCAAATGCTTAAGTAAGAGAGTCTGGTCAGAAGAAACTGAGAGCAAGTGATGAGTTTTTGTTAGGTTTATTTCTTCTTAATTATTTTTTTGTCTTTCAATTGTGTATTGTTGATTCTCGTAGGATATCTTGTTTCTGGTAGATTTGATGCATTGATTCTGATGCTTTTGGTATTGACACTGGTGATAGCTTGTTGATTCTGGTGGAAAAGGTGAAGTTCTTGCTAAATCTAATTGCACACAAATTTGTCTTCCTGGTAGAATTAAGGTTTCTGGTTTGATTTTTGATACTGATTTTCTGGTTAAAAAATAACTATTACTGCTGAAGCAACGTGTTGAAATTATTTTTGGTCTATAGAGAGGGGCGGAGGATTTTCATCTTTTAATAAAGGGTAAAATGGATAATTTATAAATTTAAAATGAGTTTTAATAGAGAAGCCAATAAATTGGATAAATTTGTGAGTTTTTGAAATTTAGAAGGGTTATTATGATATTATGAATTTTAGAGGTGGGAATACGTAACTTGAAGGTTTTTGATGGGGATACATCAACCACCATATATAACGGTCAGCAACGTCATTTAAATCCACTAACCAATATATTGACTTTTGTTGTTGGTAGCTTGGTACAACTATTTTCTAATTTAAAAAATGACTAAAAAATAAAAGGAAAAAATATTAGTTACGTGCAAAGCAAACTATATATTTTGACATTCTCATGAGTCCAGCCCCTCATTATTGAAATCAAAATGTGCAAAATCAAAACCTTAGATATGTTATAACGCAACTCATACGAACACAGTATCCCAAAATACGAAGAGGTAAAAGTATGAGAAAGAGAATTAGCGGAAAAAAATTACCTTATGAAAGAGTGAAATGTAGATGGAACGAAGTACTGAGCTCAAAGGAAAAGTAATTTCGTTGATTGAGTAGCAATTTTGGGATTTGACGAAGGCAGACAAAGTTGACGGAGAAAGAGAAAAAAAGTTCAGCAATTTTGGAATACTTCTGGAGGAGTGAGAAATCAAGAGGATTGTAAAATGTTCAACATAGATATATCGAAGGGATAGTCATTAGTCTGAATAGTGGGACCAATATGTCTTTCATACTCTAGATAGTACTGTAGACCTACAGTAACAAAGGATTAGATACTATCTATAGATATGTCGAATTCAAACTCAAATGAGATACCTTAGAACATGTAAGATCACTTTTAAGAAAATTTAGAAAGGAAGCAGGAGCGTAACCGTAGCTAAATAAAGCAAGTTACCAGCTTGAGAACTGAAAATTTTGAAGGAGAGCAAGAGAAAGCATGCATATACGAGTTGCTCATATAAATTTAATTTGAGGATTTTGTCCAACTTTCAATCAGAAAATACAGACGAACAAAGTAGATCCGATGAGCTCCAGAACCATCCAATCCGCTTTAAAATCCGTGTTCGTGCCAATTTTCATGTAAAACATGTTTAAAGTCCATCACATTCACAGTCGTGAAACAGATTTTGAGATGACGTGAATTCAGCTCAGGCCCCTGCGGTCACTGTTACGTATCGCCCTCTGCTTCGTCCAACCCACTCAAGTCACTTCAAAATGCTTAATAATAGAATGGAGATAACAATGACAATCTAACGCTGGAGAGAGGGCTCGACACCACAGGTTGTAGATTTTGTACTTTTATTGGAGGGATGAAAAATAAGGTGAATAGCGGATAAGAGAGGCGTTTGTGGCTTAAAAACAAATTGCATATTAGTAGCTTTACTGTTACGTATCATGTAAAACATGTTTAAAGTCCATCACAGTCGTGAAACAGATTTTGAGATGACGTGAATTCAGCCCAGGCCCAGACCCAGGCCCACGCGGTCACTGTTACGTATTGCCCTCTGCTTCGTCCAAGCCACTCAAGTCACTTCAAATTACCGCACTGTCTGTAGAGCAAAATCCAAACCCTTTATTTTTTAAAGGATTTTAATTTAGGTTCACGAATCACGACACTAGAAATATATTAAATTATTAATTATGGCTATACACACTTAATATATTGACTTATTAAAATATTATTTTACTGATCTTCATCTATACGAAACAGATTTTTAATCCTCTTATTATTATATAAGAAAATTAATCGAAAAGCAGTTCACGTACAATACTACAATCATTATAAACTTGTAAAATTGATGCATTTACAATTTTTGTAATTATTCAAATGGCATATTAGTAGCTTTACTGTTATTAATTTAACTTTACTAAATAATAAATATTATTGATGCACATGCAATGGTTATTGACATCATCATTGTTGTTATTTGATTAATAAAATTGGATTTTTTTTCATCTTCACCTTCCATCTTTATTAAATTACAAAAAAAAAAAAACAGTAAAGAATTACAATGCAAATATATATATTACGGATTGGTAATTCTTCTAGGAGTTGTCTTACAAAGCCTATGGACTCATTTTACATCAATCATATCAATTGTACCTCATTTGTCGTTTATATAAAAAGATAATGTAGAATTTCTTTGGATCGATCATATCAAGATTAAAAATAAGCGATTTTCTGGTGAAAGAGGTAAAGTTGGATAACAACTGGAACGTGAGACGGTGAGAGGTATTAAACTATTAGTATGAGACTTTAGTGATTCTTGTGAATAGAAATAGAAAAAGAAAATTTTAGGTTTAGGGATATAGCAAAAGATATTTTGTGTTAAGTTAAAATAACTCTATTAATTAATATATATTTATTTAAATTTTAAAACCATGATTTTGTTAAAATACAGGCACATTCTGTAATTATGATTTCATGGAACATGAGGTATGGAGTGGCGTCTGACAAGCATCGGATTATATTGGATTCAATAGACAGTACTCGGAATTGTCTAATTCATCTCAAAATTTCTACGCACCTCAAACACACGAATTTTAAAATTGTTCAACAAATCTTAATACACACTTATTTTTTTTTTTTAAGTTCAACTCAGTTCAGTTCTATGATAGTATGGGCAAAAAAACACCACTGGTAGATAACGGTCAGACTTTTTTAACATATTAATTAGTGCTAATTTAATTTCACTAATTAGATCGTTGTAAACAATTATATTCAAAGGACATTATAAAAAATTACATTTTTCTCACTTTTCAAATTTTTCACAAAACTTTATCCAAAACTGATATTTTTTTATTTATATCCTTATTAATAGAAATTTCGGGGGGGGGGGGGGGGGGGGGGGGGGGGGGGGGGGGTGGTGTAAAAATATCGTCCAGGTCCTTAAAAGGAATTAGCCATCTGTTCCCTCTCAGTGCGCGCCAATTCTCTCTTTTGTCACACCACTCGCCGCGTCCCTCGTGTATTCTCTCATTTGCTCTCTCTCTCTGTCTCTCATGGCGGGTACGGGTACTTCGTGCTCTAAGCCACCTCTGCCCTTCGCTGGAACCACTGGAGGAGAGACCTTGAGTAGAAACCAAATTACAATTCCCCTTTCCCTTTCCAATCTAATCCACAACAACAACAACAACAAGTATTCTACAAATTATCGTAAGACTCTCTCTATTTGTAACTGTGGCTTTAACGCCTCCTCTTCTATACATCAAAAGGAGCAAGATAGTTTCGTCGGGTGGTTTAGAGAGGCCTGGCCGTACATCAGGGGCCACAGAGGCAGTACCTTTGTTGTCGTTATCTCCGCTGAGATCGTCTCCAGTTCTTTCCTGGACACCATTCTACAGGTACTGATATTTTGGTTTAATTGGAGACCTGGCTGTAAAGTAAAGGTCCGTATTATTTTGATCAATGTTCATTAATTTTTTACTACCAAAACAAAGTATTTAGCAATAGTTATAACGTGTGCTTGTAAAATGAATTACTTGATGGAGAGCTTATATATTCAATTCCACTTCAATTTTGGCTTTGGCCTTTGGGTTTGGATAAATTCACTTGTTTGCATGTCTGTTCACACAATCTTGAATGCCCATCCATCATCCATGGGAATTCTCCTTCACATAAATATTTAAGTAATGAGCAAAAGGTCATTGATTTGAGATCAGAGTGAATTTGATACAAGGAAAAGGTGTAATTGCATATGGGAGATCGATCTCTCATTTATGTTTTATGTTTTATGTTTTAACTTGGCTTTTCTTGTTGCTTTTCCTGGTATATAAATAGGATGCCCCAACTGATTTTTAAAAAAAGCTCTTGTCAGTAAGCTTGTTAATCTACTGCATAAACCTTCATGTACTAAATCTTCAATTAAGCAAAATATATTGACTGCTTAGACAATTATATTTTAATCTCACCTTGGGATCTAGTGTGGATATGCACAAACATGTAATTTCACCTAATAAGCCAACTAAGAGCTGCATTTATTTTTAGTAGAATACTTTTCTTTAATATTTTTTTTTCCATTGTTTACAAAACTGTCTGTGTGGTGTGCAAGATGTAATAACACCACAAACAATTGTCTTTTTACTGTGACATCAACATTTTACCAACTTGGCATACTTTGATCCCCTCTAAGTACTTCCATTTGGTAAGAAAGAATAGTACTATTTTCGTTCTAATTCTGTATATTACTGTATTCATACTAATGGCCTGTTTTACTGTGACTTTATGTTGGCCACTCTATATTCTGTTTAAAGTCTAGTTGCAATAGCTAGATATTGAAATTTCTTCCAAATTTTAAGGAGCGGTAGCACAATTGACTAGGAAAAATGTGTCCTAGGACTGTGGTTACTCAAAGGTCGAGAGTTCGAGCCCATCTCACAAATTCGCAGTCTTTGCAAAGATTTCAAAAAAAAAAATCTTCCAAATTTGGAAATTCAATATAACACTTAATTATGAGTCGTGTTACTTTTTTGTGAAGTGCAGATTACTTCCACCTGTTGTTGCTTTTATTTGTATTTTTGACTCTTTTTTCTAGCAGGATATCTCGCTTCTTCATGGTCTCGGTATTAGGTTTATTCTCGTCCCAGGAACGCATGTCCAAATTGACAAGCTATTGAAAGAAAGAGGTTATTTTCTTACAAAATTTGTGATACCAATAGCACATTTGTTGTGTAGAGAAATAAGTACTTTTGTTATGGAATTATTATGGAACTATACACTGCAACTGCTAATCTGTCGTACCTCGTTGGCCTGGAAAATATATAAATAAGAATTAAAATAATAATTGTGATACTAATAATAAATCTGGCGGATTATTCAGCCAGAACTTGACAGTTGATCTATGACCTAACTCGTATACTTATCAAACAATATAACAAAGGGACAATAGAACAAGATTCAACTAGTACAGGCATAAATGTCATGGCTCGCAAGCACCAGATTTGGCTGATACAAACAGGACCTGAAAATTGTAATATATTTATCACTCATTTGATTTATTAACAAGCGTTTTACCTCAGGGAAAAAGCCAAAGTATGTTGGTCGATATAGGGTGACTGATTCTGACTCAATGGAAGCAGCAATGGAAGCTTCTGGAAGTGTACGGCTCATCATAGAGGCAAAGCTTTCTCCTGGTCCCCCAATGCTAAGTCTCCGTAGACATGGCACAAATAGCCGTTGGCATGGGCTTGCGGTTAGTGTTGCAAGTGGCAATTTTCTAGCGGCAAAGGTAATTTCCAAAAATTTTCCTTTCCATTTTTCTGTTTTTGGTTTTGAAACAGGTGCGGATATTGACAGGTCAATTTAGACTTGAGACGGTGCACAAGTTGAAGATCTTTCTAATAAGACTACTTTGCCCTATCATAATCAATTTCCATTTTAGGTTGTACCAAATAAGAATGACCCCTTGTAAATGATATAACTACTGAACAGGAAAAAAAAAAAACTGAATCTGGGGTGCTGTTGTGAGACTGAGAGCCTCTCTTTCCCTCTTTTGGACATGAGGCAAGACATGACATGCACTCCGAACTAGTAATTCCAATTACTTAAATCTTATTGTTACTTTTTTTGTAATATAAGTGGTAGATAAGGATTTCAAAATAATGCTTCTTTCATACTTCAGTGTTTATTCATTAATACTTCATTTTTGTTAACTAGCTTGCATCAAATTATTTTGTATTTCTTTCAATTTTGTCATTGATATTAATGCATGTGAACTTAATCATGGATTTTTCTATTTTGAATAGATGCTTTTATTGTATAAATTATTTAGTAATAAATTAACATATATGATACTAAATATGAAATAAGATAATCTGATATCTGCTCCATATGCTTGTCTAACATAACTTTAAATCTTTTAGCTGTTGATGTTGCTTACTCCAAAAAAAAAAGTTTTTATTATGTCTTTTATAAACTTTCATTTAGCATGCAATACTTCAATTCATTTGTGCATTTTTACCTAACAGATGGATGCCAACATTTTTAAAATTTCATCTTATCAAGAGAGTAAAATTAATTACTCAATTTATTCAAATGTTCTCTTTTTGTATTTAGTGTTTGTTTTCCATTGTTGTTCATATATTGTACTTATCATCACATCTAGTTTCCATGATAGGATGTGTATAAATTATGCATTTGTGCACAATCCTTAACATAGCAGATTAGTATCTCTTTATTAATATAAAGTGCTGTAAGTAAATTAGGAGTGTAATTCTATGTAACATTTCATGCTAATTTGCGATGTGCATGAATATAATCAGACATTACGTGTCAGGAGGCGAGATAAGTGGTTAAAATTTTCCATTCCTTCCTGGGATTAAGGGCAATGATGTCCAAATGTAAAAACATGTACCATGTGTGCTGTCTCAAGCAAAGTTTGCGCTTTCGAAATATATACCTGTGTCGCTTCTTGCAAATGCCGATACGTTTCCAATGACCAACATTTCTAATTACTCAATTTATTCAAATGTTCTCTTTTTGTATTTAGTGTTTGTTTTCTGTTGTTGTTCATATATTGTACTTATCATCACATCTAGGTTCCATGATAGGATGTGTACAAATTATGCATTTTTTGTGCACAATCCTTAACATAGCAGATTAGTATCTCTTTATTAATATAAAGTGCTGTAAGTAAATTAGGAGTGTAATTCTATGTAACGTTTCATGCTAATTTGCGATGTGCATGAATATAATCAGACATTACGTATCAGGAGGCGAGATAAGTGGTTAAAATTTTCCATTCCTTCCTGGGATTAAGGGCAATGATGTCCAAATGTAAAAACATTTACCATGTGTGCTGTCTCAAGCAAAGTTTGCACTTTTGAAATATATACCTGTATCGCTTCTTGCAAATGCCAATACATTTCCAATGACCTACATTTCTAATGATTAATACCAAATATTTGAGCTCACTGACAAGTAACACCTGAGTGAAGACAAGGTTGAGATGATAAATTGCCGACTTAAATTGTCTTTGTAATTTTTTTATTAACTGGATGACATTGCTTCACTTTTCATTATTACTTCATACAAAGAAAATTAGAACCTAAAGGACTAGTTAGAGTCAGGGGCAAAAATGTCAACATTAAAAGAAATTATTCTGTCTATTGTATTAATCTAATAGCTTGGTGATATTATTTCACATTATCTATGCATTATGAACAAAAATAAAAGATGGATCTGAAATCAAGATTAATATTTGATTTATTTGCCAAAACCCTACAATACGGTTTGTGCAGTCATCAGAATTACTTGCTATGTTAAGGAGCAAGGAGTTCATAGTTATGGATATTTCTTTTTTTGTGCAGTCATCAGAATTACAATTACCTGCTACGGTTTGATTATCCCATATTGCTCATGATAACTAGAATTTAATCTCATCTTCACCTTCCCCTCTTGTGTATTACTTATGGAGCAAGGATAACAACATTCTATCGCCCCCGCCCCCTCCCTCTTTTCCTTCCCCATACAAGTCTTAGTAATGATGGATAGCACAAGCACTCATCAGAGGCATGGGGGAAATTGTCAGCATTTAAAGAAAATGTTCTGACCATTGCATTAATCTTATAATTTGATGTTGATATTTGACATAATCTGTAAATTCTCAAAAAGAAAAACAAAAACAAAAAAATGGGTCTGCAATCACAAGAATTGTGGGAGTCATTTGCAAAGAACCTAAAATATTGGGGATTGATCTGTAAAATTCCCTACAGCAATTAAAAAATGGTTCATTAAATTTTTTTCTTACATTCTCAATTTAATGCTTTTCTCTCCTTGATTTTGACAGAAACGAGGGGTTGTAGATGGTATCGATTATGGCTTCACTGGTGAAGTAAAAAAGATAGATGTTTCATCGATAAAAGAAAGGCTTGATAGGGACTGCGTAGTTATCATGAGCAATATGGGGTATTCAAGTTCTGGAGAAGTTCTGAATTGCAAGTTAGATCCTTCTCATCCTTAAATGTTAATGGATAATAAATTATATTTCCTTTGTCATGTTACTTGCATTTTTTCATGTATTAATTCCAGTGAAACATGATAACTGCCAAAAAAAGAAAACAAAAACACTGCTCAAAAGAATCATCAATAAATTGACATGTGTCGCTGGTACAGAAGGTATAATTGATAAAAACAGTATATAAAATTTGATACCCTATAAATAGGGCAAGAGGCAGGATCATAGCTTATGGGGGTTGATATACACATACAAAGTTAACAGTAACTATTTCTCTAGCATAGAGTATGTGGGTCAGTCATAAAAAAATTATAAAAGAGTATGAAGACCGAAATTAGTGTATTGATAGCATTTTAATTTAAAATACTTTAATATATAGTATAATTTTGAAGAGATTGTGAGAAAGGTTGGTGGTCAATTTACTCCCATTCTTCTCATTTGTATCTGCCATTATACACTGTTTATACTGGATAATTTTGACAACATGATTCAAACTCTCTAATTCTTTTTCCAAAAAACAAAAAAAAATCTTGACATGTAATTGCTGATGTCCCTTTCTGCCATATAACTTTCCAGCACTTATGAAGTTGCTACGGCCTGTGCTCTGGCTGTCAAAGCCGACAAATTGATCTGCTTAACTGATGGAGACATTTTCAATGAGCACAAACGACTGATCCGTTTCATGACGCTCTCTGAAGCTGATCAGCTCATCAAGGAGCGTGCCAAGCTGAGCAAAATTGCTGCAAATTATGTGGAATCTGTAGAAAAAGGCAATGGATCTTTTGGGAACAAGTTTGTAGAAGTTAATGATTCTTCTTTGAATAGAGGGGCATTTCATAATGGCGTTGGGTTTGACAATGGGAATGGTTTATCTGCTGATCGAGGTTTTGCCATTGGTGGGTGGGAGAGGTTTAATCGATTAAATGGCTACCTATCTGAATTGGTCGCAGCAGCATATGTTTGCCAGGTAAGTTCCCACTCTCTCTCTCTTTCATTTTTTTGTATATGTTGTGTGCTAAGCTGTTTGTATACCTGCTGGGCTGTTTTTTTACCATCAAAACATTAAAATTAAACAGAATTGGGAAAAAAATGAGCAAAGAAAATATAGAATTTTGCATTGCTAATTCCACTATCAAATCAAGAGTTCAATCAAAAAATAATTCAATCAGGAGCTACAATAAGAATTACTAATATGGAAAAAGGTAAGTTTTACATCTTCTTTGAACTCGCACTTGCTGTAATTGGTACAAAATTCCACTATTTTCCTTTTTTACTAAAAAGTAAAAGAAAATACTTTTCAGGGTGGTGTGCAAAGGGTCCACATAATAAATGGCACTGCAAGTGGGGCCCTACTGCTAGAGTTATTTACTAGAGATGGTGTTGGGACAATGATAGCTAGGTTTGTTCCTTTGATATTTCTGTGCGGTTCTAAAAGTAGCGTTTATTTTATTTTGGCAATGAAAGTAACAATCTATAATTTCATCTCCTGATAATTTTGTTTCTGTTCAAATTTTGCCATCTAAATTATTTTATTCTTTGTGATGTACCACAGGGATGTCTATGAGGGCACAAGGGTGGCCAGAGTGTCTGACTTCGCTGGCATAAAAGGACTAATACGCCCCTTAGAAGAATCTGGTGTTTTTATCCAAAGAACCGATGAAGAGGTCTTTGCCACTGATAAGATTTATCTAACTCTGAAGCTAGAGTTGTTCAGGGTCTTGTGCAACATAGAAACAAATTTTTACTATTATTTCAAATAACACATTAGCCCCACATTTAAAAAAATAAAAAATGAAATGGTGTGAGAGGTTTTATACTTTTATATGCTATCCATATATACCAAAAGAAGATCTGGGTCTTTGAAAGAAACTCGATTAAACAAGCCTGTCAAATGCACAAGAAAAATAATAGAGGAATAAAGATGCATATTGAGTTGCTATTTTTTAAAAAAGCAAAGCCATTCATTCTTCTCTCTGGTTATTTCAGCTTCTTGAAGCACTGGGCACATTTATAGTTGTAGAGAGAGAAGGCTCTATAATTGCTTGTGCGACCTTATTTCCATATTTTGAGGAAAAATATGGAGAAATAGCAGCTGTTGCAGTGTCACCAGAATGTCGCGGCCACGGCCAAGGGGACAAATTACTTGGTAAACTTCACTTTTCATAAAAATAATCATAGGCTGCCACAGTAATAATAAACTTAATAAAGTGTTATCTAATTGGATACAGATTATATAGAGAAGAAAGCAGTATCTCTTGGTCTGGAGAAACTTTTCCTTCTCACGACCCGTACCGCTGATTGGTATGTACCTGGACACTATACATTGTGCTGATTTTGGTCTTGTTGTTGCATAATTGATATAAGGAACTTATAGAAGAAAGCCTCACCAGAAATTCATGAAAAATCTCCTTCATTCCATTAACATTCTTTGTTGGAATTTGAAAAACTAATACCTACTATAACTTGAGCTACTTGAACCTGCAGTGTCGCAAACTTATAAAAGAATTTCAACACCATAACATATAACCAGAGTGGAACTTGTGTTTGATGAGGGTAATTTTGCTAATAGCTTATAGCTAACCACGGAAATGAAAACGGTAAAAAATTCATTTTGAATTTGTCTGTAAAAAATTATTTTTGCCTGCTATTATGTCAGAGGGACCCTTCTGCGATTTTTTAATAACACGGGATGCAATTTCTTGATAACATAGGTTATCTCTCTGCAAATTAACTTACCTCATAGTCTATCATATGAGAGCTGGATAAAATTTATTCACAACTATTACTAGATGTTTCCATTTTGAATTCTATGTCTATTTACAATCATGCATGTACTTGCTGAAAACATCCATATTGGTACCCCTGTAACAAGCCACGTGAGAAATATTAGGGAAAACACTTTGTAATATATGGGCTTATTAATAATGTATGATAGGTTTGCAAGGCGTGGCTTCACTGAATGCTCAATTGAATCAATTCCAAGAGAAAGAAGAAAGAGAATTGATCTTTCGCGTGGATCAAAGTATTACATCAAAGAGCTTCAACCTGAGTTTGGTGGTACAGCAATTCCAGTTTCTGCTGTTAATAGCATTCAAACTCAGTAGCATCTCTCCTGCATTTCTTTTGAAGCTATAATAAGACTTCAAAAAAATGTTTAGCGTATGACAGATTAGATATGGCTGTGCTGTTATCGTATTCCTGGAGTTTTGAAATAAGGCATATTAAACCTGCTTGAAGATTGCTCAATAAACGGTCGTGAAATCCTTATCCAGTTATCCTTCAGCTTTGTTCTGGTATACTGCAATAAAATGGGCCTGAATGCTATTATCGGCTCTAATATTATGCAATCGAGATTCGAGCCCATTAAAGGGAACAGTTGAGCACTTGAGCTACCAAGTGAAGTAACCCAACCAACCACCAATCCCCTAAAGTAATTCTATATAAATTTGATTTTTTATCCGAATCATCTGATCAGAATATGCACAAATATTAAAGAGACTGTGAATTCTATCTCTCGCTAGATTGGCCTGGACTCTGATTGGACGATCCAGATTCAAAATCAAATGTTGAGTTACCTTGGATTCAGATCTCCTCTCACTGCAAAGCAAAAAGAAAAAAGAAATCACCACCAAAATAAGTGAATAGTTTTAAATTTTTAAAATAGGAGTGTTTTTTTTTTTTTCTGTTCTGCACTGGTATTTAAAATACAGCTATTTCTCTCAATAGTGAGTATGTAACTTTCTATTCACTGATGAGATCCGGACGGGAAGGGAGTGTCTAACTTTTCCGTGAAAAGAAAAGAAAAAGTTTTTCTTTCCGGAAACAAGTGGGGGGAGTGATGGATTCGTCATTGCTCATTACTCATTAGAGAGCAATTTATTTGTATATTTGAATTAACAAGTGGGTGGAATGTGATGAGCCCACTACCAGTTTGAACGCGTATCCTCAGCATTAACTCAAAAAAGAATTTTTAAGTTAATGAATCTCAATCGTTTAATTTCAAACTGAGCCAATGTGGTTCTTGCCTATGACATAGGGTTCTTTTCAATATTAACGCGGATCTAGTTTGCACGAATCTTGAGACAAATTGGATGGTTAAAATTTATTAACTCAAAAGATTCCCTTTTGAGTTAATGCAGAGGATACGCGTTCCTACCAGTCTGGCATCCAGCACAAGTCAAGATACAGGCATAAAATAAGAGAAAACAAAATAGTCATCTATCAGACAAAATGCTATCTTTGGGAGAAAATTATCGTTAAAAACAAAATAGCACAATTTTCTATGAGCATCTCCAACGGTCTAATTTATCATTTTTCAAATAAAATTAGTATGAATATAAATTTACTAAAGTTGTTGTTGAGCGTATCTTTAATACCTTATTGGTTTCAGTCAAACAAATCCAAAATTATTAAATTAGTTTATGCGTTTATATGTTAAATTTATTAATTATTATTTTGTATAATATAATCTGTCAAAAAATAAATACATTAAAATAGCTTATAATTTTTAAAATAAAATATATCACTCATGAAATAAATTGGTTTTAAACGGTTTAAAATTGTTGTTTGAAATCAAATCAATATTTTTTTAGTTAAACACATCAACCATTTTGATTATTTTAAATTGATATTAGTTTCACTCATTTTTTATTATTATTTTTTTAAAATTTTCAAACGCAGTCACTATCATTTTTTTTCTAAATATCAGAAATACAGCATGAAAGAGTGCTCATGGATCCCACTAAGACTTGTCATCAACCGATCCCTCTCTCTTTTTCAAAGCAGATAGCGAACTCAATTTCCAAAGTCTGTCGCATGTGGTTATGGAATCTCATGGAAGTTTCTTCAAATGAAATGAATCATCATAAATTTTTATCCAAATTTCACTCTAACAAAAAAAAAAATCTTTCAGCCTTGTCAGCAAATCAGATACCACAAAAAATTATAAGGCTATAGAAAATTGTCGTCGAGATAATAGTAAAATTGCCGAAATTTTTTTTCTTAACACCCGGATTAATTCAAATTAATTAAAAGACACTTAGATTTAAAAATCTCAAAAAATGATACTTCTGCAAGCTGAATTCGCGCACCGGGGCTCGCATACTCACTCCGCACACCAGTTCGGGCGCAAATCTACGTGGCGCACCACGTCCATGAAGCAAACTGGCGCACCCACCGCTGGTCCGCCAATTCAGCTCGCGCACCTGCTTGGTCCGCCAATCCAGCTCGCGCACCCCCTGATCCGCCAACTCAGATCGCACACCCAAGTTTGGTGCTATTAAACTTCTTGCGCACCCACCCCTGTGTATTCTACCCCACTCCAGCAGTGCAGAGCCTCAGTAAAAGGTAAAAAAATATATATATATTTATTTATTTTAATTTTAGAGTTTAAGTAATTTAGTTTAGATAAATAGTTAAAGTAATTTAGTTTAGATAAATAGTTTAGGTAATTTAGTTTAGATAATTAATTTAGGTAATTTAGTTTAGATAATTTAGTTGTAGTTTAGTTTAGATATATATAATTTAGTTGTAATTTAATTGTAGTTTAGTTTATTTTTTTATTTAGTTGTCCAAAATAAATTATGATTTTGTTAAACCACTCGAAATATTCCGAATAGAGACCAAAATTAGTAATTGTACCAAATTGACCTTAATTTAAAATGAAACGGTAGTCATCCAAAATTACATTTATTTAAATTAGTAATTTGTACAAATTTTGTCAAGTTTATCGATAGTGTATTGGGTTGTAAACCACCATTGATTAAAATGAACCCAATTTTTTTTTTTTTAAATTGGGTATGTAGATCACAATTGATTTTAGAAATCCATTCAAATTACCAAAATTGGTGGTGTTTAAAAATTGCAGAATTGATTAGAAATGCAAAATTGGATAATTTTAGTACCATATACCAAAATAGATTAGAAATGCACAATTGGACCAAAATTATACATTTTTTTTTTACATTGGTTGCCCAAAATTACTAGAGTTTCTTAGACAACTCGAAAATCCCGATTACTATAAGATTTGACCAAAAATGTCTAATTCATTTTAGTATGGCGTCAACGAGCGGCACAACCCCATTGGATGAGACTGATTGGGATCAGGAGTTGATCTCTACCATATTTCCACACTTGACGGCTAATTGCATTAGCCCCATCTGTTGATTCCTGTTCTCGGGCCACAATATCTCACTAGCATATGTAAGTTTACATTTGAGAAATAATTTAAATTTAAATTTTATTTTTATTTGAAAAATATCTCAATTGTTAATTTTTATTTTCATTTGTAATTTATTTTAGGATCATGACATGACGAAGGTGAGGAATAACCTCATGACTCTAAAATATGATGTGCGCTATGTGTTGGGTTCGGACTGTTCAAACCCATTGATTAAGTCTGTTGAGGTTTGACTGTTCAAACCCATTTATTTGCTTAAGATACGGAAAGAGCGTAAAATAAAATTTTACTTCTAACTTAAGCCAAGAATTAAATAAGGTATGTCAGGAAACTTTCCAAGGCGGTCCACCTTCAGTATTCCTTTGGCATCAAAACCCAATTTAATTCTTTTACAGATCTACTCCATGATTGATTTCTAAAACTTTAATCTATTTACAAATTAAATAGATTAATATAACATATTTATACCTTGTTTCCAAATTATGATTGGAATGCAGCAGACCGAGAAGACCGAATCTGACGAACGTCTTACTTCAGAGTATCAGATGTCTGATACCTCTATCGGTTATCCACCAGGACTAACCAGAGAGCGGTTTATTTCTTTTGTCAGAAATACTGTAAACCGCGGAATTTATGCAGAAACACAAAAACTGAGAAAAGGACAAAATAGGTATATTTACGACCTGCAGTTATTCAAATAGAAATACCGCAACTTTCGCAAATATATTATTTCCGAATCTCGAAAATAACCGTAACCGAGAAAGAGACAAAATAGACTTATCGATTCGATCAGTCAGATCAGATACGATACAAGTGAATTGGCAATTTTCTCTTTACCCCTGCCCTTTTATTTATAGAAAAATCAAGCAGGTTGGCTGATTACTGAAATAACCTATAAATTTAGCATATTTACAATTATGCCACTATGAATGGCGGTTCATTCAACTAAAATCAAAATCATATTTTGCTAGCCGCCATTATCAATGGCGGTTCTTAAAAAAAATCAAACTTGATCTTATTTCCTAGCCGCCATTTATATTATATCATTTGATTTGATTTTTTTTTTTAATTTAATTTTAAAACCATTAAAATTAAAACCTTTGTTATAAAAAACAAATCTAAATCAAATATATATAATTATTTTAAACAATTATATTTTTCATGGTTCGGTTTCGGTTCGGTTTCAGTACGGTTTTATACAACGCATCGAGCACGCTTATAAATTAACCGTTGTTTTTGCTTGTCATCTTATATGACATATATAATTTAATTATATCATGTATAATTAATTATAACCATCTTAATATTAATTATAACCAATTTATAATTAATCAGTAAGATTCTCCAACTAGCTCCTATATGGTGTGACCCAATAGGATCTGTGTTATGTTGGTAAATAGAATTAAAATTATTTTAACTTCTATAATCATAGGAGGCATCTGACATCTGCACTATGACCATCCAATTACACAGATGATGCTGTACTGTACAATATCACGATCCAGTAAACTTTTTACTCGTGTTAATTCTTATGTCTCACAGTATCAGACCAGTTTCAAGGTAGGTGTGTGTCATCCTTGCAAACTTAATCTTTTCTTGATCTTGAGCAAATTATCAAATATAATTACTCTTGTAATTATACTGCTAGCAGATAATCTTACTCTATCAAGGGGCCCAGTGATACTATAACTCGTATATAAATACGAGGGACAATAGTACTTTTGGTAAACCATCACTACCTCAACTAAGCTATGTATACCGAAAAGCTACCGTTATAACTGCGTTTTATCGACAGCATTAGGTAACAATCACACATATACATCTCTTAGTAGGAAAGATGAATACCTCATACTTTAGAACTTAACACTGAATGAAAATATTAATGACACGTACACAATTCCATTTAATATTTCATTCGGGGTCTGTCAAATACCATGTTCCTGGAACATGTATCTATGTGATTAAAATGACATCTCTTGTCAGTGGTCTGTAAAACTTGACCATATTTTAATCCACATACTAACCTTATAACGGTAAATTAGTGTTCCTGCTAATTACCTTGGTTAGAGACTTTTAAGAGTATATATCATCTATATTATGAAGTTTCACAATTCCAGTTATTGACTCTAGTCAGATAAAGGAATGATCCATAAATTCAATAATACTCAAGGCAACAAAATGATAATTTATTAATCATTCAATTCATGAACAAAATATATATGATATAATTATCGTATTGATTGACCTCTAGATTATTACACTAACACTATGCACCAACGTTACAGAGGATGGGGCTGTGGTATGTGTCACAGCTCGCCCCTGTAACCGCAGATCCCGCACTTACATCTGCGTTGGTCGAGAGATGGCGGCCGGAGACACACACATTCCACCTACCCGTTGGAGAGATTACGGTCTCTCTCCAGGACGTGAGTTGTCTATGGGGTCTGTCCATTACTGGAGATGCTGTTGAAGGAAATATGGGTTTCATGCAAGAGCAAATTTCAAAAATTTAACTCAAAGAAACAAACATAGATCTACTTATTTGACTAACTATGAACATAATTTAGCAATTTAACTTGTTTAAAGTTTATACCTCAAATCTTGGTCTCTAAACCAAGAAGTATGGACTTGAGATGTAGGTTGTTGCCTCCAAAAAGGAAAGCCTCCACAAGTATCCACCCGAGATTAAACGAAACCCTTGTTTTTCTCTTGCTAGAGATACTAAATCAAGGATCAACCTTAATCTTAGTTTCTACCCTTCAATTAACTATTAATTTAGTGTAGAAATATTGTGCTCAACACATGAGCAAAAATGGTGGCATCTCTTAAATCTCATCTTATTCTTTTGTAGCCTCCAAGAGAGCAAGAGAGAGAAAGTGAAAGATGTGAATAAAAGGTTAGGGTTTGAGAAGAGAAAAGTGGGGTATTTATAATGTTTGCCTAGGGTTTGTTTTAATCATCTTAACCACAATGGAGGGCTAGGATGAAGCATGAGCATAAAGCAACATTATAAAGTTACTTTTGTCATCCAATGGACATCTCCATTAGATGCTTTCCTCTTCTAACTTTATTCCCAAGCCTACATCAAATGGACTCTTCCATTTAATGTTAGAATCAAATATTCAAATGGGCTTGGGCCTTTTCTCACTTTGCAAATTCATTTTTGCCATTTATGCCAATTTTCGGCCCACCCGACAATTATCACAATTAATTGTCTTTGCTCAATTATTGTTGGAAAATAAATTTATATATCACGTCCAACATGTAATAAATATATTTTAAGTTTAAGGTAGTCATCTTCATGACATTTTTATTTGTTTCGTTTTCTCTCTTGGGTGTGACCTTGTAGGATCTATATCGTGTTGACAATAAAATCAAAACTCAATTTTAATTCTATAAATTATAAGAGGCATCCAGCAATATGCATTATAATTACTCAACTGATAAAGATAATATGAACCAATCAATATTACGATCCTGATACCTCCTTATTTTGCCTAGATTACGACCCTAATTTGTACTAAAACATGTACTTTAAAGCCTATAAATATGGACTTTTTTGCTTAATTATCATTAGAATGTGGTACTGTTGTGTTCTGGGTCTGACACCTCTCCATACGGCCTGTATAGGTGTCCATACGGCCCGTATAGGTCTCCATACGGCCCGTACAAGATCAACCCAAAACCACAGAAGGTTCCATATCAGAGGCAACAATTCTCCAAGACAAGGCACAGGTATACGGTCCGTATAGGATCCTATACGGACCGTACAAGCTATTTCGGAAACCCAGGCTGGAATTGGAAACAGAGACAGCTGGGGGGACTGAAAATGAAGGCTTTCAATACGCGATTTCGGGCATTAAGGGGTATCATTCGAGATCTGAGAGGCATCTGGGATCCATTCTTGGTGCTTGGGAGACAAGGAAGAACTTGGAGAAGAAGAATAAGAAGTTTTGCAACGGATCTTCGGATTTTCTATTGTTTTTCTATGAACTCTTTCATAACTTTTATTATGCTTTGTTTTGAGAACATGAGTAGCTAAATTTACTGTTTCTAGGGTTAAGATGTAGTTGACGTTTGGTTTTACTTGTATGCTACTTGAATTTGTGTTGAATGCTTAGTTTTTATCTTATTGTGTAGTATTTTAATTGCTTGGTTTTTGCTTGCTTGAGTTTGATTAGTCATCCCGTTAGATGAATGTGCACGTCTAATTGTTAGGAGCCAAGTCTATAATACTCAATCCAACTAGACCAAGTATATGAGGTAGGTTTTCGGGCCAATGAGTACCGAAAGGGAAACTTTTCTCGAGGCGAAAGTCCTTGGATACCTTTAGTAAACCGACAAGTAACTTAGATAACTTAGTCCAAAATTACGAAAGTTGAGGGTTAACGAATCTAAGAGGGGAGTAGTTAAGTCCGGTAAATCGGGTTCTAAGCCAAAATTGCGACAGCTGAGGTAAGGAACTTAGATCTGGTCGATGGAAACCCTAGACAAAAGTACCAACACAGAAACAGTAGCTGCAGTATTCACTCAGGGGCCTATACGGACCGTATAGGATTCTATACGGGCCGTATACCCTGGGGCCAGACAGATACAAAATCTGAAACCCTGGAAATCCTTTTTATAAATTGAAAACAACTTTTAATCTTCTTTTAAGCATTTTTAATATTGTTATTGATCAGTAGAATTGTTAGAACAACCAACAAATCAACCTTTTCTTACTTCTAGAATTTTAGTCAATCTAAGCAGAGTCCGGTTGTTTTATTCCGTCCTTGTGGATACGATACCCGACTATACCAACGGTAGGACTGTGCACTTGCAGTTTTTACCAGAGGTAGACTCGAGTTTTAAAAGGTACCGCTTGCTGTACTGAAACTTAGGAGTACACCTGTGTGCGAACAAGTTTTTGGCGCCGTTACCGGGGACGGCAACTAAAATTGCTAGACTTTTTCTTATTTTTGCTTGATTCTAGATTTTAATTTTTACTTTTTCCATCTTTTCAGGAACATACTGGAAAATTCACAGCTCAAGAACCACTACGATCTAAGAAGCAAGGGGCAAACTTCCAATACAGTTGTTCCAGCACCACCGTATCTGTCACCTCTGCGTACGACCCGTACAAGGCTTATACGGACCGTACAACCCGACAATAGAGAGGCAGATCCACAACCAGGCACCATGAGTCAAAACGGAGAAGATCCAGTGCTCAATAAGCAACTCTCAGATGATGAAGGAGCAGACTTTGTGCCAAGGACATTGCGAGAGTTCAATGTCCCAAGAGCTGGAGATGTTAGAGGAGCAATCCGACTGCCAAGGATTGTCGGCAACCAACCCAACTTCAATCCAGGCATTGTCAACATCGTTCAGCAAAACACGTTCCATGGCATGGATCACGGGGATCCACATGCCCATGTTCAGACTTTTCTCGAGTGTTGTGCAACCATTAAAATCAATGGCGCAACAAATGATTATATTAGACTTGCTTTATTTCCTTTCACTCTTAGGGATAAGGCAAAGAAATGGTTAGGGTCATTACCAAGGGATTCAATTACCACTTGGAGGGAACTGTCCAAACTGTTTTTGACCAGATTTTTCCCTCACAAAAGAACTGCCAAGATTAGGACCCAACTGACCAGTTTCAAACAAAGGTCTGATGAAATGTTAAATGAGGCATGGGAACAATTTAGGGAATTGTAATACTCTTGCCCACATCATGGTATTCCTGATTAGTTACTTATTCAGTCCTTTTATGCTGGTTTGACTGATAGTTCTCGTACTTCTGTTGATGCAGTTGCAGGTGGAGCTCTCCTAGACCGAGAGACGACCGGTGTGATCAACCTGATTGATAGTATAGCGACCAACCAACAGTGGTCTGGCCGAGAAAGTACTCGAGCGACTGGAGGTGGCCGATTGGAAGTCGATCAGATCACTGCTCTCACTGCCAAGTTGGATGCTATGCAGGAGGCGTTTGATAAGATGACTGTCAAGGCACTTGGCGATCAACAACCGAAATCTTGTGTTATGTGTGGGGACGAGGGGCACTTGTATGAGCACTGCCCACTCGCGCAAAGGGATGATGAACCCGAGCAGGTCAACTCTCTCAACAATGAGCCATCATACTTCCCAAAACCTCCTTTCAACCGGTCTTATTCCAAGGACCAAGCTGAGCAGCAAGCTTGGAGGTGGAAGAATGGTAACCCCGCACCCTTCAACAACAACCCTTCTAGCAGCAACAACAACAATCGCAACTTCTACAACAATGCCGCATTCAACAACTCGAACAACCATGCACCTCAATCAGGTCCACTCGAGCCGTATATTGCTCCCGCTGTGAGCGATTTCATGCATGAGCAAGGGAAGATAAATCAAATGATGTTCGAGCAGATGCAAGCGATTAGTGCTCAGTTGACTGGTTTAGCTGCTCAAAACAAGATGATGGAGATGCAAATGAGTCGCCTAGCCACCTCTAGTCAAGAACAATCTGGAAAGCTGCCCAGCCAACCAGAAATCAACCCCAGAGGAGAGGTCAAAGCAATAATATTGCGGAGCGGAACTCATTACCAAGGACCAGCCATGCCTGTCGAACCAGAAAACAAGTATACGGTCCGTACATATCCCATACGGCCCGTACAGATTCCACCACTTATGAATTCTGAGCAATTCGAGCATGCACCACCTGAAAATGTGTCTGAGAAAACTGCCCATACGGACCGTACAAAATCCGTACGGCACGTACAAAGGGAAGCTGAGAAGCAGAAAAAGAAGGTGACCGAGAAACCACCGCCCTACCGACCACCTGTGCCATTTCCACAGAGACTAGCTGAATACAGAGTCAATGAGCAATTTGCCAAGTTCACTCAAGTCCTCGAGCAGTTGCACATCACCATTCCGTTCACCGAAGCCTTGACACAAATCCCAACTTATGCCAAGTTTCTCAAAGACATCCTCTCAAACAAGCGAAGCTTGGAGGAAAAGGAGACAGTGAGGCTCACCGAGCAGTGTAGTGCCATATTGAAGAATGAGCTTCCACCAAAGTTGGATGATCCTGGCAAGTTCTCCATACATTGCACAATTGGAAAAGCTAGCATCAAGAAAGCCTTATGTGATTTGGGCGCTAGCGTGAGTCTCATGCCACGTACAGTCTATGACCGCATCGGTATTGGTGAGCTTAAACCCACACGCATGACCTTGCAACTAGCAGATTCCTCTGTTCGTTTGCCGCTCGGAGTGATCGAAGATGTGCCAATTCAAGTCGGTAAATTCTTTGTTCCAGTAGACTTTGTGGTGATGGAAATGAAAGAGGACAAGGAAGTACCAATCATATTGGGACGACCATTCCTCATAACAGCAGGGGCACTGATGGATGTGAAGGAGGGGACTCTGACCCTGCAGATTGGAGATGAGAAAGTTCAGTTTAATCTCAACAAAGCTATGAAGTACCCATCTGAACCAGAAACATGCTGCGCGGTCGATGTGGTTGATCAATTGGCTAAAGGACAACTCCGTGAGCAATACGGTAGGTCGTCTAAAAATTCTCCTGATTATTTGTTTGAATTGCAGGAGAAGAAAGATGCTCAAGAGAAGGCGTGTGCCGCAGAAGTGTTGACAAACAACCTAGTGGAACCAGCACACGGCCCGTACACCCATGTGTACGGCCCGTACACCCATGCATACAGCCCGTATGCAAGTCCAGCCAGAGCAGACCAAACACAAACTCAAACCTCTCACAGCCAACCTCGACTTGAATCGCACCGCTAGACTCTTGGAGGATTTGAAGACTCGGCAAACTGTGATCGAGGACTTGATCGAGGAGTTGACTGGCACGAACCTAGCCACATGCATGCACAGGACCTTACCAGCTGATGGTCACAAGTACACGGCTCGTGCAAACCAGCATACGGGCCGTATGCAAGTAGCCCGGTCTGTGCATTTTGTCCCTTGGTGGGAAAAGAAAAGATGGTCGTACCCTTTTGAGAAAAGTATGGTGTATCCCTTCGGCACATTCGACATTGGCAACAGCGAAGGATGGATCTTTGAGACATAGACAGAAGGTGGTCGAGCTCAAGACCTAAAACGAGCGCTTCTTGGGAGGCAACCCAAGGACTTTTTAATTTTTCTTTCAATTTTAAAACATTATTTGTTTTGCATATTTAGGTTTATTTTAGTTAATCTTAAATTTTCAATTTTCAGTTTGCATTTTAGTTTTGATCAGATAGGAGGAACACAGATTTCTGGAGGCCATACGGTCCGCACACACTTTCATACGAACCGTACAAAACCAACAGGCGCGACTTGAAGGGTCGAGTCCCTTCAGTCGGCCGTCTCCCTTTTAAAAGACTCACCCCACTGACTCCTCTACCGACTACTGATCAGGTTTGTTTTCACTACACCAGCTTTTATCTTTTACTTTACTTGCACGTCTTGAAGCATTGAGGACAATACTTAGACTAAGCTTGGGGGGTGATAGTTGTTTGTTGTTTGCATTTAGTTTATTTGCATGTTTGTTTTTATTTCTTGTATTTTGTGGATAAATTTGTGTGATTGCGAGAATTAGGGACCAATTTGAAAATTTTTGGTTGTGTTTTGGGCGAATTTGTGAAATTGAAAATAACCCCATATTTGATTGAAAAAACCACATAGGATAGATTATTTTGAGACTTTGTAGAACTGAAAAATTTAATTGTACCAAGAAAAGCATTTTGAAACTGAACTGTGCCTTTTAAATAGGAAAATGGAATTTGAAAACAAAAAGAAAGATTGGGATATTCACTGGTATGAATGAATACCTTTGAATGTGTGTAATCATGGTATCTTAGCAAAAACAGTTGAAAAATGGGTCAAAATTGAAAATTTTGAAAGGAAATAGGGCTCCGCTTACCTATGTTACGACGTCATGACGTACTTATGGTAATGAGTCTTTGACACTCTGCTCCGCTAGTTCACCTGATAAAGTGGCCGAGTTTACATCAAAAGTATGAGCTCATGTCATGGAAAGGTCGAACCAAGAGCACGCAAATGCGCTTTTGAATTAAATCGGTTTGTACTAAGGATAAAGAATAAAAGTGTCACAAAAAGTATAAAGAATAAAAGTGTCACAAAAAGTAACAATCAAAAGTAAATTTTGCATGATACCAACACATGAGGTCTACAACTTTCTGACCTAAGCTTGTTCCAAGCTTGGGGGGGACTCAAAGGAAAACAAATCACCACAAATGAGGGCATGGGTTTAGTGAAAAAAATGAGCTATTGATACGTTTGGTTGATTAGTTCTTACAAATAACAATGCTTTCTTGAATATGAGGTTTAATTGATTGAATTGTGGGGTGAATCAAAATTGACCAAAGAAAAACCAAATCACTATCCAAAATGACTCATATAGGTTTCTAATAAACGCAAGATCATGCAAATTTTTCTCTTAGTAGTTTAACTTGCATTTAGGTAAGTCCAAGAACCAGAACCACACCTAAGTTATAATTTTTGCTTGAGGACAAGCAAAGTTCAAGCTTGGGGAAATTTGATACCTCCTTATTTTGCCTAGATTACGACCCTAATTTGTACTAAAACCTGTACTTTAAAGCCTATAAATATGGACCTTTTTACTTAATTATCATTAGAATGTGGTACTGCTGTGTTTTGTTTGTCGTTTTGCAGGAAACGGGCGAAATTCTGGGTCTGATACCTCTCCATACGGCCCGTATAGGTGTCCATACGATCCGTATAGGTCTCCATACAGCCCGTACAAGATCAACCCAAAACCACAGAAGGTTCCATATCAGAGGCAACAATTCTCCAAGACAAGGCACGGGTATACGGTCCGTATAGGATCCTATACGGACCGTACAAGCTATTTCGGAAACCCAGGCTGGAATTGGAAACAGAGACAGCTTCGGGCATTAAGGGGTATCATTCGAGATCTGAGAGGCATCTGGGATCCATTCTTGGTGCTTGGGAGACAAGGAAGAACTTGGAGAAGAAGAAGAAGAAGTTTTGCAACGGATCTTCGGATTTTCTATTGTTTTTCTATGAACTCTTTCATAACTTTTATTATGCTTTGTTTTGAGAACATGAGTAGCTAAATTTACTGTTTCTAGGGTTAAGATGTAGTTGACGTTTGGTTTTACTTGTATATTACTTGAATTTGTGTTGAATGCTTAGTTTTTATCTTGTTGTGTAGTATTTTAATTGCTTGATTTTTGCTTGCTTGAGTTTGATTAGTCATCCCGTTAGATGAATGTGCACGTCTAATTGTTAGGAGCCAAGTCTATGATACTCAATCCAACTAGACCAAGTATATGAGGTAGGTTTTCGGGCCAATGAGTACTGAAAGGGAAACTTTCCTCGAGGCGAAAGTCCTTGGATACCTTTAGTAAACCGACAAGTAACTTAGATAACTTAGTCCAAAATTACGAAAGTTGAGGGTTAACGAATCTAAGAGGGGAGTAGTTAAGTCCGATAAATCAGGTTCTAAGCCAAAATTACGACAGCTGAGGTAAGGAACTTAGATCTGGTCGATGGAAACCCTAGACAAAAGTACCAACACAGAAACAGTAGCTGCAGTATTCACTCAGGGGCCTATACGGACCGTATAGGATTCTATACGGGCCGTATACCCTGGGACCAGACAGATACGAAATCTGAAATCCTGGAAACCCTTTTTATAAATTGAAAACAAATTTTAATCTTCTTTTAAGCATTTTAATATTTTTATTGATCAGTAGAATTGTTAGAACAACCAACAAATCAACCTTTTCTTACTTCTAGAATTTTAGTCAATCTAAGCAGAGTCCGGTTGTTTTATTCCGTCCCTGTGGATACGATACCCGACTATACCAACGGTAGGACTGTGCACTTGCAGTTTTTACCAGAGGTAGACTCGAGTTTTAAAAGGTACAGCTTGCTGTACTGAAACTTAGGAGTACACCTGTGTGCGAACAGATCCTAATGTAATAATTAATTGCTTGTGTCAATTCACGTGTCACATGATATCATGAATAAATTCAAGGTAGGAGAGTGCCATCCTAGTGTCATCCTTGCAAATTTATTCTTTTCTTGATTCCAAGTAATTAGTAAATAATTATCAACTACTTGATCATAATTGCATGCATACTTTATTACTCCATCAAGGGGCCCAGAGATATCATCACTCATATATAAAATATGAGGGACACTGTTATTCTTGATAAATATTTTTTCCTTCTCATAAGAAACATATATTGAGATATTATCTGTATAGCTGCCAGTTACGATCAACGTTGAATAACACCTACATATACATGAATCTCATGTAGGAAAAATAATCATCCCATACCAAAGAATTCAAGACAAATGAAACATTAATGACACTAACACAATCCATATCATATTTCATTTTTGGGTCATGTCCAATCTCCTGATCTCCATCAGGTATTTATGTGATTAAATTTGGTAACTTCTTACCACATGATCCGCAGAACATGATCATCATGTAATCCACATACTAATCTTTTACTAGTAAATATGGTTCCTTTCTACTTACTAAGATTAGGGACATTTAGAGTATTTATTACTTAATTATTATAGAGTTCCACAGTTCAGGTCCTCAACCCAAACAATCCATAATGTAATCAAACACTCAAGGAACAAATGATTATTTAATTTCATAAACAAAATACAGAATATAACTACAAATAGTTGGCTTCTGGATCATAACACTAACAGTTGTGACCTGTGTGGAGTATGGAGACTTTGATCAGGTCATGACCGATCTGCTGGGTGCTGGGTTGATGAAGCAAAGGAAGACAGAGGGGCCTGATCGACTCCAAGAACGACATCAGTATACCAGTTTTGCGGCAGCGTTTCAGGTGACTTTAAATTTAATTGATTACGTGCATGTAACTTTTTAAATTATTTAATTGCGGCGTTTACATTGTATACAAGTAATTTTACAGTGGAGAACTAGCCAAGAACACCGATCCCATTGAGGTTGCACGGTGGACCCGGGCTTACATCATGGAGTTGTTCGCCTGCTGGATGTTCCCAGATTCATCTGGGGGCATTGTTCCCGGCTCTCTATTACAGTTTCTTGTGGACTTGGAGAACCCGCAAAAGATGAATTGGGGTGCAGCGGTCTTGACATGTCTATACCGCGGTTTATGCAATGTGTGTCAGGTATTAAAAATGATTTTTTGTGGTTAGTATTTAAACAATTTGTATAAAAAAAAAACTACAACTTGCATTAAAACAGGTGATCAAGAAGAGATTGTACGGTCCGATTGGTCTCCTGCATCGTTGGTCATGGACGAGGTTTTCATTCGGCCGTCCATCGCCAAAAGTGAAGGGTTGGGCTTCAGAGTGGGGTAAGCCCAATCCGCAGACATGTCCTGCCTATGCTCAGAGATGGTGCTCGGAGAAGAAGGCTTTCACCAATACCCTACACGGACGACCTACGGGGGTTGCTTTTTTCAGGTCACAGTTTGAACAGATAAGGCCAGATCAGCACGTTTGTTGGCGCCCATACGACGAGCGTGTACCGAACCCCGATGATTATGGCTACCACTCTTTCTTGTATGACTTGCCTGCAATATGCTCAGAGCAGCGACATGTCTGGTTTGCTCAGGCATCACTTGTATTCTTAGCTAAAAGATTAATTCCTAAAATTTATAGTTCCTAAAATTTTATATTTTTTGCCTCTGCAGGTACCGTTTGTCTGCTTCCAGGTTATAGATCATTATTATCCTAGACGGGTCATGAGACAGTTCGGCATGTCTCAGCATTTTCCTGTGCCGGCCCCAATAAGCAAAGACGAGTGGTACCAGTTACACAGGACACTAGACACTACCGAGGAGAAGAACTGGCGAACAGCACATGAGGGTTATGTGCAGCGACTTGAGGCCATAGCTCCAGAGGACATGATTCCTAAGCACCTCCAGTCTTATCCGTTCGAGGCATACGACCAGGAGTACCGCCGTTGGTACCAGGAGTACTGTGCATTTACGGTCTTCATGTACGGTCAGGTCTCAGAGATGAACAAGAAGCCGCTCGCAATACGACGCACTGAAGAGTACGGCTACATTGCGCTTATCAAGCATTGCTTGATATTCATCAGCACCTTCAAATAAATTGTAAATAAATTAGTTCAGAATGTAATTTAATGCCAAAAACATTTTGAAATAATAGAGGAATAATAAAATCTTACAATATGTGCAGCCGGACCACCGCATGGAATGTAACCGTACTCTTCAATATTCATGCGCCGTACTGCGAGTGGGTGATATTCACCACCGCTCTGGAACTAAGATCGGTCCTTCGTGCGCCGGCCAATCACTTTGATTGTCATACACGTGGAATTCACCACTCTATGTGGCGATTAATTCTTTAATGTTGTAGTAGTAATTTACGAAAATATTTGGATCTAAGTTTCTACAATTTTACACACATAATGTCAACCATATCAAATTACGATGCGATGGTTATGAAATTATCATCAAAAATTGATACCTTAAACGACACACAGACATCACATGAACACATGGTATTCCACTTAGCTGAGGCTTTTGGCAGGTGCATTCCATGCGATTGTTGTTATGAAGTACGACTTTGTATGTGTAGTCTCGCTCCATTTGTGACAAGCTGTCTTTTTGCATGTCATATGTGATTTTCTCACCACGGGAGGTCACCTGCCACTCGTTATAGCCGAATGTGATCGCACTCATTTTTGAGGTCTTGCAAATGTGCTTATCCATCTTTTCATGGACACGAGTGGAAAAAAAGTTGACCCTGCAATTGGTATTCCACCACACGCTCTCTTCTTTTAACAAACCAGTCTACACATTTGGCGAACGTCTCCTCAACAATTGCTGCAACCGATAACCTGTGAGAATTACAACTTACTATTAAATTAAGAAAACGTAAAACTATCAATAAATAATAAAATATTCATTGATTATAAAAAACAAACCTTCGGGAAGTTTTGAATACATTGTTAAGCGATTCATAACCGTTGCTAGTCATGATTTCCCAACGAGCCTCGTTGTCCATAGTTTGATACACCTTCCATGGCTTAGCCGGTTCTGCCTCGTCATCAAGATTGTACTTTCCACATGTATCCAAGTATGTCAGCCATTCGGGATTTCTCCTTTTGATTGCATTTAGGCCTTCTAGCATTCTTCTTGGTTTCTTCTTTTTCACCAAGATTTTGAAAATTTTGGCAGCAATTTTATCCTTGGAGTGTTTACCAAAATTCTCAAACACATGTTGAGAGCAGTACCGGTGAACACACTCCCCGTTCTCCTTAAACCAACCCAGATCATCCTGTATGAACACTTTTTTTATGCCCATGTGCCGGTCAGATACCACACACATGAATCTATTTGGACAAATTACAACATGCCTCACTCACTTCATAAACCACCCCCATTTCTCAAAATCCTCACTCTTTACCAGCCTAAATGCTAGCCGGATTAACTGGTTCTCCGCATCATATCCGGTTACAATCAACAATTTACCCTTGTATCCACCTGATAGGAAACAAGCATCGATGCAGATAATTGGTCTGAGGTGACTCGCTGCTTCAATACATAGCCCCCAAGCCCATGCTAATCTCATGAAATACCGGTACCTATCATTTTTGGTTCGCTTTGAAACAACTTTATATTGAGTTGTCGGATTTACCCTTTTGATTGCATCCAACAAAGAGACAAGAAGCCCGTAAGACCCCTCCCAACTACCAAATGCCCGAGCAATGGCTAACTCCCTACCACGCCATAATTTGTTATACTTGGGGACGATGCCCTCGTACCTTTCAGCAACCAAATCAGTGATGGCATTGATACTAATATCAGTATTTTTTTCGTAATGACAACTTTATGCAGTTGGCTACCATTGCGGACGTCAACTGCGCATGATCTGACCTTGATGCATCAGCGTGGCATGTGTGAGGTCCCTTATATTTCGTGACCGCCCAGTCGTTACCAAAACCTGTAGCCCTCGCAACCAACTCCCACTGGCAACGGTCGCTCTTGCACTTATACCTCATCCTTCTTGGATCGCTGTGTGTCTGATTCACCTCGATATTTTTCTTTATATGCCAATGGTGAATTTTTTTTATTTCATTTGCTCTTTGTTGGAGTACGCCATCCCCTCAGACAATTCATGTTGTTTTGCACCCTATTTAAAAAATTAAAAAATTAACAAATATAAATAAATGTTTTTTTAAATTAATTAAAAATGAAACACACCTCAGAATTTGCAAAAAAAGAGCTGTCAGCTTCTTCAAACCCCGATGTGTCATGAAATTGCTCAAATGGGTGTCCTGATACACCACCCGATACCCGGCATTGTCGTCTACCAAGCACAGAAAAATTTGTATCCACATCACTGTGATCAGTTACACCACCGACGTCACTAGCATCCCAATTTTCCTCTACCTCCCGCTCTTCGGGATCTTCATCTGTATTTTCAGCATAATAAAGCGATTCCGGAGTTGGAGATCGATTCCGGTCAGTTTGGGCCCTGCTAGAGCTAGTGGATGGAACCCAAGGTTGGGAACGACTAGGTCCAGCCCCTATAGATGGGGACCGACTAGTACTCTCCAAAGTTAGGGTCCGGCCAGGACCAGTCACAGATTGCTCACAAATCCTACCCTGGGTCAATTACGACATAGGTCTGCTGTTCTGTCTGGGGTTATTTCCGGTGTTCCAGTTTGGGTTACGTCTAGGGTTCTGTCTGGGGTTGGCTACAATATATAACTCTAGGAACTTGAAAGGGGTAGTCAAATTCATGGTCATTTGGGTATACAACCCCCAGCTATTATCGTCTTGTACCGGGAGCTGTTGAAACCAGGTCTGGTTGCCTTGACCAATATTGATCCTTGCAGAAATTATCAGTTCATAATAATTCGGATCAATACCAACTTGCTGATACACTTCTCTAGTTATACCTTTAAAATCTAAATCTGGACTGATATTGAACATTTTCGAAGGTTGGGTACTGTAATAAGCACCATTTGGCCCGTGTAAAACTTCACCACCAAAATAACAGGCGATTCCAATCATAATTGGTTGAATTAAAGAACAAAACCTAACAATTAATAAATTTACAGTCAATTAAAAATATAAAATAATAATTTAAAAAAAACGGATTAAAGATAAAAAAAAATACTTACAGGCACTCTGTTGTCTGCTGATTGTGGAATGAAGAATGAATACAATGCTAAAAACTAATTTTTATAGCAGCAAAAGGTAGGTGCGCCAACTCAAATTGCGGACTTGTGGTTCGCCAACTCAAGTTGCGCACCAAGTGGTGCGCCAACTGGTCTTGCGGTCTCAAAAGTTTTGGTGCGCGAATTCACCTTGCGAGAGTGTCATTTTTTGAGATTTTTGAATCTAGGTGTCTTTTAATTAATTTGAATTAATCCGGGTGTTAGATAAAAAAATTTCGGGTAAAATTGACAATTCAAGCAAAATAATTGGGAAAATATACTAACTTGAGCTGCCACTAAAACTGTAATCATCATCTTTCACCAACATTTATCCAAATACTTTAGAGATGTATTCGACCATCATTGTCATAAATCAGAAAAAGGTGAATCTTCCGAATATATGCTATTTTTTTGCGGTCAAGAAAACTATTATTCATTTTCGAGCATATTTTTATTTTGAATTTTAGGCGCAAGTTCATTTTCTTGGAATGCATGCTTGACCGGAATAAATTGCGTGGTCCATGGTCTATAAGAGACCTAGCAGTTTGAGTCAAGGATTCAGGTTTTATCTGATCAAACTGCACAAATATATATATATATATATATATATATATTTTTAGGAAAATTAAGTTAAGAATTAAGCTGTTATTTATATATTGATTGGCTGAAGGAGATATTTAGATTTGAAATAAAACCTGTGATAAAACACAAGTTTGAAAGACTCAAAGCAATTGAGTCATGAAGAAATAGACAAGGTAAAATAAAAGTGATGAAAGAGAAAAAGAAGAAAGAAAAAAACTTCATAAAATAAAAGAAACTATAATGATAAGAAAAGTGAAAAACCTAATTAAACTAGGGCACTCTGTCATGCTGTGTGACCTAATTAACTTCATATATACTTTTCTTCAAAAGATCGAGGCAGCTATTTGACCTGATATCGATAGATTTTATTGGTAAAGTCAATTGTTTCTAGGACCTGATCTATGCACAGAATATCGATACATTATAATGTTGTTAATATTCCGGGCATATTCTTGAGAAATTTATAACATTTACTCCATCTATGATATCACCTGTCTATGAATGAAAAAGAAGTAAAAATATAACATAAATCAACAATAATTAAAGAATTGACACAACCCAAAAAAAAATTGAGAATCAAACAGCTTGAGAGAAGAATTCCACACGGCAACAAATCATATCATCAAATTACTATAAACATTAAACTAACCACCTCACGAAGAGGGATCACTTCCAATTAGAAAATAAAATAACATGGCATGAAATGTCTAATTTGCCTCCTAACAAAGAACCCGACTCAACCAAAGCTCTTTATTTCTCCCCTAGAAGCACGCATCCAAGAGGCAACAGCAACAAAGGGCAGCCAAACTAAAAAAAGTATAAATGAAAAGAACAACTTAGTTCCAAAGGTCAAAACTCGACCAAATAAATAAATGATGATGGATTCAGATCAGTTAAGATATTTGATAGGGTTAAGTTAGATTTAAACCGTTAAAATAAATCTATATATATGAATCTTAAAGTGAGCTCTATGTATTTAAAATAGGTCCAAAATCCATTATGACTCGATTTACGTAGGCAATTGGGAAATGATGTATGTGTATGCGTAACCTAAGAACTAGAAGATAAATAATAAAAAAAATTACGGGAACCGCGTAGCAGGTAATTTTTGTTCAACTAATTATTGTGTATTGGTTAGGCGCTTGTAGTTGTAGGTCACAAAATGAACGTGATTAGTAGTTATCACGTCGCATCGGCCACCGAACAGGACCCACCCTGCCAAAAGATGCTTAGGTTTCCCGCTAGCCGCTAGAGTAGAGATTAGTATTCTAATTTGGGTCCCACTGAAAGCAACACCAGCAATGTGCACCGAGTGCAGGGAATGCTCCCCTCTACAGCACAAACATTAATTAATTTGATATCGTGCGCCAGGGATGTCTCCGAAGCAATAGGCATTAGATGGACCGGGAGTACCGGGCGGGCGAATAAACCAGAACAATTTAATTTTGGACTGGAAATTAACACAAGTCATACCATACACCGGACACTAAACAAATAAACAAGAGTTCACTGTCCATGGAGATAAACAAGAGTTGCAACCAAAATATCTCCGAAGAATCACGAATTAATGCTCTCACGCACAATTTTTTATTGTGAAGATAAAGATAAATTCATGGAGATATATTAACTGAGGCGCACGATAGCATGTTCCAATCGAACACAATAACAATTTGAAAAATATTAATTTCCCTATAGAAAAGTAGATCTGGAAATAAACATGCGCGCGCACTTTGGATCGTTCTGATCTCGGACAGAGATAGGCAAAGAGAATGAAAGAGAGAAAGGATAACAGAACAGAACATACCATCCCTCCATGAATCCAACATTGTTTTTGCCCTGTTGCTGTTGAGGCGGATAGCCCTGTTGTTGCGCGTAGGGAGGAGGATAGCCCTGCTGGGGAGGGTACCCTTGCTGTGGAGGATAACCCTGTGGCGGGTATCCCTGAGGCGGATACCCTTGCTGAGGTGGATAACCTTGCGGCGGATAACCGTCCTTTCCATACCCTAATTAATTAATTCCAATCAATCAATCAATCAGAAAAAGAAAAAAGAAAAAAGAAAAGAAATTACCCGATCGATCTGATAATTAATAATGAACTTAGATTCGCGACTTGACAGGATTAATAGGAAGAGAGATGAAGAATCGTTCAAGTACCTTGGGGAGGAGGTACGCCGACGGGTGGTTGATGCTGGTCGTAGTAGCTCATGGTGAAAAAGAAACTGAGGGGAAAATTGTAGAAGAGAAAGAAGCACTGGAGAAACACAAAAGGGTTGTCCGGGTTTTTATAGACTAGTGCAGTGCTATTCGATTTTAGGGACTCAACCAAATTGGTCTTTTGAGTCTAACTATGTACATGTACCCTGCAATATTTATCTGTGCCATGAATAAAAAAATACATGTCAATTGTCTGAACATTGAATGTATAAATTTATATTTTTGTACCTTTATATTTTTAACCTTTTAGGAATATCATTTTATCATTGTAGTAATGGCGAGTGCGTCATTTGCTAAATTTAATAGCCCATTTTCAGGTCTATTTTTTAACTTAAAGATTGTAATTGCATTATGGTGAAATGAGGATGATTGCAGAAGCACTTTCTTTGGAAATTACTCTGCAGTGCAGTGCAGTCAGGTATGGAGGCGAGACGCGTTGTTAACGTGTAAAGAAATGAAATTCAGATTCTATGTGATCTTTACGAATTAGTCATTCTGTGTGGTGAACCATAATATAGAACTCACAAATTTACAATCATGTCTCATGTGTCCTGTTGTAAATGACTCGCCATACCCTGATGCCATTGAATTACAAGGGACTTGTCTCCTTTATTATTCGGCTCTTCTTTTAGAATATCGCGTACGCTTTTTGAAGTTGTTGCTTTAAACGGCAGAGGCGCCTACGAAATAAATCTGCTGTGATTCGAATGGAATAACAGGTCCTGTTATTCCGATCCCAACCATTCAAAATTATTAACATTCGTGTATGAAAAAGTTTGTTCATTGAGATTCGCGTATAAATTTTTTTGAATAGTTGAGATCGGAATAACAGGGTCCTGTTATTCCATTGGAATCACAGCAGATTTATGTCCTGGCGGCTATGGTACTCTCGAGACTCTCCGGTCTCCATGATTAAAGGAAAAGCAAAATCTGATGAATGCAGCCATTTTTTTTGATTGATGGATACAGCCATTTTTATATGCAGTAATATTGAGCACTCATTTTTTTTTTTTTTTTTCTAAAGAAATATTGAGCGCACATTTCTGAAATTAAAATTATAGTTTCTTAATTGTCACATTAGTATTTAATTAAAATAATATTAAAAAATTGAGCGAATAAGAGTTGATTATTTTGCCATGTCAGAGTTTTGAAATAGTTTCATATTTTGAAACTATTGAACAAAATTGTTAAATATAAAATCCATCTACATTCCTAAAACTGGTTTAGAAACTGTTAAGTCAGCTTTGAAACTCCAAGAGTTTCAAGAATGCAGATGCTCTAAGGCCATATTTGATTACGGGTAAAAATTATGGCACTATAAGTTGCTTATTTGGAGTTATGACAGTTAAAAGTTAAGTCATGGGTTACATCTAAATAGGTGTGTTAATTTAAGAAGAGATACACATCATAAGTTATATAATCTGAATAGATAGATTAATTTATAATAGCATAAGTGATTTCTTATATTACTGTTCATCACATTTAACAGCACAAATACAGAATAAGATACTTATTTCATAACCAATGGCCCTATGCCACAACAAAATATGCCAAAAACAAAAAATAGATTGAGAGAAAATATAATGATCTGTAACCAAAATATATCAGATATAATAAAAAAAAAATGGAGAAACAAGATTCTTTCAAAAATATAACCGTCAAAAAAATGTCAACAAATATTATCAAAATTAAACCAACATCGATTTAGTCAATGATCGGATGAACGATTCATCAATAAACTCCCTGAGCAAACATGTTCAACAACTATTTTTTAAATAAGAAGGATTTAAATACTTATATTTGTTTATTATTCTTTCATGCTTTTATTTTTACAGGATATCCAAAAAATTAAATTAAATATTTACTTATATATGTGAAAACTTTGCACATATATATTGAATTATATACTATGAATTCGATTTATTAAAAATATCATACAATACGAAGAATTATGAACTGTACTATTCTTGTACGGAAGATTTTTGAAATTTTTAAAATCACATAATTTTCTCAATCCCATAATATCTTTTTGAAGATTTGTAGAGATGGTTCATTATCATTCTGATGAAAGAAGGAAAAGATTTCGAAATAAAAAATAAGAAAACAAGATCTAGAAGGATATATACTCGAAAACAAAATTATTTGAAACGCACTAAAGTGTTGTTCTCCAGTGCACTGTTAATTGCACTTCTTTTGATGGTAATTTAATTAAGTTTTGAACGGATCTGTTCCGTATAATATTTTGGCATTAATTCTTGCACAGTCAAAGACGTACCGGTAACCCGGGACCCCAAATATTTTGAATGGTTTTTGTAAGACTTGAAAGGCAAATAAGATAAATTCAAATCTTTAGAAATAAATAAAAATATATATAAGTTGTCAGGAGTATATAGGAAATTATCCCTTTAAAATACAACACTTTTGTTATAAAAAATAAAATTAAAAATGCACGATCTTATATTTAAAGAACGTACAGAACTCTAATAATATTAAATAGCTGTAATATTCTAGCGATTCTGATGATTTGGCTATTATTTGGTGCAATAATTTTGTTAAGTTTGTAGCTGTCTTCTTCAATTTACATTTTTTTTAATGTTTAGAAATTGAAAAATTAATTTGTGGAAAACGAGTTAAAATCTTTTTTTTTTTTTTTTTATAAATGAATGAAACCAAACAATTATGGTCTCGTTGATTTTTACATTTAACTACACCAACAATGACAATGTGCAAAAAATCAGTGGGACGTCTCTCTTCTCTATAGTGATCTGAGAGGAAGAGAGAAAATAAGAAAATGAATAAAATGAGATAGCTCGTGTATTTCAGTCCTTACTGGCTACTATGACCATCCAGTAATATTGACATATTATGTAATGACGACATGCTACAACTTACATAAACTACAAACATCAAATTATTAATTTGGTCTCATTAGTTATTCGATGAGTCTGAATTATTAGTTCGATTCTATCCGTAAGATTGAAGAAAAAATCCATTTTATTTTCTATAATTTGATATTTTTTATATGTAAAATTAAAAAAATTGGTCAAGTTAAATCCCCCATCTTTCGTCAAGCCGACGGTTTGGACTGTAAGCCAAGGTGGCAAAGCGCTCCGTGTTAAACATATTATTTTGACAATGTGGTCAATATGATGCTTCCATACTTAAGAGGCGTAATCACCAGGTAGCTAAAATTTTCCTATCGCCTTTTATTTTTTATATTTATCTTTAAGTTTTGTGTACGAATAGCTAGAATAACAAGCTATTCAAAAATAGCTGCTATTCGGAATAGCAATGTGCATCCAAATAATATTTTTGTTATTCAGAATAGCTGCTATTCTCTATTCTTTGAAAATATTAGAATAGCTACTATTCGAATATGTGAGTAGAGAAAAAAATATTTATTACCGTCAACACAATTTCGAAATGGTAAAATTGACACCACTTATTTTATCTCTACGTCGTGACAATTCATTTGAGACCCTACTTACCTATCTTTTATCTTAATAAGCAACTTGTTAATACTATTATTTATTAGTTACAGCTATTCACTATTCCAAATATACAATCCAAACAACATTTTTACTATTCCGAATAGCACTATTTTCACACTATTCTGAAAATCACTATTTTTTTCACTATTCTTATCTACTATTCTAAACAGTAGCTATTCTAGCTATTCTAGAGTGCATTCAAATGTACCGTATGTTAGAAAAGAACAAGATGCATAAATCACCGTCTGTTGTGCGATCAAATAATCTCCGTCATCTATGATACGCTTTACAATAAAGATTTTGTGTGAATCTGAAAGCAATCGAACTGTCAAAAATTATTGCAATTGCTGCACAGCAGAGGATTTGAGCTTAGGCGTTCTTCGTAAACATCTATAATTGTTATTGTTGGGCAATGACAGTAAGCAAAGTTAGAGTGTGATGTGCTCATCAAGAGAATTTGGTTAGCACAACTCATAAAATATATCGGATTGGCTTCAAACGACAAATTCAAACTGTTTAAATCTATGTATTTCATGAGTAATGCATGTACATACAAATTTTTGAAAGTTTGGAATTCATTTGCTACAAGGTCAAGCGGTCAAAGAAATAAATATTTTATAAGGTATTTAATAAGTTGTTTTATATATTTATTTTTTCATAATTTTTTTTTACCGCTTGACCTTGTAACAAATGAACTCGAAACTTTAAAATTTTTGCATGTACATACATCACTCCACGAAGTGCATGAATTTCAACGGTTTGAATTTGTCGTTTGAAGCCGATACAATATACTTTTGAAGTTGTGCTCACCAAACTCTCTTAGTGAGTACATCAAAAAGTAGATAAACAATATAAGAATCATCTTGTTTAAATAAATAACGCCAAGAGTACACGTGTCTTAGTGTCTACATCACACCATACAAACCATTGCTCGGGGAATTGTCACAGAAGATCCTTTCAGCTTTTACGAAAAAGGAATGGTGTATTGTACCCTGGAGTGGACCCCTATTAAGCTGTTCGAAAATTAAAAAATAATGAATTCCTAACATTTCCTTTACTTTTTTTAATGATTTAATACCTAAATTAAGTTGACGGGTCATGACCTAACTCTTTTGAAAGGATCCTTGTATTTTATGATATTTAATTGCAAAATTTAGATTTGACTAGCTGCAATTATTTGAATAAAATTGTTTGCTGAGCACCGAGTTTACGGGCTGCTGTCCCTTTCTCTCTTTTCTTATGGAGTTCATGGGCTGTCCAGAGTTGAATTGAAATTTTATATTAACTGGGGTAGTAGTATTACGGTCCAGTAGGAACCTTCCTTGGTAGGTTTGAAATTCTCCAATTTGACACAAAAATTAATCTATCTAGAAGTGCACTAACTAACATTAAGAAAATTAATCTCAAACTAACTTATTTAAACTGTGAAGACGCGAAATTTTATTCGAGGATATAAATTCATAAACAAACAATATACTTCAAGCTGATGGGCACGATATGGATAGGGTGAAATATTTGTATACCCATGTCTCATCTCCATATGAATATATATGTATATATAATTTTATTTTTTTATTAATTATCATTATCCTTATGGTAAGAGATATGAGAAATTTTTATCCATACCCTTTCTCCTAACAAAAAAAAAAAATACTACTCAATGTAAGATATAAGATAGCCTAGTTATTAGCCACAAGGCCCACAACTCAATGTATTCCTCTAAAAACATCATCGTGCATTTCAAAATATCAATACACACATACCTTGCAAACATATGCCAATTAAACAGGGCACAAATCTCAGAAAAACCTCTTGAGCTCACGAGTCAGCCCTCTATATTACAGACCCGTCACAAATTTATAAACAAAAAGAAAAAGACAATAAAGAAGAAAAAAAAGCCTAAACGCCAATGGCTTTACATAATCTCAGTTAAATAGTTCTAACTTCTAACCTACAGCCTACAGCCTACACCTACAGGGCTACAACCCAATGTGAAACTTGACACCTGTTTAAAACCAACTGAAAAGACGCTGCCGTTGTTTCGTCTTCTGACTGCTGTTTTTTTCCCGTGGTGTCACTGATATCCTATCAGCATTCTCAAGAGCCCATTTGCTGAACTCAGGCGATGATACCAGTTCCTTCATGCCTCTGTCAGTGTGCTCTTTTGTAAATGAGTCCCATTCTTCTTTCGAGAATTGTTTCCTCTCTGGTGTATCATGGAAGCTGGAATAATAGATTTCCTCCCCAGCTGGTTTTTGTATGGGTTTCTTCAACCCTGCAAGACAATAAAATTATAAATAAACAGAAAAGGTGGCATGCAGCTGATAATTGCCAAAAAAAATTATTCGTAGCAAAAAAAGAAAAGAAAAAAGAATTACCTATACCATAGATTTCAGAAAATTTCATTTTATACCACAACCGCTGAATTATCCAGCAGCTGAAATCTGCAGTATCATCAATAGAAGAACCACCCCTCTCATAACACAGATTTCAACCGCTGAGGTATAAAACGAAATTGTCCAAAATCAATGGTAAAGGTTAAATTTTTATCCGTTTATGCTCCCGATAAAAAAAATCGGTGACAATTGTGCAGAGGTGCGCTCAAATGGAGAGATAGTTGTACCTGAAGAAGGCGACCTGAATGAAGCACGCCTTAGAAATGAGCCGTAAAGGTCAGTAGGCTCGGTTTCTGGGCTGTGTAACATACTTGAATATTGCGAATAGGAGTAATTGGATGGTGATGAAGTTTCAACAGTTCTTTTAGTAGTCTTGAATATCTTCCTGCAGTCACAAAAAAGTAACAGAAAAAAAAAGGAAAAGAAAAAAGTAGAAACATCAGAGCTGTTATCAGATAAAGGTGAAGAAATAATTTTTTCATGTCAATCGTTTGTTCTCATGTTTAGTTTATAGATGAATTTGCCTGTTTGCCAAATTTTAATTATTCTCGATTGCACGCTTTGTAGGTTCAATGGAATCACTCATAGTTAGGTCCAAAAATTTCAAGGGTACAAGATAAATTTTAGACTTGCATTTTCAAACTTATTTTATTGTTGTTAACTTATTTTTAGGAAAACACAACTTTGCAAATGAATAAGCTCACAACAGCTATGAATCTAAATTTAACCATCAATCACATACTTAGATAGTCTTACTTCTAAGTTCTAACTGGATTACACTGTCAACTTAATTCTCACAATTCATAAAATTTGTTCTTATTTCCATTAAAGAACAAACAATCTATACAAATGAAAACGAACATACCTGAAAATGCGACGCAAAAATCTTAACTTCCCTTCAGTTCTTGATATAGCTAAGGCAACAAAAGAGAGTGCCAAAGCCAAACTCGAAAGGATTATATCTAAGGAACTCTGCATGAGGTAAAGAGAAATTTTCTCAGTATAAAACAACTCGTTCAATTGTAAATGATATCTAAAGAACTCTGCATGTAGGAACAACATATCATTCAAATATACCAATAACAACTAATACAAGGTGTGATTCCAAGTGTATCCCAAAAGGAATATATCAAAGATAAGGGGTCCGACGCCCATGTTTTTGTGCCCCATCATGACCGCAACTCATTTTTTTATAACTAATAAAAATTTCAAATTCTAGACTATAACTGTTAATTTTTTTTCTTGTTATATTTCTAAAGTAAATCACTCATGTGAATTAATTCAATTGCATGCTTCGTTTGGCATAAAAATGACCAAATTAGACCTCGAAGTATAATATTTACAATATTTATGATTTATGCCTTTTTTTATTTGTAGAAAGTAAGCAATTTCATTTCAAAAGGATTAAACAAAGTAGACTCCAAGGCTAATAATTATAACATGAGGAGAGAGAAAGGTATATATTTTTTGTAATCTTTCAAGAAGCAACAAACGGTATGCTATACATGATATATCAAATGCTTTCCATTGAGTATGAGTAACGCTTCTCGTTCTGCATGTATAGTAGACAATAATAAAAGGCCATGAACAATAATTGATACAAAGTAATATACCTGGAGAATTGTTATGGCAGAAACGATTAGAATAGACCATTCAACAAAATATGCTACACCTGAGTCGATCGAGCCTTCTTCTGTCAGAACCAGCTTACGCACACTCCAATAACCAAACCACGCTCCAACTAGTAGAAGTCCCAACAAAAGAAATGTGCCCAACTGCAAGTAATATACATTTGGGAAGAAAGTTTTTTAAGTATATTGATTGAATCAAGTTAACAAGTATCAGAACTTCATTCGCACTGGCGAAATAATTATTTTTATTTGCAGATAATCCCCTAAATTTTGGTAATTGCAAAATATACCTATTATTAGGGGATCAAATGTTTTATGTCATAGATTTAATTTTTCTTGGACAAATTTGCTCCGTTCTTCAGAAAACCACTGCTCATTTCAATACTTGGTAATCAAATAAGTGATAAGAATTAAGATCCAAATTAAAGAGAAAAAAGGGTCAGAATTAAAAGAAACAATTATTCAGAAGTGATGAATCAATAGAAGAGAATACCCTATATTGATATAAGGTCCAAATGGGTTAAAGCCTTAAAGGTTATGTTCAGATAACTTATCAGGAACAAAATGGACCTTATTGTGTTCACTCTCAAAACCCAGATAAACCCATTTTAATCATAAAAATATTTTCCTCCAAATAATAAAAATAACCGGTACATTCTGAAATTGAAGATAAATCATGGGTGCTTTCTGCAATAATCCCTAAAAGAAGCATAGAAACATACATACAGGAATGTGCAGGTCTTCGCCAATTCCCATCTCAATGAGAAGTGCCTGAACAAATCCAGACAAATAATGAACCAGAAAGGTCGCCACCCCAACCTGTAGTCAAAGAAAATATAAATCAATAAGGATACAAGAGAAAAGAGAACAAATATGATTTTCGAGGCTCATAAGCACTTACAACAGATGAATACATAAAAATAGCCAGAGAGCTCTTTCGACCCGTGGGCAACATCTTCATTCCCTGCAAACAAATAACAGATTTACTAGCAAGACACAGAAAGAAGAATAATACATAAACTTGTACAACAACCATTCGTGATATAATAAATCATATTAAGGTCTTACCTGAAAGAGAACAATGAGTACCACAAGGATGATACCAATTGTCATAGCACCACCGTAGTAGAAAACCAATGATTCGCTGAGTGCATGGGCCAACAGCATCATAATAACGCCTACTATTAGAAATATCACACGATGCAGGAGAAACTCTGGCAACAGAGGAAGTTAAATAAACTGTCAGTAATTACAAATTGGGACTTTTTGCTGATCAACTGTAGCATCTCTTTGCAACATTGCAATTTGAAACTGACATCCAAAACTTTTAGGTTCACTTGGAAGTAGCACCGGACCATTAGCTTAGGTTGATCTATGAAGGTATCAATACATTATTTTAAATATCAACAACTTTTCCTTTTACTTCACTAAGCTCATTTTATTTTTCCCTATCCAAAAAGGTGTAAAAATCAAAGAAATAAATATAGACAGCGCCCATTATTGCACAAGTTTGCATGATACTGTGTGCGAATAGAGCTATTGAGTTAATATAGAATAAATAGGGAAGATTTGCTCATCTTGTCCCTCAACTTAAAAGTTCAGCTTATAGTTGAATTCAATTTGCAGATAACTGAAAATGGTAGTCTTCATGGGAAATATGATAGATTTTCTGTGTGGTTTGAAAATTGCAAAAATATCGGCACAATTACCAACAATGTTTGATATAAATCATTACAATATGATGCTGGTTACAGTTGTACTGGTAGTGACCATACCGATGGATGTAGTCATACATCCAGAATTTAACAAAACAAGGAAATTTGGTACTTCAATAGTCATAGATATTATTCTTTTGGCCTTAGTACATGTTTACACATATATATCAGCCAAATAATTGTGATATGTTATAGCTCAGTTAAGTTAATAGAAAAAAATAAGCTCCTATTGTTAAGGGACTAAAAGTGGCAGCATTTTCCACAATAACCAAACGCTTATTTTAAGAGATCTAAGTGATACTAATTAAAGGGATATACCTTCTGATGTAGTCAATTCAATTGTTCTTGAAGGATCAGGCGGCATTCGTATGTCCAAGATTCTATGCTCATAAGGCGAGATGGACTGGACCCAAGAACTCTTTGAGAGCTTCTGCCACCGAGAAGCAGGACACATCCCAACCTCAATTGAAGCATTCCTACAATTGCATAAAAACATTATTATCAATTTTAAATCAATTTTTTTTTTATTTTCATGAAAATCTAGGGTTTTGGAGATATTAAGACCTGTGGAGGCAGAGCTCGATTGTCTGGAGCCGAAATATAGCATCACTCTCTGAAACAGAGAGCCCAATTTTCAACGCATTGGCATACTTGGACAAGTAATGAAGCCTGGAGTAGCCACGTATGTGGACCCGGTTACACGCTAGTTTAGCACTAGGTCGAGAACCAGGAGAACCTTCAATGAACTGTCCAATGGGGAGTACCAGACTCGAAGGGTGAGAATCAACTGCAATATTTGCAAAATTTTCATCAAGTAAGAATAAATGGGACTAATATATGTATGGATCAAATAGGGTTTTGTGCTCTTTTAAAAGAGTAGAAGTTTTACCTGTGAACTCGGCGGAGAAAGAGAGAGGTGCGGAGGAGGAGAGGAGGAGTAGAGAGAAGAGAAGAATAAAGCGGTGCATCTGTAATGGAGGCGGTGTGGTAGTGAGAAAATTTGAGAATGAAACTGGGAGAAGAAGCGGGAGCCGATTTGAAATGGAGGAAAGAGTTGAGAATTTTTTTTTTTTTTATTTCCTCGAGAGTCGAGAAAGACGACAGACAGACAGGGCTTTGTCTGCAATGCTAAGCTAACTTCCTTTTGCAGATAGCCCCCTCGTTTTATACTTTTCTGAGAAGATACCGCGTTCGGAATGAATATTTTCAGGAGTGGGACTGTGGGAGTCGGACAGTCGGTCGGATGGGCACCGGACCAAATTTGATCTAATGGTCAGTTACAGTTAGAGTTAGAGCTATTAGCGGTTATATTTGTCTCAATATTCGTGCGCATTTGATATACACAAATCTTGAATCATCTGAACGGACATTCATGCGGATCAAACGGCTCCAACGGGCATTCCAAATATTTTACTTTGTACAATCTTGCCTTGGCTAGGACCGCGGAACTTTTTTCCGGAGTGCGTATCTGAGATATCTCGTATTTTGCGTGACTGACGTGTCCGGTGCCTATTCGGGGAAGACGCAGGGGCCAGTATTATTTGAGCTTAGAGATTCGTGTAGAACATATTTCAACGGTTGAGATTTTCCAGAAAGTCACGCAACCTTCCGGGCTTTTTCTCGTGATTTGCCTCGCGAGAATGATCAGATGATTTTAGACGATATGTCACTCGACAACAGACATAGACTCGACGATGCCACGAGATTTTTTTTATAAACCATAAATACAAAAATCAATGTTAGAAATAGCTTCAGTTTTTGCAAAAACCATAAGAGCATATGTATCTCTTAAACTCAGAGTTTCTAAATAACTGTTACCAGAATTTTAGAAATTCTAGACTATCTGCAATTTCTAGATCTCTACATCCCTGAAATTAAAATTAGAGTTTCTTAATTCCTATATTAGCATTTAATTAAAACAGTATTAAAAATTGAGCGAATAAGAATTGATTATTTTGCTATGTCAGAGTTTTGAAACAGTTTCATATTTAGAAACTATTGAACAAAATTGTTAAATATGAAATCCATCCACATCCCTGAAACTGGTTTAAAAACTATCAAGTCAGCTCTGAAACTCCAAGAGTTTCAGGGATGCAGATACTCTAAAGAACGAGTTGCCAACTCGTTCTGAAACTTTTTTTTCCTCACAGAACGAGTTGCCAACTTGATTTTTTTTTTCCAGTTTTTACCAGAAAAAGCGGTTTTTTTAGCTCAAAACGAGCTGCCAATTCGTTCTCCAATAAAATATTAATTTTTTTAGGGTTTGCTTATAAAATAAATTATAAATTTTCGTTGATTTTTGTATATTAACAATAAGATCAATGGAACAATCTGAAAAGATTTTTTTTGTGTACTCTGACTATTTTATCATTTTATCAAATCAATGGATTGATTTTCTATATAAAAAAATCAATAAATATTTATGTGAAGAAAATTAGAAGAAAATGTAAAAACCGACTTCACTATATATATTTTATTTTATTTTTTCAAATGTACGTGTTATTTTTTTATATTTTAAAAAACAAACAAATTTAATCATTTATTGTTATTTTTATTAAAACTCATTTTAATTTAAAAAGTACTTATTTTATTATTTATAAAAATATAAAATAAGTATTTTATTTAAAATATGTTAGTATTCTAATTGGTCGATTTTTTAGAATAATGATACATTGGTCTACTACATGGAAAATTTAGAAGTTTCTGTAACTATAATTTTTGAAAAAAAAAAAATGGAGTCGATTTTGGCATAAGAGCCGTTAGATTATGAAAAATATGTCCATTAATCATTCAGAGACATTATTTTCTAGAAAAAAGTATCCAGAGACACAAATTTCTAGTTTTGTTATTGTATTTCACTTTTACATTTTCTTCTCATTTTTTTCGCGGAAATATTTATTAATTTTTTTTTATAAAGAAAACCAATCCATTGATTTGATAAAATAATAAAATACTCAAAATACAAAAACAATCTCTTCAAATTGTTCCATTAATCTTATTGTTAATATACAAAATAAAATAAAAATTCTAATTTATTTTATAAGCAAATTCTAAAAAAAAATTAACATTTTATTAGCGAACGAATTGGCAGCTCGTTCCGAGCAAAAAAAACTGTTTTTCCCGGTAAAAACTGGAAAAAAATCAAGAACAAGTGGCCAACTTGTTATGTGAAATGGCATCCTCTGCGGAGTTTTTACCTGTGGAGTTGTGCGGTTCTTTTAATCTGGACCGTTCGTTTTGATCGGACGGATCAAATAAGATCATAGCACGAATCTCAAAGCAAAATTAATACTGCCCCCTCCATCAAATCACGCACTCACCGGCTGGAGATTAAATATGGACTGTCCGATCAAAACGAACGGTCCAGATTAAAAGAACCGCACCGCTCCGCAGGGAAAATCTCCGCAGAGGATGCGAGTCCCTTGTTATGTGGGGAAATTTTTTTTTTCAAAACGAGTTAGCAACACATTCTTTATGATTTTTGTAAAAAACCAAAACACTCATGCTGCTGGATCTCTAACAATGATTTTTGTATTTATGGTTTATAAAAAAACCTCCGATGCCACCGCCTATATTGTCAATTTGTCATTGGTAACTGGACCAGCTAAGAAGGTGACATGGGCCATCAGACCTTATTTTGGACTAAATTTTGTGTTCCTTGTACATTTCCTAAATGAGGCTCTTTTAGACCCACCTTTTCATAAACTTTACTGACGGCTCATAAACCCATGCTACGGTAGGTGATTGTCAAGGTACCATTACGGCCCATTGTATTCATCGTATGGATTTTTTTTTTTTTTTTCTTTTTTTTTTCTGGATGAAAACCCATAGGTGTACAGTGTGCTATCATTAATTAAAAGCTATTACAAAAAGAGTCTAGAAGTCTGAAACAAAAGATAAGCTACCAAGACTAAGCTAATTACTAGTACATTACCAGCATTACCAGTATAGAACTAAACAACTGAAGAGAAGCTACCAATGAAACCTAACTCAAACAAAACAGTTCACTACTTGAGCTAATCTCATCTATGCCAGCTACAGTAATAGTTATGGAGCATAATGTTATTATATATTGCTGCTAATTAAGAAGAAGGTTGTATCAAGCTGGCTTTCCATGCGCAGCTCTGCCATCAGTGCATCAGTGCATCAGCAGAATGCCCCCACAAAGTTCTGGACATGGCATAAGGAGTTGTTTTGAGTGCCGATGGTCGATGGAGAGATCCCCTTAGAGAGGCAGAGCTATATATCGAGATTTGTGGGCACTTAATGCACACTAATTCTAAAGTTGTTTGTGTGAATCTTGATGTAGATCGAACAGTTTCTAATGGTGTGGACTTAAAAATGTTTTATTTCAAGGAGGTCGGTGCACCTATGAATTTTGTTGTAGATTTTAGTGATGATTTTGCCTTAATTTTGTACACATGGGAATCTTCAGAAGTATTTGATATAGCTCCTGCTTTGTACTCTTTGCAACACAGGATTTTTCTTTCTTTTCAAATCTACCTTTTATTTTCCTCTTGGTACCAGCATGAGCCTTATTTAAAAAAAATGTTGATTGGTTAACAAGGCATCTTTTAATTACTATTATTACTATTATTATCAATTTTAGTAGTAGAAAGTCGAAGTAGTATTTAATGAAGATAAATTAAACAGACAGACAAATAAAAAGGAATCTCTAAGATGAACATAATATGGTATTTATAAGGATCAATCTTAAATTTAGTGACTAAAGCAATATCTTTAAAGATATTTAAAATTGATTTAGAAAAAAACATATATAATTTGTTAAACATGTAAAATAACCTACGTAAACATTAATTAAAGTAAACGAAAACATGAATACAACAACGGATCTACAAACTAATTAACACATTTTTCAGGTCCACATAACAAACAACCGTGAACAGGACATTTTTTTTACAATAGATACTAAACCTAAACTTTGTATATAGTTGGGGAAACTTTGAGCATGTAGCTGCATCTCTGGTAGCTATTAATTAAATTCATTTATTGCCCCACTTCAGCTATGCTTTGCAGAGTTGGTTTCCACTGACCAAACTTTTTAACACGAATTCCATTGCCAATTTCCAGTCCCAAAGCCTCCTCGTCTTCGTTTTTCTCTGTTTCTTCCACCTACACAAAAGTAATTGCATCAAATTGCATGTGTTTGAGTTTCATTCAGAACATCTTCCAGTAACTCATATTTTGACACCAATTCCTTTCAGAAGAGCTTCTTAATTTTGCCATCGTTTATTGAATTTGGATATGGATTGTTCGATCAGAATCTGCACGAATTAAAGACGTACGGTGAATTTCAACATGAGCCGGATTGGCCCATATCCTCCTCATCAGACAGTCTGGGATCCAAACTCAAAATTCGAGTTACTTCAGAGGATCCGGGCCTGCATTTGTTAGGGGTCAGGGTCTCTTAAAGCATCACAATATCTGAATTTAGATCCAGACCGTTCGATTAGAATCCGAACCAAACTGACTCAAGTTGAAAATTTACCTAATTTCTTTAATATATTTGTGCAGATTCTGATTAGACGGTCTGGATCCAAACTCAATTATTGATTTATTTTAGGGGATTTAAGCTCTTGTTGGGACATAAGTTCATATGACCAAACTTCGAGATGGGCTATGGTGCATTGCAATGCATAGGCACCTTTGTGCATTGGACCATAAATCACCGATTCAAAGTCCAAATGACCGATCCAAACCGTTCATCTTGTTCTCCATATTAATATGTGCTTGGAGACCAAATTTTACATTTTTTGAAATTTTTTTACTATTTATTAAGCCACTTTAAAAATCGCTGATCCAACGGTTTCACTGTTTGGTTAAGCCACCGTTGGATCAGCGATTTTCAAAGTGGCTTAATAAATAGTAAAAAAATTCCAAAAAATGTAAAATTTGGTCTCCAAGCACATATTAATATGGAGAACAAGATGAACGTTTGGATCGGTCATTTGGACTTTGAATCGGTGATTTATGGTCCAATGCACAAAGGTGCCTATACATTGCAATGCACCATAGCCCATCTCACCAAACTTCTGGTACATTGCAATTGCAAATTACATAATAAGACTTCAATTATTGCTCTCCTTTATTAAATTTACACTTGTGAATTTATATAGTAGTTACATTAAACGGTTGTTAAAACGTATCAACCATCTGCATTTTTTTTTTTGTCTTATACCAAATTTCTATTTCTATTTTTTATGTTCCCTTGTAATTATAATTATATATTATCAATATTTTTCAGTAGGGGGGTCATTTTTCAATCAGAAGTTCGATGGAAGGCCCAATCAGCATTGATACGACGGGAGAGATTGCTTTGTCAAATTCAGCATTTATCAATCATTGTTTTTTAATTAAATACGTTCTGTCAAATTCATGTCAATTTTTAGAATTAGGTATTCATAGAAATTGCTCTAATTTAAATTAAAATAATAATGAAGATGAGTACGAAAGTAGGACGGACATATATATGTATTACCAACTAAAAAAAAATCTAGAACCAAAACATAAATCGGCGATAATATTGAGAGAATATGCGATTCCCTTGAGATTATATTACCTATGAACCCGGAATGTAAAATTGTTTCATGCTAACCATTAATTACTTGAAGAAATGAAATTGTTACATGAAGACTAAAAATGAAAATATATTTATATAACATTGAACATGTAACTTACTAACGTCTTGAAAGCTATATATGTTTATATGACATTTGATACCAAAGCTAACTTGAATCTGACAATTTAATTTCAATATACACATTTAATAGATGGGTATTTAGTCTTTTTCGGACTAGTTTCAGTAAATAAATGACTGTAAAGGTTGAAAATGAAATAAGTTCCATTTAAAGAATTATAAAAGTTGGAGTTATAAAATGCCTATTCCAAATCGTAATCATAAAAAAACTAATAGAGTTTTTCATGCACATGAGCATTTAATCAGATTGGTTAATAAATGTATTACATTTCAACGTGATTGGTAGGTGTGTATTGGGTAGGTAATGCGTCAAGTTGCTTTCTATTTGTGATATTTTCCTGGTAATTACAGAAAAGAAATAACAAATCGAGGTGGAATCCGATATTAAAGGTTTTAGTGTTAAATTAATTCCAATAAAATTAATTTTCAACTATTTCATAAATAGCAAAATTAATTGATTGGATATACATTATACATATCATACATTTGTATACATACAAAGCTGTACTGTTTCAAATTTATTTTGGTATGTATCAAGAGTTAACAAAATTAACAAACCGAATTCACAATTTTGTATGGCTCTCTAAATGAAGTAAAAATTATATAATATTTATTTCACGTAATTAAGATGGTAAATTATATCTAACAATTAAAAATTGTTAGCTCAAGTAAAAATAAAAAAAATCGACACTATTCGGCACCAATAACTATTGATACTAGGTCCCTCTAATAAAATATGACGATTTATACATGGGCGGACCTATGCACAGTGAATAGAGATCAATTGATTCTTATTTTTAAAAAAAATTATATTTATATATGATTTTCTATATAATTTAGAGTAAAATGTCATGAGCATTGTAAAATTAACTTCATTCTCAGCATAAGAAAATTATATGATTGCATTATTTCTATTTGACTTTCATAATTTGAAAACCTAGTTTCGTGTTGAATGTATATGTCTATAGTAGACTCAATTCTGAACTTACAAAATATTATATACCGGATCTTGCTTTTATTGTTATTGTTAGAACTTAGAACTATAAGACCCTGTTCGACGTGCATTGGGAAATGGACATGAGTATGATTTTTTTTTTCCACATAAACAGTGGGAGCGTCAAACAGAACCTAAAGAAGTGCCATTGTTATCAATATCATTTAATTAGAAAATGCATGATGGCGAACTCGTGAGAGCAACATCATAAAATCCGGAAAAAAGAAGTTGCAAAATAAGTAATAAATAACAACTATTGCCGACAACCTTAAAAAAAAAAGTAATAAATAACAACTGAGTCCTCACAATAAAAGATTAGGCCATGTTTTTCCTAAAAAAAAAAGGTTATGGAGAAAAGAACAAATAACCACATTGTTGCGTTGCTTTAATTTCTGTTAATATGAATGATTTCAAAGAAATAGTAATAATAATTATGATGACGACATGCGTGTCATCCTGTTCAATTCTTCGTTGCTTTGGCATTTAGCAACTAAAAGTTGTCTCTTAATTTCTATTATGTTCTAAAGATTGTTCTAGGATGTTATAGTTCTTAAATTATTTATTTTATTAAACAGGCATGATAACCTCATTCACGATCTCACATTATGAACACTTTCCATAAAATTTCTTTACACATTTTAGAATGCATATTTTTTTGGTTGTGTCGATAAATACACATTTGTGTATTATCATCATGTCATTGTCAGTGCACATTTATTTATTTGAGTTAAGACATAATTGTTGATAGTTGTCATGTAATTTTAACTAATTTTAAAAAAAAAAAAATACAAAAAACTATACTTATTTATAATTTTTGGATGAAATTAATAAAAATAATTAAAACTTCAAATTAATTCAGGTAATATTTTCCTCGTGTGTTGTTGGAGGATGGAAACTAACAAAGACCCACCACCACCTTCGTTATAATTATTCCGACACGCGGGCTAAAAAAGCATATGATCCAAAGATCCAATCTTGATTTAAGAAATAAATGAAAGTATATTCAATTAATCATGTTATGTTATGTATACCTGCTGTCTGCTGATTCTTGAACCTACTTGATTATATTCTCGACCTGGGTCCCTACCCTAAACCCTAGGAATATGCATGCATCTCCTAAAGTAACTCCATTTTTTAGTTTTGATCGGGACCGTCCGATCAGAAATTCGGACTAATCAAATTTATGGTGGAATGCATGATCTCTTTTAATATCTGTGTTAGAGCCGCTCCGATAGGATTACCACCTGTAGCCTGTAGGCTGTAGCTGTCTTTTTTATTTAATTAGATATTGTTCGTATTATAATTGAGTCAACTTAGAATTTTTCAAGTCATTCATAATAAATCCAATAAAACGTCACCATAAAAAAAAAAAAAAAAATTTAATTGCTTGATAAAAAAACTGCATGTCTTTCAGAGTAATCCAAAATCTCAACAATACTATTCTAGGAACATATTTATAATTTTAATTTTTTTAATAACTAATTAAATTAATGCATACAAAAAATGGATATACGTTCGAATTAATTTTTTAACAAACTAATAATATTTCTTTTAAATAAAAAACACTCACAAATCCGGCAATCATAATGTGTTTTCATCGGAAGTGGATACAAGCCTAATGAACGAGGTTAATTGGCTCTTATTTATTTTTTAGATTTTTTGTATTATTGTATGATTTCTTTATAATTTAGAGTAAAATACTGCGAACACTGTATAATTAATTCTCATCATCCTCAACTTAAAAAATTTATATGATTAACTCCAAAGTGTGATTGGCCTTTATAGTTTGAAAATTTGACTAGTCTTCACTCCGCCTTTGGTTTTCATGACAGTTACTCGTCCTGAAAATCACATTATGATAATACTACTCATCGAAGCTATTCGTTCGACATATTATATTAGTTATACATTATATACAGAAGTATTAGCCTCATATGACTAACACCAATGTCTAGCGACAGAACTATTTTAAAAAAAATGGAAATCAATTGATCTCTAAATTTTTTTTTCAAAATTTTATACTTATAACTTAATTTTTATATAATTTAGAATAAAATATTATGAGTAGCTTAAAATTGATCTCATTTATGCAACAAATTTTTTTATATGATAGATCTTTGTTTATATTTGACTACTTGAAAGTCTACTTTCAAAACTGCGCATGACGTTTATATTCTACTGTATCACTTGACAAAAATCATTTATTTTCTGTCTTGTATTTTTGTGCGTCACTTCGAGGTGGTTGGCAGCGTCGGGGTATAAATGTACGTGTGCGGGATTATTAATTACCAAAGAAAAATTATGGCGTGATTAGGGTGTCTTACCCAATACAAAAAAAAAAATCTTTGCTTTTACTTGTCTTTTCGAATACAGTACGGGTCATATAAATAAATAAATAAATAAATAAAACTATTGACATTTCAATTTATGCTTTCAATAAATATTTTTCAAAAGAAAAAACGAAAAAATAATGAATACAATAATTTATATTATGAAAATTTAATAAAATACAAAACTTTATTGTATCATGAATCATTTTCATACAAATATATATTAATATATCGTTATTGTTATCCGTATCCGATAAGTTAATAAAAAAAAATCTTATTCTTACTCACATTTTCACATTTTCGGATATGATAAGGTCGAATAAATGTAAAAGGATGCCATTATACAAAGGAAATAAGAATAAAAATGAGAAGAAAGGGTGGGGAGACAGAGACACCGAAAATAGGAAACGACGAACCAGTCACGTGTCCGTGTCATAGTCAATTTCCTATGACTCGGCCTAAAACATAAATGAGCTTAATTAATTTAAAATGCAGTTGATTTTGAACCTCAAAAATTTATATATAGTTGTGTATGAATTATGAAAACTACAGGACTTGTTAAAAATATATGTGGAGTTTAATTTGGAATGAAATTAATTAAGATAGGAAGAATGATGACTCCCCATCCCTCCAGTCCGAACAAGAAATGGAGACTTGTTTGTGGAGGGGATGGGCAGGGGAAAATAGTTTTTTTTTTTTTTTTTTTTGTTTAAAAAATTATATTATTATTCCATCTCATAAAATGAATTTACAGAGCACTTATTTATTCAGTCTCTTCAACATTAATTTTTCTGACGTTGTATTTAAATAACTATAACTGTATAATATTTAGTAATTTAGACTACATTATTTTGCTTTTACCGTTGCCAATCTGCTTCTTATATAATATCTTTTGGTAAATCTGTAAAGAAATAATTTGACAAGCTTTAATTAAAACTGGAAAGAAATAATTTGCCTTTGGAATATTTTGAAGAGATGAATTTGCCTGTTTAACTTCTCTGAATGTACATGATATTCTTTTATTCATTTGAACTTAATTTGGTGAATGTAAAATGTACGGCACTTCAAATGAATTTTTGTTATTATTTTCTTTGGAATTCCCAATAAATCTCTCAGAAATTTAAGCGCTCTTACCCCCTAAAACCTGGAAATTTATGAAAGGGTACGTACGGTCTAAACCTTTTACTGAAAGAAACAAGAAAAGAAAAGAAAAACATTACCCTAAAAACAAGGGTTTATTTTATTTTTTTAATTTTCACCTTTTTAAGCAAGGTAGCTAGAGTCACATGGAAATTTCCTTTCTGTCGGCTCTCATGAAATCATGAAACAGAACAGAATTATTCACCAAGTAATGTATGTTTCTTTGTACTTTTCTAATTAAATTAATTTGTATCATAGGACACAAACATACAAAAAAAAATGTGTTGTCTTAGATTTTGGAATTAAGTTGTTGAATTAATGTCCTTTTTTGTTTTGTTTGTTTGGATAGCAACAGCTGGAAGCAAATTAAGGTTTACTGGTAGGGATTAGAGTAGAGCGAAATTAATGGAACAACTAACAAACAACCAAGCCCCCGAAAAAAGCAACTAGATATTCACAAAAAAATAGTTTAATAAATTATTTACCTTCTCCGGCGAGCTTTGCTTCTTTACATCGTTCTCGCTTCCGCCACCATCTTCACGTTTACTCCTCTTCCTTCTCTCTTCCTTCGCAAGCAATTTGCTCAGCTTTACGCATTTCTTCGATCCGAACACTTTAAGTACATCTGCGCGCATGAGTAATTCATAAATTGAGAAAGAAAGAAAGAAAATTAATTAATTTCAACAATGAATATTATGATATCTCGAAGGAACATTTCGAACGAGATATATATAGCTAGTACGTACTCTTGATTAATAATTACATATAACATAAAAATCATATTAATTTATATATATATAGTTGCATGCACAGCAAAATAAACAATATCTGGGAGTGGGAGTGGGAGTGGGACGTATATACCTTCGAAGGAGACGAGGTAATAGAAATGGCCCATGCGCAAGGTGTCATCAGGGCTGAGCAACTTGAGCAACTGCACCGAGGTGGTACCAGTAGTACCACCAGTAGTGCCTTTCTTTTTGCCAGATGGATGATCAGTTGAGGCTGAGGAGGATGACAACGGTGCGGTAACTATGACAGCGACATAGTGCCCCGGATTGGCCGCCATGACCTCGCTAGCTGTCATCGACAAATAGTATCTCTCCATCCTGCCACCGGGATGCTGGATCACCAGCATGTCCGCCTCTGCTGCCTGACAGTTCCCCATTAATTTTACCCTGCTGTCTCTTTCGCTCTTCCTCGTCGCTACCTTCGATCTCTATCTATCTCCTAATTTGTTATTTACTTCTTTTCTATGGAGGGTGTTGTGCATGCATGTGTGCTTTTAAAATTTGATCCGTCTCCTTCTCATTTCTCTATCAGTTTAATTGGTAGTCATAAAGAAAAGGTAATTTATTTATATAGTGGTTTTAGCAACAATGAGGCTGTTTTGATGAAAGAAGATAGGAGACTTTTTTTGGGTTGGCCAAGTCAAGGAGAGGTCTCAAAGGGTTTGTTCACCAAACAAAACAAATCCAATAACAATATGAGGGGTTTGGCCTATATATATATATATTCCTTTTTTTTTCAAATATATATTTCCTCAGATTTTTTTTTTTTTTGAAAATTACCCTTATTGTTAGTACATATATGTCATGTATATATATACATTTAATGATTTAAATGATAATAATTATTTTCCTTGAGAAGAAAGGTGAGAGAAGCAATCAAGATATAAATAATAGATGCAATAATGTTAATTGTATATCCCTGTTTTCCATATTAGAAGGATTCGTATGTATGACATCAGATAAGGTTGACATGCAGAGGTGCATTGCGTTTGCCATTACAAATAAAGAAAGGAATTAAATTGTCATTATCCAAAAACAAATTTGGAGGATATAAAGAGAAATTTTGAGCTGTTAAAATCAAGATATATTGGAAAGTTTCAAGTGGCAATAATTTCTTTTCTCAAAAAAAAAAAATGTAAATAATTTCAGTGAGATTTTGCTTAGCTTCGAAAACTTAAAAAATATTATAATTTGGAAGTAGGTATAAGCTAGGTACAATTCTTCAAGTATAAAACGATTAAATACCTCACATTAAATTTCGTTGAACCAACAAAAAACCACACGTGCTTCCATGAAATAATAGAGAAGACAAAAAAACTCAAGTTTGTTTGAACACATTGTGTTTACTTTTTCCAGCATGCAGTCACAAAACTTTGTAACCGTAATTATCAATCAAATACAGACATGACCCCTATTTTTCCTAAAAAAAAACTAAAATTTATTGAGAAAAAAATGGTTTTATCTACAGTTTTTAACAATAGTGAAACCATGATAATATGCATATATATATATATATGAGGGTTCAAATGTCTCTATTTTGTATCTCCATCATGTTTAAAACATTAATAACTTAAAATTTAAACCATAAACCATAAACATTAAAAATAAAACTGTTAGAGGTAATTTATGTTATTTTCTCTACATGGTCATAAAAAATTAGCACATTTTGATTTTGTTTTTATGTTAATCAATATCTAGAAATTATCACATTAGTACATTTTTACAAGTTCTTGATAAAAACCAAATCAAGTTGAAATGTCATAATTGTATACGTACATAGATAAAATGATGTAGATCATATCAAACGGTTTATTTTGATTTTTAAGTTTTAAATTTTGAGTTATTAAAGTTTTTAAATAGAGGCATGATGGAGGCATTTGAACCCTCCTCGTATTACATATATAATAGTCATACGTGTTATGAATTCATATCTTAATTTTTAAAAATCAAATAAGGATTTTGAAGCGTTTAACATAATTTTCATAGAAAAATGTACTTGCATAATAGATTATATATTTTTTGAAACGTTTTTACTTTGTTTTTAAATAGATAGAAAATCACTTGATTTAAAAACTTTGGCTATCCCAAACTAGTGATTTTTTCATCTATCTAAATAAATGGTTAGAAAATGTAAAATTTTGTTTCCAAGGTTTTTTCATATGAAGATCGAGATCGGTTTTAACTGTTCGAAATGATTGTTTGAACTTTAAAAAATAGAGATATAAATCCATAACATGAGTTGATCGTAATATGCATATTACCAACTCTTTTAGCAATATGCAGGTGTCAATATTCCCCATTTATAAAAAAGAAACCAAGGACTAGACATAATGAAGCACCAACAAACGGATTAAGATTGCACAAAAGTTACTTTAACTAGTCTCTGATAATTGAGTCATGGAGAATTTGACACATCTCCAAAAGTTACCAAAATTTCCATATCAGCAATGAATACTGGCTCTCATTATAATTAAAGTCATGAAACGAGTTCATTATGATGGTCAGAAAAGGAAACGAGTATGGTATTGGCGGAGAGAATTCCACTATAAAAAGTTGACAATGTTAGGCTGGGTTAGGGTTAGGGATGTGTTTAGAGAATTTAAAGTAAACAAAGCACGAATTGATTAAAGTTTGCGTGCGGAGATGTTAAACGCAACGCAAACAACACCTCAGTGAAAATAAAGATATGATCCATCTGATGTCAGAAAGGAGATGCACATGCATGCGCCAGTGGAATTGGACCTTTTCTTCTACCTCACAATGAAAAAATTAATGGGCTTTTTCTTATAAATCTTTTGACTTCTTCATGCTGGCCTCTCATCTCTCTGTTTTTTTTTTTTTTAATTCTTTTGGAGTTCGACCGGTTTCTCCCTAATATCAACGCAGTGTTTTGAAGTGGGATGCTCAGCAGGAGCTGTTGGATCCACGTTAAGATTCACACGAATCTTATATCAGACAGTGCGAATCTCGATGCGGATTGAACAGTTCCGATCATACATTGATCCAATTTAGTCTCATGTCCATCAGACTATATATCCTCTATATATTTTCAGTGTTTTCGGCTAGCTAGTAATTTAGCGTAGACAGTTTGAGTCGGGTTTTAGTATATCATATTGGATTATTATTTTTTGGATCCGGATCATATATATACCATTAGCTGTTTGGGTTAAGAATTGAAGGTGCGTTCTTGCTGGACAGTAAAAACCTTTTTTTTTGTATTAATGTAATGAGAGTAGGCATTTCGTCTACTTGGACTCGATAAGAAAATATTGGAATTGGATCAGACAAAAAAACGCGGATTTAGATTTCATATTACTTTTTAAGCGGCTTTAGATTTTACCACGTGATTTTGTTGGGTAAAGGCTAAAAGAGCCATCACGTTATTTCACTTATCGGACCAATAAAAACTCTTTTAAGTTAACATGACACGGTTTGGTCCGCCATTTTTATTTATATCCAAAAAATAAATATAAATTGTCAAATATGCCCATTAAAGTTAGAAAATTTTGAGAACTTGTCTTTACTCTAGTGGCAAAGACACGTGGCTCTCATTTGAGAGGTCATGAGTTCGAAAACCAAAAAGTGGAGAAATCTTCTATATTATACACAAGAGTCTGAAAGTATGTTGGGTGGCCTGACTCCCAACCCATGATTTCAAAAAAAAGTTAAGAAATTTTAAACTACTCAAAACGTCTAATTATTGGACGGTTCTTATTTTTTATTAGAAAACGTCTAATAATTAGGCAGTTCTTATTTTTATTAGAAAATGCCTAATAAGTAGGTTGTTCCTAATTTTTATTAGAAAACACATAATAATTAGGCGGTTCTTAGGTTTTTTTTTTAAATCTGGATAGTTGATGCCTATATTTTTTTGACTAAACTTTTAAGTATCAGAACAATAGAGAAGATATAAAAACATTTAAATATTATTTGGATGTATCTATCTTACGAATCATTTGAAATTCTTGTTTTTAAGACAATTATTTGACAAAATTTGTTGTGATTTATTATGATTCGGTTTTTTCGACTAAATTTATTATGATTTATTAGTATGGTTTATATTTTGACATTTATTAAGTATGGTATAGTAGGGGTGTAAACGGATACGGATTATCCGCGGATAATCCGCTCCGAATCCGCTTATTATCCGTATCTAGATTAAACGGATACGGATACTTGCGGATACGGATACTTGCGGATACAGATATGGATAATTTTAGTATATGGAAAAATAATGCGGATACGGATACGGATAATTCCGTGAGGATATAAACGGAGCGGATATCCGTATATATCCGGATCTGAAATTTAATCTTTCAACAGCTTTCAATTCATTTCACCCTTGCGAAATTCCCAAAAAACATACATATTCGTTGAAGTCCAAGAATCTTGATAGAAAAATCATATAGTCTATTAGGATAATGGATTGGTTATCTGAACCAATAAGCAATTAGTCATGCATAATCATCACTGTGCAAACTTAAAAAGTATATTAAATTTTTGTCAATTTAGGTAATCAAATTAGGTAATTTAAAATTATGAAATTTAGTAGAATTACTTAATATCCGACAATTATCCGCTCCATATTCGTATTCAAATCCGTATCCGTGGATTATCCTTTTCGTATCCCTATCCGTTTAAGACGGATATGGTTTTCAATTTTGATATATGTTTACTATCCGTATCCGTATCCGTATCCGCTTGTAGAAAAATGGATACGGATATGGTAATAGCATTATTCGCTCCGAATCCACTCCGTTTACACCCCTATGGTATAGTCATGATATAAGAGAAAGACGATATGCAAACATAAAGTAGGAAATATAAATAAACAAGCAGAGATAATACAAGCGTAAAATGACAAACACAGTAGACCAAATGTAAATCCTATAAAACAATAAAAGTAAAACTATCGTCTAATGATGACGACCACTAGAGGGGGACCATCTCACTGCTGGCTGTCCTCTGATAGTCTTGTCGGGCAGAGTGGCGCCACCGTGCACTAAAGTGCCCTAAGAGTGGCGCTAAAATACGTTAAAATACGCTAAAATAACAATAAAATACGCTAATTGTACTTAAAAATAAAATTATACTAATTAATATAAGAACAAGCTAAGTATATTTTAATTATAATATTTTATGCAATTTATTTCCAAATTATGCTAAGTTATATAACTGTACTAACTTATACCAAATTTTACTAAGTTCTATAATTATACTAAGTTGAATTCAAATTAGTGTATAACTATACTAAGTTGAATTCCAAATTACGCTAAGTTAATTTAGTATAATTTAGTATAAATTAGTGTATAATTTAGTATATTGAGTAGAACTAGGATGCTCCTAGGAGTACCAAATCCATTTGTACTCTTAATTCTAAAACTTATCATATTAATTTCGAACGATGAATCCAAACCGTTGAAATTCTTCTACACGAGTGATGCGTCTAAATGTGAAAATTTTAAAGTTTCGAATTAATTTTGTATAAAGTCAAGTGGTCAAAAATCTTCCAAAAAATGAATGCATTAAAATTAATTTAGAAACCTCCTAATTTTGACCACTTGACTTTATACTAAATTAATACGAAACTTTAAAATTTTCACATGTAGACGCATTACTCGTTCAAAGTTAATCTGATAAGTTTTAGAGTTAAGAGTACAAAGGGGCTTGGTACTTCTAGGAGCACCATAGTTCTACTCTAGTATATTTATATAACTTAGTAAAATTTGGTATAATTTAGCGCCACTTTAGCACTACTTTAGCCACTCTAAGCGCTTGGTAGCGCCACTCTTAGTGCCACTCTAGCGCCACTCTAGCGCCACTCTTAGCGTGCTTTAACGCACGGTGGTGCCACTCTTAGCGCCACTTTAGCACCACTCTAGCGCCTCTCTACTCGACAGGACTACCAAAGGACAGCCAGTAGTGAGATTGTCCCTCTCTGGTGGTCGTCGTCATTAGACGATAGTTATACTACTTTTATTATTTTGTAGGATTTACATTTGGTCTGCTGTGTTTGTCATTTTACGCTTGTATTATCTTTATTTGTTTATTTATATTTCCTACTTTACGTTTGCATATCGTATTTCTCTTATATCATGACTATACTATACTTATAAATGTCAAAATATAAACCATACTAATAAATCATAATAAATTTAGTCAAAAAACCAAATCATAATAAATCAATTAACAAATTTTGTCAAATAATCGTCTTAAAAACAAGAATTTTAAACGATTCGTAAGATAGATACATCAAAACTATATTTAAATATTTTTATATCTTCTCTATTGTTTTGATACTTAAAAATTTAGTCAAAAAATTATAGGCATCAACTATCCAGATTTTTATTAGACGTTTTCTAATAAAAAATAGGAACCACCTACTTATTAGACGTTTTCTAATAAAAATAAGAACCGCTGTTCGCGTGAAAGCGCAACGCAAGTTTCAGTACGCTAGGGAGCGTACCTTTTAAAACCGCGGTTACACCTTCCGATTAGGGTTGCAAGTGCACAACCCTATCGAGGAGTATAATCGGGTATCGATCCACAAGGACGGATTCCTTGACTAGATTCTACTTATCTTGGCCAAAGACTAGAAGTGAGAAAAGAAAGGGGTTTTGGTATTTAAATTTCCTAAACAATCAATTCAAGCAATCAAGTAATGAAATAGAAGAGTCACTGTGCAAGGAAAAGTATAAACAGTGTTTTGAATTTAAATAAAAGATGTTTCAAGGGTTTCAGACTTCATCTCTGATTTGCCTCTAGTGGTACGGGTCTTACCAAGTTGGTACGGCTAGGCCGCACCAACCTGGTCCGACCAAGCCGTGTGGGGCTTGGTACGGGTAGGCCGCACCACTCTTGTAAGACCCGTACTGATTTACCAGAACAGAGCTTACAAGTTCGAGTTGATGCATTTCTTGCTGGTACCTCGTATTAAACTCTTGAGAAAGGTTCAATTGACCATACCTAAGGTTCCTAAGCCTCAACTCTCGTTTGTTGGTTCAAGATCTAGGTTTGGGATGCAATTCTTCACCTTCTAGGGTTTCTAAACCTCAATTGTCATGTGTTGGTCCAGATCCACTAGTTGATTGATTGGAGATCTAAGGTATCCTCTAATCTGTCAATTAGAGGAGAATTCAACCTTTCGGCTTCAATTCGAACAAGTCTACCTAAAGGGATTGATTTGGTTGAGAGATAGCAATGGTCACATGACCTTGTTAGGGTTGATCTACCACTATAGGCACACCACATGCAATCACAGCAAAACAAAGCAATCAAGACAAGCAATTCACAATCAATGCAATAAAAAGAGTTTATACAAGATCCAAATCAAGAAAAGCAATACAAATCAAGAAAATCCATCTCTAAACCCTAGAAACAATGATCAACTACTCACAAGTCATAGATCTGTTCAGAAATACAAGTAAAGAGATAAAGAGAGGCATGATAAAACTGGATCGAAGATCAGGAGTGGAGAAGAGCTTGATCCGTCGATTTCACCTCTTCTTCTTCCTTCTTCTTCTCTCCTTGCTCCTTTTCTCTCTTTCTCTCTTTCTCTCTTTCTCTCAGCTCTCAATCTGGAATGGAATCCCCCTCCTTCTCCGGAATGGAGAGATCCCTCGCTTTAAATAGCCTCTGCCAAGATTTGAATTCTGTCAGGCGGCATCTAGGTACGGCCCGTACCAAAGTGGTACGGCCAGGCCGTACGAGATGGGAAAAAGGCTGAATCGGTTAAGTCTGGTACGACCCGTACCAATCCTGGTAAGGGTCGTACCAGGGAGTCCAAAAACGCCGTTTCTTCATGTATTTTGCTCCAATCCTGCAGAAAACAAACAAACTCTCAGCAGTACCAAATTCTAAGGATATATCAATGAAATGCACATGATTTTGACAATTTAGAACGTGAATTCGGTACGAAATCAAGTCAAATATAGGCTAAATATGCGAGGTATCAACCGCCTAATTATTAGATGTTTTCTAATAAAATAATAATAACCGCTCAATAATTAGGTGTTTTGAGCAGGTTTAAAATTTTCTAACTTTAGTGGATATATTTGACAATGTATATTTATTTTTGGATATAAATAAAAATGATGGCGGTTTGGTTTGGCACCAAAAAAGAAAAGAAAGTCGAGCAACGACTGAATGGAATGGTGGGGTCACAATTCTACGCTTCACTTCACTCTTTTATAAAGACATTGACAGAGCTTACTTTATTTTGTTCGTGCGCTGCGTGAAATCAAAACAACACTCTTCTATGGGGAGCAGCTTGGGTCCGATGGCCCTCGGACCCAAAGTGAGTTCGATGAGCAATACAACCGTCCGATTAAATCCATCTCATTTCGCTTGATTAGCGGGTCCGAATCTCACACTGGGTCTTAAACCCGTTTTTTATTTTCTCCAGTCTCTTTAATACTTCATCTCCTCTTTGTCTCCTCTTCGTCTCCTCTTTTTTTTCTTTTCTACCAGTTCGCTACAGGACCAAAGAAGGTCGATACGCTCTGCTGCCCTTCGCCTCTTCGTCCCTCTTTCTCTCGAATCGCATGGAGGGGGAGACTTGACAGATTCCGGCACCCCGCCCTTCGTCTCTTCACCGCCGTCGTTGTTGGCGATACGCTCCACCGCCCTCCTCGAACACTTCTGGGCGACTGGAGCCTCTGTGCGCGTCAAGCTTCTCCTCGATCATGGCTACACCGTGCGCGCCTCTGTTCGAAACCCCTATGAGTAAACCCTAAACCATATTTGAATAGTTTGAATAGTTGCTTCAAACTGAATTTCTGATTTTAGGGACAAACAGGCTATACTGTGCGCCTCTTACATGTTTATTATTTTGATTAAATAGTATCAGATATTCTCTAATCACAAACAAACAGTGACAATAGAAGAGTTTAATGAAGTTGTTCATTTATCCCATGTGCACAAGGTACACGGTTGCAAAGTTTTTAGGAAATGCTAATAGGATAATCAACTGTTGCTTGAATATAAAGCCTTATTGAAGCAAGAATGGTTCCTTATAAATTAAATTGATTTTAGGGACAAACATGCATTTTTAAGTCTTTTTCACCTTATAAGAATCTGAAGGATGTTCTTCGATACCAAAATCACCCAGTTCTCTTTAATTATTTTACTTATTTGTCAATTTTCAGAATCCGAAGAACAAACATCATCATTTATTGGCACATGTACCATGGAGCAAGATCAACAACCATCACAAAACCTGCAAGCTGATCAACCAGCAATCTCTTCTCAAGGTTAGGACCAATTGATATTTAATTAATTCGTGACCTATCTTTTTGTTAGCATAACACTAATTATGTTCTTCTTACTAGAAGCTATGTCAAACAATATTGAAGATGGTACTTCTGATGACAATCAATTGCCAAAATCTTTGATACCTACAATTGGAATGGAATTTGCATCAGTAGAAGAGGCATACCATTTTTATAATGCCTATGCTTTACAAGTCGGTTTTAGTGTGCGGAAAAATCTGAATAGGAAAAACAAGTCAAATGTTGTCACTATGAAATGTTTTACTTGTAATAGAGAAGGCAAACCTAGAGAAAGATCACCAACCAAAGCTCCACCAAAATTTTGTCAAAATTATAATTTTATGAATTATTAATATAAATTTAATTACATGGTTCAATTTATTATGCAGGAAGCACATTCTAATGGATATGCAACTGGACTTCTTAATGCAATACATGCTCTTAGTACCACTAACACCAGTCTTCTAGATTCCCAAATCATTACTTGATTGTCATCTAATTTGGATGGTATAATGCATAAGACATTTTTTTTTTGTTTTTCACATAACTAAATTCTTTGAAATTATTCTGAATTACTTTGTTCCTTATTTTGCAGATCTAGAGTAGTACAGGTGCCTAAACTATATATGGTGTATTTTTATTTAGTTTTTTGTTAGTGGCTATATATAATTTTTGGTGATATTTGTTGGAATGTTCACAATCCAGTGATATAGGCTTATATGTTTTGCTAGACCATTAATTTTAATGGTACAGGCCACTATTGACAATTAAGTTGTATATTTTCCTATTAATTTTAATGGTAATGCCCTTTTGCATATATGAAGATAACATGGTATTGTGCTTTGTAAATATTGTTGGTATTGTGCTTTGCAGTTTTCTTAAGTTGAGGGGCTGGTTGTTAAATATTGTTGGTATATGGCTTTACTGGAGTTAGCATCGAAAGATGCATTCAAAGATAAACAAAAAAACATTATTTTGTTAAATTTGGTTCTCTCTTAATCGAAAGATGAATTTTGAAATATAATTTAACAACTTCAACAAAATAATAGTAGTTGCAAAATTTTCATATAACCAATTTAGCACAAAAAATATACAACCAATTTCCTTTTTTTTTTGAGAAAAAATGTGAGTCAATGCTCACATTTGATTTCATTGATGATAAAGTGTTACAAAAGTTTTATAACATGGGTAAGTAGTAGAAACTGAAGATGCTCAAACATCTGAGCAGTAAGAAAATGGGAATAGTAAAGAAAAGGGTAAAATTGGAAACTAAGAAAATAAAATGAAAAAGCCAAAAACTGGTGTTGCTAAATCAATTCTTCTTGCATTCTCTCTTTGGCATTCAGTAAAATCAATTCTTCTTGCATTCTCGTCCATCTATTATCTGCATTAGTAAATTTAGAAGAATTAACATCAGTAAAATTCTAACGGACTTCAACTTCACAAGTACACTTGTAAAGGTGTCAATGTACTAACTAGGGCTATAAGCTCAAATTTATAAATATGATTATTTTTTTATCTATAAAAGAGAAGATGAGATTGAGGAGGTAAGAGGAGCCAATATTTTTTTACCACACATTTGCAACTGCAATTTTTGAATCCATCTCCATCACCTCCATCCTCAGGCTTGTGCCTGCCAAGATTTTAAATTCTTTTATGACATGCATAATTTGTTCATGATTTAATGAGATTTCAAAAGCTATAATATGTGCAAAACACAAGTACACAAAACAAGCACCAAAATTGTTTACTGGACATTGAAAAATAGGGGCAAATAAGAGCACAAAGAGAGATATCCTAATCAGAACATGAAACAATGCTCTTTCTGGTATTACCAATGGGTGTAGTGCGGCTACTGATACCGTCTCTGGTACACCACACTTGGGATGTCGAGTGGGAATGCATACTGGTAAAGCTTCTCAGGCCTATCAGTTCTGGTATAAAACTAGTTGCGAAGGATGTGATTCTGGTAAAAACGAAGCACAGGCTTAAGGGCTGGTACCACCAGGTACTGCTGGTACTGAGTTTGGAGATGAAGCTGAACTGCGCCTCAGGTGGACCAGAAGCAAAGGAAAAAAGCAAAAAAAAAATTTCTGTTTTCTTTTTAAAGTCACTATCTTTTCAAATTCGTAGCATGTTCTTTTCCTTTTTTGTTTGCATATGCACTTATTTTTATTATTGCTCAACTGTATTGAGCTTTGCTTTTATCATAACAGAATGTATATCTCTTCTCTCATGTAACTATCAGGTTTCCAAAGTTTGCAATCTTGAGTATAAATTGGTCCAGCAAGTGTCATATATGTAGTACGTAGGTTCAATTAATAGATGTACCTCTTCTTGTTGAGACTACTTGGGCTGGCGCTGTCTGGCAGTGATCTGTCGCTGACAGATGCCCCTTCGATTTGAATCGCCAACAACGACAGCGGGGTGCCGGAATCTGTCAAGTCTCCCCCTCCATTCGATTCAAGAGAAAGAGGAGCGAAGAGACGAAGGGCGGCGGAGCGTATCGACCTTCTTTGGTCCTGTAGCGGACTGGTAGAAAAGAAAAAAAAGAGGAGACGAAGAGGAGATGAAGTATTGAAGAGACTGGAGAAAATAAAAAACGGGTTTAAGACCCAGTGTGAGATTCGGACCCGCTAATCAAGCGAAATGAGATGGATTTAATCGGACGGTTGCATCGCTCATCGAACTCACTTTGGGTCCGATGGCCATCGGACCCAAGCTGCTCCCTCTTCTATGACTGTGTGTACCAGAAAAATAAATAATCTTTTAAAATTAGGCCCAAATGGACCCAATAGTCCATCGAAAACCTACCAAATGGGCCTGAAACTGAAACATCCCCCGTCTCTTTTACAATTGCAAACGGGCTGACAACAGAGAGAGAGATCAAGGAAAAACCTTTCCCGAATTCGCGTTCAGCAACAGCCAACACCAAGGAAAAACAAAGAAACGGGAGAGAAGCACTTACCGGCGGCGATGAACCGGTTGATGCAGCGCCTCTCATCTCTCACACATCCCTTCCTCCTGCGCCACGGAGAGAGCCTCAACGCCGCCGCGAACTCTCTCGGCGGTGCTCAGGCGAGGGGGATAAGAGTGTTTGTGCGGGATGGCAACTTGGAGATGGCGCTGTCAGTGATGACCCGGCGGATGCGCGCAAGCGGGATGGAACGTCTGATCAAGAGCCGGGTCGACTATCACCTGAAGAACTCGGAGAAGAAGGTGCTTGCGAAGAAGCAACTCATGCTCAAGGTCAGATCTCAAGAACTTGCGCGCAAGCTTCGCTCCGTTCTAGCGAAGAAGATCAGGTTCGTTGATTGTGAAATTTTTAGTTAAAAGTTGTTGAGGTTTGAAGGGTAATTGCAGTTGGATTTTTGATGAATTGGGATCATTTGGGAATGTTTTTGGTTTGGAGTCAGCATCAAGGTATTAAAGAGAGAGAGAGAGAGAGTACATTGCATAGAGAGAAAGACATAGAATTCTATTTTAATCACAGTTTAAAATGGAGATTATACAAGTGCCTGTGTCACAAACAAAAATTTAACTTGTGCAGCTTTATTTCTAATAGCGGGCAAATTTGGAATATTAGTGTCTTGTACTTTGTACTTTGATGAGATTTTTAGAAGAAAGGAGAGATCAGGGCAGAACAGGTAATTGGGGATTTCGTAGGACACAACACAAGTATAAAATTGACCTTTGAAGTTTGAACTTGTGCCCTTGGTCTTGTTAGGCCCTTGTACTTTTTCTTTTTGTTGAATTGATCCCTTGCACATTTAGTATTATACAGTGATCAAGTTCTTCATGTCAGTTTACTGTTAAATGTGCTAATGTGGTGCTGTTTAGTTTGGATTTTATAATGGAATCCCAATTGCAAATATTAGATGTCTAAAGGGACACATGTCATTCTTTCCTCTCCTCTCCCCTTCCCTTAAACAGGACCATCCTTCCTCTTAACCAAACAAACCTGCCTTTAAAGCTTCACTTCCTCCACTTAACAAATACACTCAAACAAAGTTAACTGATATTGAAAAAAGGACTAAAACTTCTCAAGCAAAACACGTTTCGTACTTATCCTCAGCATCTAGAAAGGTACAAAGAATAAAGAGGGGCAGTTATTACATATTTATATATGTCGGAGACATCATGAACCTGTTTCTGACATAGTCAGATGTTAAAAGTTGAAGCAATCCATCAAATGTTTTGCATTACATTATCTGAAGTCCAATGTCAACTGCTTGATAGTGACTAAACTGAGTGCAATCTTCTCCTGAAATTCTTTTGAAATGAAAACTTTTGCTTAAATAGTAAGTTGGAACGTGAGAAAAAAATTAAGTTATTACTAGGCCTCTTACTCTCGTTGGTACCTCTACATGTTTCTGCCAACTTAGTTCACTACAGGTGTGGCTGTATGTAGCACCCAACCGAATGATGCCATGCAATGGCAGATAAAGATAGAATTTGGGCCAACTGGCACCTATATATTTTCAAAAGTTTCATATAGTATGCTGTATTTTAGAAAACAATATTTCAAATACACTTATTTTACCCATACTTGCAAATTTTCTAGGACTGATCTCTATACATTTTTGGAAAGAAAAAAACAAGAAATCTGTAACATCATGTATATAACTATGTATTGATTCCTGTATTTCAAAGTTTTGTGCTCTCCCTGATGTCATGTCATGCCTGGTACAGGATCTTTTTGTATGTTTTGCCTCTTGGAATTTTGTGATTCTATGAATTTGTTTATTTGGTTTGCAGGGGCGTGTGAGCGCTGGCCATTCTGGGAGAAAAATAAAATCAGAGAGTTCCTTTGTGGATGTTTCATATACTGTTCAGATTTCTCAGTTCTCAGAAAAGATCATGAAAATGTTGTAATGTACTTTATGGATTAGCTCTTTGCTCATTTTTATATCCATAAAGTGAAATTTCGTTTAGTCACAGACAATGAGGTCAGTTTTTTTGTTCCGTTTCATGTGATGAAAGTAATTTGATTGCGGATATAGGCTCTATATGTTAACCAGTTATGTCAAATTCAGATTTGTGATTTTCATGTAGCATAAATGCTTTTGTCCTATTTTGACTAGGGCTTGATTTTGTGTACTTATTGGATTGTTAATAATATTCAAAGGGTGATGATATTCCATCCTTCAACTTCTCCCGATACACTTGATATGTTGTAAAGTAGATGCCTATCTGGAGACATCAGTGAGTACAAAATTGTGAATGACTTTCACAATCAGTTCACAAGTGATCAATTCTGCTTCGGCATGAATATTCAAGGGGACGTGTGCATTCCTCCTCAGATCGATTGGTCTGGGCTTCTGATCGGACTGTCCGAATCCAAACTCAAAATTTGAGTTATCTCCAAGGATCAAAACTCGAAAAACATGATGACATTAGCAATTGACATCGAAAATCAACTGTTAAGGGCAAAGAATGTTTGTATGAGCACGTTCGCATTGAGCAGTCCCACTGACAAAGAAGTTGCAACCATCCAAAACAAAATAAAAAATTTACCTATATTATTTGAGTGAGGCTACGCTACTTTGTAAAGCTCAGAACACACCGTGCTATGATCAATATTTTTAATTTAAAAGTTCAAACATTCGATCTGAACAGTTCAAAATACGGAATATATTTGAAAACCAAATTTTATATTTTTTAAATTTTTTTGCTATTTTTCTTATTAGGTAGAAATTATTCCATCTAAAGATTTTGAACCATCCAAAAACAATTATTTCCGTCAAATTTAGAAAATTAGTAAAAAGTTTCTAAAGAATGTAAAATTTGATATCCAACTATCTAAGTACACATGAATATGGAGATCATGTTGAATAATTCAGATCGACTGTTTAGACTTTAAAAACATAAATATTAATCTATAAACAGACCGATTCGTGCTTTGCAAAGTACCATAGCCTCACTCTATGTATACTTTCTCGACCCATCCACAACAAAAAATGATCCTTTAAAATTAATTTTGGTGAGCTCAACTCTAAAACTGACCGGATTGACTTCAAACAACAAATCCGAATTGTTAAAACTGATTTACTTTACGAGTTACTTTTTATATGCAAAACAAATAAATTTTCGAACTAATTTCATATAAAGTCAAGCTATAAAAAAAAATATAAGTTAATTTTAATACAATAATTTTTCATTATCTTTACTACTTAATTTTTTACTAAATTAATTAAAAAAAATATACATTTTAGATATAAACATCTCATTCATAAAGTATATCATTTATAACTGTTTGAATTCGTTATCAAAGTCAATCCGATAAATTTTAAAGTTACTTGGTGAGCTTAATAACACCCGAATAGAGTGTTAGGTCCAAACGAAATTACTGAGGATAGTTTATTTAGCATAAATAGAACAACCGAATAGAGTCCCTGAACATTTTAAAACTCGTAATATATTTTTTAATATTTTTATTAGATTATGTGATGTTTACTTATTTAAAAATAATAAAGAAGTCAAAAGAAAACTTATTGATAAGATGGTTTCAAGTATATTCTCAATCATATTATGATCGATATTAAATTTTAAAATTGAAGAAATATATTCATAACTTTGGCCACGCATCGGAAAATAATTAGATTCAAATCTGCTGTTATTTTTATATTTTAACAGGATTCTATTTTTTTTTTTATCTTTCTGATCTCTCTCTAACAACAAGATATCAGTGAATTTGGATTCAAAATAAGCCATTCTTTATATTTAAATTTTATGCGTCGGACCTGCAGTGCCTCATTTAATATATCATTAATTAGTAAAGGCGATAAGACCCATATTTTTCCTCAAGACCCATGTATTCTTTTAGGTCTGTTCGGCCAATCAAGCAGAATATATGTGGGGTTGAGTTTTGAACATAATTTTACTGTTTACGTGGGAGAAAAAAAATCAGTCGAACTGAATTTATATTTGATGAGCACTTGTACTACGTACAAATTGTTTCTGCATTTCTACGAGATATTTCTTTATAGAAATATTATAAAATAAGATAGAGAAACAAAATGAGTGATGAATTTTTTTCATGGCAATAAATGAATTCAAAAAATAAATCGGATCCAACATTTGGAACCAATATTTTTTCGGATCTAAATTGTTTTTTATGAAAAATTGGTTGAGTTTTATGTGGAACATAAAGAGTAGTTGAATTTTTTTTTGAAATATAAATATTGCTGCTTTTTTTAAAATAAAAAGAAGCTGAATATTTTAAAGCATAAAAACTTCGAGCCGAAATATGGATTCAAATTTAAATCCAATTTTTTTTTCAGATCCAACTATGTCATAAAAAAATCCGAAATTTTTATAAATATACAAAATCAGAAATTAATTTAACAATATATACATTTTTTTAACAGAATTCGAAAGCTGTCCATACCGATGACAAAATAATCGGTTACAGAGTCCAAAACCGATGACCTGCTCATCAGTTTCAGAAAGCTTGAACCGATGACATTTCCATCGGTTTTAGTCTTGCACGGTTTTTGATGCTATCTGCACACTTTTTGAAACAACGAACGACTCAGATTAAAATACTGTTTGTAATCATTACACCCAATTTCTCAAATTTGAAACCGATGACATATTCATCGGTTTTGAATTAAAATAATTTTTCATTTATTTTTTTATTTAATTAGAAAATGTTATAATTTTTTTATTAAAATATTAGAAATATTTTTATATATTTTTTAAAATTAGATAGAATACCATATAATTTGATTTATTAGAAAGACTTCAACAAATAACCCAGATCAATATTTTTCATATCGGATTTTTCATGGCTGTAAGAAAAATTAAAATATTTCTTTGTGTGTTATTAGAAAAAAAATAAAAATGCTTTGAATCTAAATTATTGATCCCGGTTCAAAAGTCACTTCTAGGTAAATACAGAAAATATTATGGTCTTTCTATTTTTGAAAAAATAAAAATTTTCAAAAGTTTAAAATACTTTATGATTTTTGAGTAATGATTACATGTATGAAAAGTTTTTGAAAGTTTTTATTTTTTTTAAAATAGAAAGACCATAATATTTTCTGTATTTACCTAGAAGTGACTTTTGAACCGGGATCAATAATTCAGATTTAAAGTACTTTTATATTTTTTCTAATAACACACAAAGAAATATTTTAATTTTTCTTACAGCCATGAAAAATCCGATCTGAAAAATATTGATCCGGGTTATTTGTTTAAGTTTTTCAAATAAATCAAATTATATGGTATTCTATCTAATTTAAAAATATATATATAAAAATATTTCCAATATTTTAATAAAAAAATTAAATAAATTATAACATTTTCTAATTAAATAAAAAAATATTTTAATTCAAAACCGATGAATATTTCATCGGTTTCAAATTTGAGAAATTGGGTGTAATGATTACAAACGGCAATTTAATCTAAGTCGTTTGTTGTTTTAATCTGAGTCGTTTGTTGTTTCAAAAAGTGTGCAGATAGCATCAAAAACCGTGCAAGACTAAAACCGATGGAAATGTCATCGGTTCAAGCTTTCTGTAACCGATTATTTTGTCATCGGTATGGACAGTTTTCGAATTCTGTTAAAAAAATGTATAGATTGTTAAATTAATTTCTGATTTTGTATATTTATAAAAATTTCGGTAAAAAATCCTACACTCTTTCTATTTCTCTTTATTATTTAATAATAAGTTCTATACATACAAAATTCTCTGAGAATCAGCTATTAAAATAATTCGAATTATTTGTGAATACCAGGACAGGCCAACAATATATCTATAGATTATGTATGCAGGTAAACATTTTTTTATCTAACGGTAACATATATGTATACTTAATTAGTTTAAATAAAGTAACTTATTTTACTAACATAAGCTAATAATACGTACTTAAAATAACAACATGAAACAGAATAACAAAAAAAATTTGAGATTAACATATCGCCACACATTTTTATATTTCAAGTAAATTTGGTAGAGTTAATTTTAATTAAAATTCCAATTAGACAAATCCTAAATAAACCTCAGTTAAGTAAGGAGTTGTCTATTATGATCTAAACTGTGAAGTACAATAACAAGATTTTTTTCTTTCTAAATTATACATTTAAAATTGTGTTATTTTTTAGAATGTCTTTTTGAATTATTTCTAAATTTGACGAATTATATGAAAAAACCCGAAATTTTTATAAATATACAAAATAATAAATTAATTTAACAATCTATACAAAATTTTCATGAAATTCAAAATCTATCCAAACCGATGACATTGTCATCGGTTTCAGAAGCTAGAACCGATGACAATGTCATCGGTTTTAGCCCAGCACGATTTTTTATGCTTTCTGCACACTTTTTGAAACAACGAACGAGTCAGATTAAAACAATGAACGACTCAAATTAAAACACTGTTTGTAATCATTGCGAAGTTGTGCAAACAGTGCAACCAAATTAGATATTTTTTTGTTAAATTTTTATTTTTTCAAAAATAGAGAGACCATAATATTTTATGTATTTACCTAGAAGTGACTTTTGAACCGAGATCAATAATTCAGATTCAAAGTATTTTTATTTCTTTTCTAATAACACACAAAGAAATATTTTAATTTTTCTTACAGCCATGAAAAATCCGATCTGAAAAATATTGATCCGGGTTATTTGGTTAAGTCTTTCTAATAAATACAATTATATGGTATTATATCTAATTTTAAAAAATATATAAAAATATTTCTAATATTTTAATAAAAAAAATAAAAAAATAAAAAATTATAACATTTTCTAATTAAATAAAAAAAATAAAAAAAGTAATTTTAAATTATATATGGATGAAAATATCAAGTTTGTAATGATTATAACAAAAATTTGCCGCAGCTGTAATCATTATATTTTTTGTTTGAATCTGAGCCGTTCGTTGTTTTAATCCGAGTCGTTCGTTGTTCCAAAAAGTGTGCAGAAAGCATCAAAAATCGTGCAACCGATGACATTTTTAATATGCCGCAACTATGTAATCATTACATTTTTGTTTGAATCTGAGTCGTTCGTTATTTCAAAAAGTGTGCAGAAAACATCAAAATTCGTGCTGGGCTTAAACCGATAACAAAGTCATCGGTTCTAGCTTTCTGAAACCGATGACAATGTCATCAGTTCTACCTTCTGAAACCGATGACAGAGTCATCAGTTTGGATAGATTTTGAATTTCACACAAAAAATGTATAGATTGTTAAATTTATTATTTGTTTTGTATATAAATAAAAATTTCGGTGAAAAAACACTATTTATATTAATATTACTTGTAAAATAATGAATTTTTGTTTATTGTGGAAAGATAGTAACATTTTATATATCATTTTTGACAATGAAAACACCGAATAATTTTTGAATCATAATTTTGAAATTTTATGGAGTTGATCTGAGCTTTAGAAATATTAGAATAACGTAACAAATTTGGTATCCATTAAATCCATACAAACATATATAGTAGTCCGGATCCTCTGAGGTAATGTACTTCAATCTGGATTAATTCGACTCAAACTTGTAATATACAGAATTATTTTAAAATTTGTGTTAATAAATAACGAAGTAATAAGATTGAAACACAAAATTTTTTGGGGTACCTTGGGTGATATGAATTCATATATAGGAAGAGTACAAAATTATTATACGGATCTGATTAATTCTCGTTTAGGTTGAAGAGATTTGATCTGAAATTAGCAGCATTCTATTTCTATATAGGCAAAACGGCCCAACCGATTTCCGTTTGAGACCTCTATGGCTCTATGGCTCTATGAGTATGGCCCTACAAATTAAGCCCGAAACGCGCCACAGAAAAATTTCACCGGACTGAACTGAAGAGTGAAGAGCTTCTCATCTCCATTCTCCATTCTCCATTCTCCACCACGATCACAGATCACAGATTCATCATTCACAGGTAAAAGTAACTCTGCTCTGCTGTACATGTACTAAAACTAAAAGAAAGCAAGCCTTCCCCTCCCCAAAAAATGCAATTATTATTGCTATAATATAACCCGTTCAGTTAATTTGCCAGTGGCAATCTCTTTCTCTTTCTCTTCACGGGGAACGGAAGCATCAAGCATCAAGCATCAATGGTGGAAATCGCGGGAACAAACCCTCCTCTCTTGCTCCGAGAGGAGGTGAAACCCGATAATCGACCTCTTCTGATTCTCCCTCCCAATTACGTCTCTCTCAGGCAGCTCCGAGAACAGCGTCTCAAAGAGAAGCAAGAGAAAGACAAAGTAAAACAGTCTGATAACTACGTTTCTCTCAGACAGCTCCGAGAGCAGCGTCTCTTTGAGGATAAAGAGAAGGGGAAGGGGGAAGAGAAAGGAAATGAGACTGATAACTGTGTCCCTCCCAACTACGTTTCTCTCAGGCGGTTCCAGGAATGGCGTCTCAAGGAGAAAAAAGACAAAGAGAATGGGAGGGAAGAAGAGTCTGGAAACCGTCCCCGTCTCCCACCTAACTACGTTTCTCTCAATCAGCTCCAAGAACAGCGCCTCAAAGAGGAGAAAGAGAATGAGAAAGAGAAAGTGAGAGAGAAAATGAAAGAGATGGCAAAAAAGAAAGGGGAAGAGAGAGGAGAAAAAGATTCCCTTCTACCCCCTAATTACATTAGCCTGAGGCAACTCAGAGAATTGAGGCTCCAGGAGAAAGAGGAGGCACCAAAGGCTAGGACTGAACAGACCAAAGTACAGAAGGAAGGTGATGAATTGGGGCAGATTGAAGTGGAGATCAATAAGAAAGCTTGTAATATGGCAAGAAACCATCACTCCAACTGCACGTGTGGCTGTGCGAAATCAAGTTGGGTATGGGAGCCTGTGCACCCACCAGCTGGTGCCAGCAGTAGCATTGGTGTTTCATCAGTTGATTCCGTGTTTCAACCAAAAAATGGAGGTGTATCTCATGAGGTAGTGATGGCGTTGTTTGATCAAAATGAAGATGCTGAGATGAAGCTTAGGAAGAAGAAGAAGAAGAAGAAGGGGAAGAAGCATGGTAGGAAAATGTTTTCTGGTAAGGTCAAAGGTGAACCAGTGCAAGGTTCTGAGTTGCTAACGGAGGTGACCGACCTCAAAATTGGCAAGGCGGTAAATGCATCTAGTAACGCCATAAAGGAGGTGACAATATACCAAAATGAGAATAACGCAGTTCAGAAGGGGAAGGGGGGAAATGTCAATTTAACCGAGTCTAGTAGTTTAACTATTCCAGATCTTGTGCAGAAGGAAAGATTCAATGGGGTACAGATGGGATATAAAATGCACAACCGTAGGGATAAAGGGAAGGGCAAAGAGGTCATATTATCAGAGAAAAATCACAATGTAGTAGTTCCCTTGAGCAAGGTTGCAAAAGGATCCAACGGGGTAGAGGAGGTGATTGGATCCAAAATTGAGAATGTCGAGCAGAAGGGTAAAGGCAAAATGATCAATATCCCAGAGTTGAGTGATCAGACTCCATGCCATGAAGAGGCAAAAGGAATCCTTGGAGCAGGTGAGGTGATTAGGTCAGAAATTTGGAATGGCGAGGAGAAGGGAATGGGCAAATGTAAATTCAATGGGGTACAGATGGGATACAAAATGCACAACCGTAGGGATAAAGGAAAGGGCAAAGAGGTCATATTATCAGAGAAAAATCACAATGTAGTAGTTCCCTTGAGCAAGGCTGCAAAAGGATCCGATGGGGTAGAGGAGGTGATTGGATCCAAACTTGAGAATGTCGAGCAGAAGGGTAAAGGCAAAATGATCAATATCCCAGAGTTGAGTGATCAGATTCCATGCCATGAAGAGGCAAAAGGAATCCTTGGAGCAGGTGAGGTGATTAGGTCAGAAATTTGGAATGGCAAGGAGAAGGGAATGGGCAAAAATGTAAATTTGCCAGAGTCAATCGAATGGGGAGGTCAAATTGGTGGTAATCGGAGGAAAAGGAATCAGGCAGCTGGGATCAGAGGTAGGGGTTATCCGAGGGCCGGAGGATTCGCTGTGAGGCCGGCAGAGCATCTCAGAGGAGGAGTTAGCTTGGTTTGGGTGCCAAAAAAAAGTTCTTAATTTATCCTGCTTAAAATTGTTAGTAATAATAGGATTATGACTTGATTGATCTATCCTGTGCCTTTGTTAATATGGTATTTCAGCAAATAGGTATTGCCATGATTGTTTCTCATATAATTTCCTTTTAATGTTGAATTGTATTGAGACATTTCAAGAAGTTCCTTGTTAATACGATTTTTAAACTCATTTATTAGTAATTTGTAGGGTTTCCAAGCCTCCAAGTGATTTAAAAAGAAAAAAAAGAAAGAAACAAAAGACAAGGAAGAACTGTATGCGTAAAGGGCAGTTTGTTCTTTGCTATCTCTGGTGGTGGTGGTGTTGTGTCATATTACTTTATTAGTTTTCCTTCTCTAAATTCTTAATTTTTTTTTGTGGTGGTGGTATTTTAAGGGCATGATTTTAATTATTGAAACTAAGGAAAATTTTATCTCCATTATCCAATTTGCTTTTAGACTAAATCTTTCTTAACTTTGCACAATAAATGTACGATATACCTAATTATTAAAGTTGCAAAAGAAAAATATTACAATGAAATAAAAGATGCATCTCAGGTCCATAGGTTGGTTTCTCCTTTTTTCTCTGATCCATCCTTAATTAATAACTTGTATATTCTATTTTATTATTTGCTCATCTTTAATAGTTAGAGGAGGGTTCCAATACCTCATGTTTTCATACCTCATCTGTACCTCAGAATCTGCAACTTGGATCCGCGCTAAGATCTGTGCTGATCTTTCCTTTTTCCTCTCCAGTACTTGTCCACAATGCGCTCTCTCTCTCTCTCTCTCAAGATAAGCATATTTTCTGCATCTCTCACTTGTTCAATTTTCTTGATTTTGATATGATGCTGGCTGTGATCAGAACCGATTCTTCCCTTTAAAATGAGAAATAGAATTGACAATTTTTAATTCTCTGATCGGAACCCACGTAGTAGCGGGAACTGATTCCTTTTAAGAAGATTTGGAGATAATTTTATCCGTGGCGATCGTGAAAGTGATGAGACTAGGGGAAAGTTGATTTGAGAAAAAAACGTTCTTAATTGCTTTACCAAATTGACCTTTATATCGCTGAAAGCCTTCTCCTCCGATCACGGCCCACTGTTGGCATTTTGCATAAAACTGATGATGTATTTCATTTTGCATTCTTCAATTTGTCAGACAACAGACTGTTACAGGGGGACCTTGTGAGTAATTGAATTGATCTTGGGTTCGCATTAGATTGATATGGGTTCAGGTTGCATTGCATTCTAGTCTCAGATAATTTTAAGTTGGGTTATCTTTGTTTTGAATCATTTCAAATTGGGTGGGTAGATATTGAATCAATCAGGTCTGAAATTCTTGATTATCAGACAGAATCTTGCATATTCTGATATTATTTTGTTGATAAATTGAATTTTATAGCTTGTTTGATTTAGAATTGATATTCTTTTCTGGTGATCCTAAGAGCAGGGTTGTTTACAATGATGATGTCAGCCATTGCAAATCTATTATATATATAATCCGCGTTGGGAGCTACAGTACTCCAGTGATTGTTGGTAAATATTGGAGAGTGATTGTTGTCATTCTATGAAAAATTGGGAAGGAATAGATTATGGAACTGGCATTAATAAATTCTCAACTTTCTCTAGCATAACTATCAATATGCTTCAACGTACATGAAATTTTGCAAATAACAGAAATGTGGTGGTTTTCAGTAGCAAAAATATAAGTTATCTTCAAATCTCTCCTCTATTATTTGGGATTCCTACCTTGATTTCTTCAATTAGATATCAAAAAATCCTCAACCTTCTCTAGCATAACATCTAGATTCTTGATTTTTTACATTGCACTGATGAAGTCTTCCGCTGGGTTATTGTTGTCAAATAAGCTTAAATATGTCTTTATATGGTCAATGGCTAATAATTTGGTTATTTTATGCAGGCTACGTATCGAACTCCAGAGGACCAGAGGTCTCATCTCTACGTATCGAAAATCTTGAATATTTTGCTAAAGGTATGGCCATATTTTGTTTTGAGCATATGTGTTTCTTTCAATTAGTCTATATGGCATTTTTACAGCAAAATAGCTTTCTTTGTTCTTCTACCAAATATATTTTCCATTACTCCTAATCTCTAATATTTTTAGTTCTCTTGTACCTCCAATACCATGCCCCTCCAGAACAACCCCTAGAAATTAGATAACTAATTTAAACAAATCTATTCTTCAATCGTTGTTAATGGGATTTATTTCAATTATTATTTGGGTTCAGCCTTGGTGAGTATGTATGCACATGTGGTGTTTGATGTAATGCCTTTGTTAGTATATATGCAATATGTAATTAATTGGGAGGTAATTAGATAACTATTTTACATGACTAAGCAAAGTTCAACTTCTGATCAATTAATCTTCTGTGTTTAGTTTCAATTTTACACGGTGGTCCAGTTTTTTACATGGTGGTGTAATAAGTTGTGAATTTTGCTTAATAATAGTGCTGGAAGGTAGTGTGAGATAGTTGGTACCAAGGTACAACTGGGTCAAAGTTAGTTTTGCATTGGGTTACAATTTTGAGGTTAAAACTATGTAAGTTTTATTACATCGTTAGCGTACCGAGCCATGCACCAGAAAGGAATCTCGACCCATACCAGAAAATCTTGTACATACTTGACTTACCATGTTATTTTCTTCTGATTTTAGACTTTACTTGCATGTTATTTTCTTACTGACTGACCTCAACCATCAGCTTTTAGGTATGGAGTTAAGTTCGACAGTAAATTTGATTGCTGATACTGTTCATGAATCGATTAATCGTAGCTCTGACAAGGGTAATGATGAGAGGGGAAGTTCTGACAAGGTTGGCTCTAAAAAAGTTCAAGAAAGAATTCTAACAAGAATCAGAGAAAAATGAGGAAAGATGGGGGAAGTTCTGACGTCAGCTGCTCAAATTCTATGCTTAGCAGCGATGAAGGGGGGGCAATTGAACTGGCATTGCCCGAAACTCTCGGGCCTTCAAGGATGCTGCCAATGAAGATCCAAGTGCCCTTGAGGAGATGCATAAGGTGGATGGGGCTCAATGCAGCTCTGATGCGTTATCAACAATGATTTATATAATATGTGAAGTTGTACATTTATCTAATTATTTACATATGATATGTAAGTATGTAACCTAACAGTTGCAACAAGCGTAACCTAACAGTTTCATGCTTGTTGCAAGTATATCAAAATGTTGATTATCAGAAGTAATTTATATAGTTATGTCATTTTTTCTAATTGAGTGTACATAAACCAACTTGATTATCTTTTAAAGTTTCGGACAGTCAAAAGGAGCTTGAATTAAATTGTATGGTACATTGTTCAGAGGCTTCTCTATTTTGTTGATATGAGGGTAAACTAGTCATTTTAGATCAAATATATGTTGAATTATAAAAATGTATCCAGCCCCTCTCCTTTCTCGGTGGACTGTTCTAGAGCAAGTAAATACTTTTAAATATCCCCCCCTTTCCGGCCCCTCCCCTCTCCTCTCCCTCTACTTAAACTTGTGGAGCACAACCTAAGGTGTCATAATTGATTTGGAATTGATTTTGTGATATGATGTATAAATGTTAGTTTTTATCGACATTGAAGTCGTGCATGTTGGAATTCAGATCCAGTGCAATACGTGTAGAATGAGATCTGAGTCGCCTGTTTTAATCTGATATGAACCTCAAAGCAGATCCTCTATATTTCAAATAGATACCGAATTAATTTTGACTCAGCTGTGAGTATAATACGTGATCAGGTGCCTTAAGGATGCTATTCTTCAGTGAAATACTTGCATATTCTTGATGTCAAATATAAATAGAGCTGATATAAATTATAAAATCAAAGAGAAAAGGTTTTAATACCCAGTTCTTTGTACCTAGGTTTTACCCACGCCATATCCACACCCTATCCAAACTGGTTAACTGTCTTTTAACGGTCAGCGGCGCCTCCATTATATAACCCAGCGTTTCCGTCATTTCCGCATTTCATTTCAAAATCCGCTCATTCAAAAAATTCCTATTTTGGCGATATTTCCCAATTTCACGAAATCTGTGGTGATTTCAGAGAATCTCTGGCGATTAGTTTCTCTTCTTTGCTTCCATTTTCTGATGATTCGTTTCTCTTCGAGCGAATCTCTGGCGATTACATCTCCTGGCGATATCATCTTGCTCGCTGCCGTGAAACTTGTGACAATCTCATTCTGACGATCGACGATCGGAAGGCGACATTCAACTAATCGGAGGTTTAATCATCGAATATAATCTGAGATTGGAAGACGATATCAGTAAGTAGAGATCGGAGCGATTAAAGGGATCGTACGGAAACTCTTGATCTCCTTTACTGATCTGTTCATTCGATTTGGTCTATATCTTCTCCCTGCTATGGATCAAACAAGGCAGGAATGAACAACTTTTGATCTTCACATGAGGCGGCCTCGTGCTGTGGTCAAAGATAATCGAGTATACGAATGAAGAAAATCTTCACAAAAAGCTCAAAGGTAACCAGTTATACTTGTTTTTAATTTTGAACCTAGATCTTGTCTTCAGACTGTGATTATTACAGCATATGTGCTATCTGTTACATGATCCACTCCGTATAAATTACAGTATTCCCTTAAGTATGTTACATTATTTGTTCAGTCCTCTAAGTTACAGTCTGCATGATGCAGTTACATTATTTATTCAAGATTGTGCAGTATTTGTTCACATCTGTTACAGTATTATTTTATATGTGTTGCATTATTTAAGTCAGTGTTCTTGCATGCAAATTTAGTGTATTCATGTTTGTTAAAGTATTTATTCATATCTGTTACAGTATTATTTTATATGTGTTGCATTATTTAAGTCAGTACTCTTGCATGCAAATTTAGTGTATTCATGTTTGTTAAAGTATTTATTCATATCTATTACAGTATTTTTATTCCTTTGTTACATTATATGTTTGCATGTTTAACATATAATTTTTTTTTTGTTCAGCTGGTTGAGGTCGTTCTGCAGATGATGCAATTTGAAACACCTGTTGCTCACCCTTAGTTTTTCATTTCCCCTTACACCTCAGTAATTTTTTATTCTCTTTTTGTATTTTCATTTACATTTATTTGCTACAGTTCTAGAATTTGTTGTAGTATTGTACATTATTTGCTACAGTTATGTTAGACATTTGTTACATTATTTCATTTCATATTTGATAGTACTGTACAGTTTTGATTTCCCTTTGTTACATTATTTGATCATATTTATTACAGTATATTCTCTTGTAAAATGCAGATCTTGATGCACACATACACAGAGAAACAGGCGGTGATGGCTATACCTCAACTGTCTGGCCAACAGTTTGAGACAATCAAATGGCTATTTGTCCCTGTGTGTAAGAAGAACCACTGGGAACATTATGTATAAGTATTAGATAAATATGTTACAATATTTATTTACATTTGTTAGATTATTTGTCTCCAGTTGTTATAGTATTGGATACTGATTGATGTTCAGTCTTAGTTTAATTGTCTACAGTTGAGACAGTTTTCGACACTAGTTGATATTCAGTATATCTGTTACAGTTTGTTCCTACATTTGTTACATTATTTGTCTACATTTGTTACAGTATGTTGATACTGTAACAAAATGAGTTAATTTGTTACAATATTTGTCTATATTTGTTACATTATTTATCTATATTTGTTACAAAATTATGTTTATGAAGTTTTTTTTTGATATTTTTGTTGTTTTATAGTTGTTATGGTAATTGTTACAGTTTACATACTTCATTACTGTAGTATTTCTTGTTACAGTTTTGATACTTTATTGTTACAACTTTTCATAATGTTGTGTTACAGTATTTTGGAATATAGATTTTGTCGTTATTTTTGCACTTTACGCAGCTGTTTTTTACTATATTCAATTTCATTAGTTTGAATCCGTAATTTTACAGATTATTTAATTCAAAAAATGAAAAAAATGATGAATTTAAAAACAAATGAAAAAAAATAATAATCAAAACTTCTAAAACGATAGAAATTTTTTTTTAAAAAAATTAAAAACTTCTAGAAGAGGGAAAGTACACAAGTGGACAGATTCTTAAGTAAAACAAGTACAGTTAACTGTCATTAACTGTCAAAGTACAACAATTTTGAAAGTACAAAGTACACCAAATACAAAAATGTTGGAAGTTGCAAGTTGTTATTTTTTACAAAATTTATCTCATCTTTTACAGTATTTTATAATGTCTGTTACAGTATTATTACCTTATTGTTACAGTATTTTTCAGCGTCAAATGACAGTTAGTTTGGGTAAAAAGTGGGTACAAATCATTGGGTACAATTAAAAGGATCCAAAATCAAAATACAATAACTATCATACTGATTAATTTATTTTATCTAAAGATATCTTTCCATTAAATACTTCTGTCGACAACAAATCAATATTTCATTATGTAATATGTTTCTGTGTACATAAGTGATATAATATTGTGGGATACTTGGGCTAATTAAATTCCCACTTCTTAGCAAAACAAAAGAAAAACACACAGGAAAAGAGAAAAAAATAAACTAAAAATATGACACTGTTCCCATTTCCTATGTTTGCGAAAGCGATTCGCAACTAGTATGAAGGAAAATATTTACTAAGGCGGTAAGGAAGTGCGTAAAATTCTTCGGATCTTGCATCGGCGTTGTAAGACCTGTACTTGTAGAACCAATGCAAACCTCTATCTTTTCTAACTGAGTCATCCCAATAGCAGTGTGACCAATCTAACAAATATGCTATCATGGCCCCTACTGTTGCCGAAGACGAGAATATCACATTTATAATATCATTAAACTGCAAAATACAAAATTTCAACATCAAAATTTTAAAATCATAAGTGATATTTGGAATGTGATATAAGTTTGTCTTAAAAGTTAAAACTAAGTACTACCAAATTAGTATGTCCCCAATAAAATAGCCCTGTACCATCACTGGTAATGTTGAAGCTGTGCTTTGCACGGTTGTGTTGTGAATGTTTCCAGGAAAATGATAACAGTTGGTAGTTTACCATTTTCCCAAAAGGAAAAAGAAAAAAATATATATATATTTCCTATTAGGTTCGAGGAGATAGTATGAGAGAATTAAATAAAGTGCAATTAGCATACCGCTCTAGTACGTGTGTGCATTGGCCCATAACCAGATTCAATGAAATATTCTCGGAAGAACTGAGGAATTGACAAACCCAGAATCAAGGCAAAGCCGATGATGAATTTATTTCGCAAACTATTTATGTTGCAGAACTGGAGAAGGCCTATTCCTGCAGAGGCTGCAAAAGTAAAAAAAAAAAAATATCCGGTGAGTTATTTGTTTTTCTTCTCCTCAAACCAAGATATACAAACCAAATAAAGATGTGTACCCTAACTTGACTCAACTTTAATTTATTGGGAGGTTACTGTAAAAATCAGGTAGCGACAAATTTACTTGCATGCATGTAGTCAAGACTGCAGGTAACAACACCCAAGTGACAGTGTACTTATGACTTATGAGCAAGGGGCTTAAATAAAAAGAAACTTGACAACGACACATAGGAACCGATTATCTGATTAGTGGTTCATGAAAAATGAATATTATCAAGTAAATAATTCAATGGTTTACCAGCATAAGCGTAGAGAACACAATATATGCCAAAGAATAGCGGGATTGGGATAGAAGCAATAACAGCCCCAAATTTTGCTGTTCGTATCAAAATGTCACACAAACAGAGGCATTAGAACCAAACTATTAATATAAAGAAGTGAGTAAAAATCATGCGGTAATACAAACAAAATGGCCTACCAAAGATTGAGAAAAAGATCATGAAACAAGCTGCAACTTTAATAACTCGACGGCTTCCGATTCTTGTGACAGCCAGAAATCCTGAATTCTCACTGTTTTAACTTAAAGTTAGAAATTTCTAATTTGTTAGAAAGAATATGATATTTTTATATGAGAACAGGGATCTTTACACAGATGCTGCAGATCCATTTAAAGTTCCAAATAGGCCATCCAGCATGATGGCTATTCCCTAAAACACATAAGATCGATGCTTATATTTACAAGATATAACAACTAAAGATTATGTGATATTTGTTTAAAAAAACTATTTATGGATAATTTTGTATGTTTATCTTAAACTAATGTACTGTACCTGCCAGCCAACCCCACGGCTAAATACGGAAGGCGGTACGAATGTGGCACCGCAGAATCTTTGTACGGCCATAATAGTGCCAGTTGACTGAAAATGAATTAAAATCAGTTATAAAGTTACTTAATTGTCTCGGATTTATAATAGAAGTAAAAATAAAAACATAATTAGTAAAGGTGAATTACCTCAACAAGAGAAACAAATGAAGCAGCTATCATAGCAAAAGCATCTCCAGCATAAAAAATGGGTCTTCCCCATTGTAAAGGGTATGGAATTCTGACCCTGCATGTAAAAAAATAAAAAATTGAATATATTGTGTTTTCTCAGATAAATAAAAGAAAATTTATTTTCATTAGCAAATACACAAAGGTGTTACCAGGGTGAGCCCCAAATAATTCCCGCACGATCTGTGCGGCAGCTATATTGCGTCTCAGGTGGTCTTTGGTTGTAGGCACCGGCAGCAGTGAGAATATGTGCATATATCCAAACAATAATAATAGTAACTAGAACCGCACACCGACCAAATACAAAACTGCCTTGATTTAATCCATATGGAGCATACTGCATATAATATTTTAAAGAAAGAGTTATTTCTTGGAGGTGTATACTTCAATACCTAATCTACTAGGTTTGCTGTTCAACTAAACTATTCCATTGTGTGAACCAATGTACTCTTCTAGAAGATTAACTAACTGTATTATATATTAAGCACAATTTATTATTTCTTTCAATTTTAATGAAGAAACAGGAATACCATTTGAACCAACGAATTTTCATTTTCTCAAAGGGTATGCACAACAAATACATAAATTGTTTCCATAGCCTTAGAAAATGGTGATTTTTCTCTTTACCTTCTAATTAGCTCAATCGTTATTGCTTCAACTAGTAATGGTGCAGTTGTCCAATTTTTTTCATCTTTTGAAATGAAAAGGTTCAAATTTTAATGAAAAGGCAGCTTAAATAGTACATCCATCGATCCTATCAGTACCAAAGAAAACATACCATAAATAGAAGAACTAGAATTATGAGTGCCGGGAGCCCAATTTCAACACAGTTGGCCAGCTAGAATTAAGAAGAGAATGCACATTAATTTTAGGTAAACTGCTCTACATAAGAACTTTTTTCATTGGTAACATAATCAATATTAAAGTGATTAAAACATATAGCTATATATACTCACTGCAGGGAATGCAATGTAATAAAGCCCGAGCGCAGATAGCATTACCCAAGGAGCCGCAATCACTGGGCTAAGGAATCTGACCAAATGGAAATTAAAACAAGAATTAATTTAACAGATCAAGCAAATTCCATTATATATATCATTCAATTATATTACACAATTCTCTCATATCATAACACTACTTAATTACCTTATGCAAACTCCCCAAAGACCAAAGTATCCGACAACTATCTGAAAGATAGAAGCACATATCATTGCCCCTTGTATCGCTCTCATAGTATGGTAGAACCTCTGATAAATTAGAAGAAACAAATTAGTCAGTATGAATAACTTCTTGCAAGTCAATTTTGATTTTAATTAGAAACCATTATTACAAACCTCATAGGGATCAATAAAGTATGTGTAGCGTCTGCTTAGAATAATCGAAAGAATTGGTAGAAGGTATGTGAAGGAGCCACCGATCACAACTGGCAGGCGGGTCCCGAAATAGACTTGCAACAGGGTGTTTATTCCAGCTACAAAAAGCATTGATTGAATCACTCTAGCCTTTTCTTCCTGCCATTGAAGAAAAATTGAATATAAAAGCTAGACTTAAATAAAACACATTAATTAATCCGCACAACTCTACCTTTACTGTCATCGGTGCGTGTCATATACATATTTGCAGTCTGATTAAAATCCATATATATATATTCACTGGCATTACTATGACTTATTGGGATGTGAATTCTCAAAATAAAAAAAAGCAGTAGACTTACATAACCACCACCCATCTGAGGAACCAAGATCGTTGCAATTAAAACAATGGTACCGAGCATGATAACATAATGCTGAAACCCTACCAACATAGTCGTGTCTGTAAAGTTCAAGAATTCCAAAAGAAAAAACAAGAACTTGTTAATGTCAGACAATTAATAATTGAAAAGAAGAAAGTGAGAGAGAAAAAAAATATTTCACTTAAAGAACTTAAAAGAAGAAAGAGATAGAGACTAACACCATGAGGGAGGGCTGGTAATGCAGTAGTCGATACCAGGCAATTGCTCGTGTATCGGGTAAGGTACAAACTCTGGTTCCTTACCCATTGTGCTCAAATTTCTTCTCTACTCCTTATAATTTGTTTTTCTCTTAATTTGCTTCTGTGTTCTAATTACGCTAGCTCTGTTTCGGATTGTTGATTGGGATTACAATTATATATTACTTAAAAATAAATCAAGAGGCGGGAGAGGGAGAGGGAGAGGGAGAGGGAGAGGGAAAGAGATGAAGCGATGATTTGGAATGAGAAGAGGCGGGAGTAGTGTTGCTGTTATATATCAATTTAATCAATGAAATAAATAAAGCGACTTATTAAAGGAGGGGAGTTGAACGGAAACCGCTCTCATTTTTTAAATCTTACGCTTGTCGTATTATATATATATATATATATATTTCTTTGGACTTTGCATGGACTCCGGTCTTCTTCTCTCGTTTGGTGGTTCTCTGTGGCCAAAGAAGTATGTCAGATGGTGTATATATGTATGTGGCACGAGAAACCGGACTTGCTTGTAATTTGTATGTGGTTATTTTAAAAGCCAAAGCTACTTGTATCTTCTAAGCAAATATATGATAGAAGGATTTCAACGATTTGAATTCATCATTTAAAACTTGTCCGATAGATTTTAAAGTTGAGTTCACAAAGAAAGAGAAATTTGATGAACTTAGGAACACCGAGTTCTACTACTATAATATCAGAAATATGTTATGTCTATTATCGGTACATGGTTATAGGGGTGCTAATGAGCTAGGTTCGGCTCAGATTCGGCTCGACTCATTAAGAGAAGCATACTTGACTCGGCCCGACTCGGCTCGATTTGAAAAGAAAAAGATTGGCTCGGCTCGGCTCGGCTCACGAGCCAAGCCCAACAAAGTAGTTATAATAGAACTTGACATTTTCATATGATCGAAATCTTTTGCTACAACGATACTATGTAATTGTAAATTATGGAGATGAATTATATTTGAAGTCAAAATATGCTGCCTCAAGGAAAGTGCGATGCATTACTTTCTTTATATGAGCAAGTATAATGTAATTTTGTTTATACAATATATATATATATATAGAGGTTGGCTAATATCAAATCAGTTGTTCCTGATATCCCGTGCAACCAAGTGGTTTTTTAATTTTCGAAGTCCAAAACGTCGATCCAAACCGTTAGATGTATTCTCTATATTAAAATGTGCTTGGAGACCAAATTTTATATTTTTTAGAATTTTTTTACTATTTATTAAGCCACTTTGAAAATCGCTGATCCAACGGTGGCTTAACCAAATAGTAAAAACAGAAGCCACCGTTGGATCAGCGATTTTCAAAGTGGCTTAATAAATAGTAAAAAAATTTCAAAAAATGTACAATTTGGTCTCCAAGTACATTTTAATATAGGGAACACATCTAACGGTTTGGATCGACGTTTTGGACTTCGAAAATTAAAAAACCACTTGGTTGCACGGGATCTCAGGAACAACTGATTTGATATTAGTTAACATATATATATATATATATATATATATATATATATATATATATTTTAACGCGTTGTACCAAGAAAAACGACACTGTTATTAACATGCCCATTATCTGAAAGACTCGCCCAATGCTCAATTTCAGATAGCATATATAAAATAGCAAACCCACCTATAGGACTAGAGTTAGCATAATTTTGCATATATATAAAACATATATGTTTGTATTTTATTATCTTCGAATTTGTTATAACAATACAATACGATTCGGCTTGGCTCGTGGGTCGGTTCATGTAATAAAAATTTCAAATTTCAAAGTTTTTCAAATTTGAAATTTGAAAAAAATTAAAATTTGGAAAACTTTGAAATTTGAAAAAAAATTTGGATCTTGTCTGCACGATTTTTAAAGTGCATCGGATGGACCAAATTGAGAGGGGAGGTTGGGGTTTTTGAAATTAAAATCAAATTTAATTTTGAAATTTGTAAAAACTTGAAATTTGAAAAAACTTGAAATTTGAAAATTTTTGAAATTTGGAAAATTTTGAAATTTGGAAAAATTTGAAAATTTTTGAAATTTGAAAAAAAAAATTGAAATTTAAAATCGGTGAAAAATATGTCTATTGTATTCTATGTTTAATATGAATGTTATTTACATGATATAGTTAGTTTATTATCTTTTTTTTTTATATTGTAATCTCTTTAAACATGAAAAAAGCTCGGCTCGCGAGCCGAGCTTTTTTCTTCAAAAGCGAGCCGAGTCGAGTTTAGGTTTTTTTTTAGTTTCGAGTCCGATTCGTTATGAAATATTGAGCCGCTCAACTCATAGATTCACGAGCCGGCTCGACTCATTAGCAGCCCTACATGGTTAGTTACCAACAAAATCTTGACGCTCGATCCTTCTACGTACATGCATTATGCTTTTATTTTAGGAAAAAAATTGCCCATTTTATCGATGTTGATTTTTAATATAATTATGTTATTTACATTTTTTTTTAATTTATCGTCTATTTCATTTATGATCAATATTGGTTTATCTACAAAATCTTTGAAACCGGATCCTTTTTCATAGATTATGCTCTAATTGTGGAAAATATTTTTCTTCCCAAAGTATTGTTTTATCCACATTCCACATAGATTTCTTTGTGTAACATAATTAATTTTGTTGTGTGCATTTTTTAATTTATTGTTCGAGTTATATTTTTGTTTCATTTTTCCAATTTATCATCATTCTGTGGTTATGAAGTTATAAAAATTCATTTTAATATGAACAACATTAATTGCCTGGAACAGTTTAACTTTCTATCATTTAAAGATCTTGCCGATATTTTTTTTGGTGTAATAATATTATTGTATATATTAATAATGACGTGTTTGACAACGGTAAACCAACAACAAAATCAGTCAAAGTCTAAAAGCAAATACATGTGTTAATTTTCTCTCGTTAACACAGATTAGGTCAAATATAATTAATACGATTAAGAAATTATTGAGTGGTTTCATTAGTAAATTGAAATTATTAGTCGTTTATCGAGTGATTTGAAGTGAATTATTCTGTTCATTTGTATTTGATTGATGATCAAATAATTTTTAGTATTAAATAACATTGATATACAAATTTGTGTAAAAATAGCGAAAATTATGTAATATAGATTTATGTATAGTCTGACTAAAACGCGAAGGAAGTGCTATGCGAAATCTTGCAAGCAGGGGTGTGAATGGTATCTTTTTATCTGTTTACCTAATCTGTATTATATCCAATAAGATGTTACGGTGTTACGGGTTATATTTTTTTTTTTTAATTTATCGGGTACGGATAAGATTTATTTTCGTATCTAAACGATAAAGTCTATTTTGTACTCATTACCCAATCGAGTAATTATATATACTCTATATATATATTAATAAGCATTTAAAAGATTGTTTTAATTGGTTACTTGCGCTTAGTATGATCAAAAAAAAAATTCAACAAAGTACTATACATGTGTAAATAAATGTATATGTTTGAATGTTTTATTTAATAAGTAATAAAAATAATTATTATATTATTATTATCCGTTATTTACTGCTACTGTTTTGTTATCTGGCAACTATAAAAGGTAAGGATAGAATACGGATAAGATAATAAGTAGTGGATAAGAATTGAGTACGAGTAAGAACAATTTAACAAATACGGATATGAAAATACTTCCATCTGATCTTTACCGTATCCGTTGACACCGGTACTTGCAAGAGCTCTTTTTTTTTCAAAATATTTGACAGTGGTTGTCAGGAGCGAGATCTCCTTGTTAGTATATTATATTACAATATTGTATCGTCTTTACGATAATACGAGTTTGTGATAAATATTTGATTACAAAAAATAGTTTTTAATCTAATAATAAAATATAATGCTCATGCGTAGGGGTGTCAATGGGTACGGTACGGATTGGGTGGAGACATTTTCATACCCATATCCATTAAAATTGATTTTACCCATACCCTACCCTTACCCATTAAAAATTGACCTTACCCTACTCTACCCTTACCCGTTAATATTATTGGGTAACGAAACGGTAGCGGATGAATAGCGGGTGAATAGCGGGTGAGTAACAGATGTGTAATTGCATTAATAATAAAAAAATAAAAATAAATGTGCAATCAAATTCCAATTGAATTGTTTTTTGTAACGCAAGAAAATTCAAAAACACAAATATCTCTTCAAACAAATTCAATTATTTAACTAAATAACAAAACATGCAAATAAAAATAATATATTTTATATTATTTTATAACAAAAGACATACAATACTAAATAACAAAATTATATAATTAATTAATTATTGCTAAAAACACATTTAACAAAAGAGAAGCAAAAAGAAGCCACTGAATAATAAAAGAGAAACAAAAATTAATAAAATAATTTATTCAAGCATAGTTCAACTGGACATAATACTTCTGCCAAAAATAATTACATTGTCCACAAACCGATATATCTGAAATAAATACCGAGAACACTGCCAGAGGTTAACAAGCAACACAACATATCAATCATCAAGGGGAAAGATGAATTCTCATTCTAAGAGGAAAATGCAAAACAAACATGAAATTCAAAAAGCTAACATCATATCAAGAACTTTGATTTATTATACTATAAACCTTTTCCAAAGATCCATGTAAAAAGAAACTTTTGTACAGTTCAGAGGAAATTGAATTGGAAATGAGAGTATTCTCACAGATTTTACTTTTCTTATGATTGAATAAAAAAAATAAGAAATTTAAGATGGAAAGAAAAATATGGTAAGAGTAAATTTAGGTGTGGAATAGAAAGACGTAATTACACAATATTTAGTGCGTTAAAATAGGAAGGCACAATTAAGAGGTGGTGAAATGGAAGAGTAAATCTAGGTACTATATTGAATATATATAATTTTATATTTTGTATTACCCTATAGGGTAACGGGTACGAAATAGCTATTATCCGTACCCTGACCCATTTGGCTAACGGAAAAAAATTCTTACACATACCCATATCCAATAAGTTATCGAAAAAAAAATCTTATCCTTACTCGTCTTATCGAATACGATACGAGTCGGATAAATGGCTAAAAAGGTACCATTGACACCCCTACTCGTGTGAGAGATTACATATTTGAAATTTTTGAATGAAAGATTTTTGCAGATATTAAACAATTAATTAAGCTATTTGATCCAATTTACTAAAAAAGGAAGTAGCTAGATTTGACTATTTCATATCGATAGCATATGCAAACTATTTAAAAATCGTGGTAAACAAAACTCGTGATATATATATATATATCGGTAAAGTCAAACTATCTAACTATTTAATATCTTTATTATTACAATAAAAAAAATTCTACTATATGAGTTTTAAATTTATAATTTCTTACACAGAGACTGTCTCTGTCGCTAAACCAAAGACAAAACTCGTGATATATAAGCTTTTCCAAGTTAGATTTGTTATTAGCACGTTAAGACAAATTACAATATTTTTTAAAATAGTCCATATTTTTGTGGGAATAAAAATTTCAAATTAGTTCTACTTGCCCTCTTTTTTTAAGTTCTAGATTCTTTAATTTTTAGAATATTATTAGAATATATTAACATATGCTAGGGAGAGAATGGCATCAACAAATTGGGAATATTTTTTAAGACCTTGAACAAGCCAGGTGCCTGGCTTCATGCCTTCAAATCGCATGATATGACGACATGAAGATACTATTTTCTATGTTAATTTCTTTGGTAGTTTAGTTTCTTCCAAAAAAAAAAAAAATTGTTAATTTCTTTGGTAGGATTGGCCAGAACTCTCTCTCTCTCTCTCTCTCTCTCTCTCTCGGTTAGTTGGAGTTGGCTAACAGGATCATGACCAATGTTTCGCACCTATCTCGACCTAACCTTTTATTTTAATTGTTTTTACGGTTGATTTTGACTTACATATTTAACTCAACTAGAATTCAACGGCTTACATTACCAAATTACCCATAGCTTCTCACAATAAAACTATCAATCTGTTTACTACAAATCGATTTTATTAATTTCTAAAAAATTACAATATATATGCACGTAACTATTGCTACATAAAGCAAGCACAACATGACATGCACCGATCGAGTAGCTTAGCGTAAAGAGGAAAAAAAAGGTTACAATGTGGTTTTATTAGACTATTCACGGAGTTGATCAACTTCAACAACTATAATCTACTACATCTTACCAAAACTTATCCAAAACAATGACATGGCTTCAGCTGCTTCTTTGCCTTGATGTGGATACTAAGCATGCAATTATATAAAAGTGTCTTCTATGAGCATGCATGTGTCATCTTCTTGCTTTCTTACTAAATATCTCACATGTTGAATTTTTTTTTTTTTTTTTTTTTTTGTTTAAAACATTCAAAGTATCTACAGTGCAGATACTAAGTTTTACCGAAATATTTATTAATAACATTCCCAAAAAAAAAAAAAATTAAACCACTTTTTTTTTTTTCAAAATTCGAAAAATACCAGGACCGCAACGACAAATGCCGGCCCCAAAGAATGGGGGTCACCATGTGTCGTTGCGGCCCCTGTGCTATATATAAGGGCCGCTGGTTTCGAATTTCATTATTCCTTAGGTCGCTTTCAATCCCTTCGAGCTTGGGTAAGTTTTTTCTTCTTTTCTTGTTTCAATTTTTAATTTAGCAGTAATTTAGATTTAGTAATTAGGTTTAGGGTTTAGGGTTTAGTGATTGCGGTCCTGGTATTTTTTTAATTATGTAAAAAAATAGTTTATTTATTTATTTTTTTCAGAATGGTATTAATAAACATTTCGGTAAGTTTTACTAGTTTGGATCCCCGGATATCTAAGGTACAATTAGTAAATCTGGACCGTTCTTCTAACCTGGTACAAATCTCAAAAGGGATTCTCCTACAGTTTTCATAGACATTAAATTGAGTTTAACTTGACTGGGAATTAATCTGAACCGTCCGTTTATATACATTGCACCTCAGCCCTCAGGTACCTTGAGGAATACAGGCTCAAGTTTTAAACATACAGTCTCACAGAGAGATATTTAGTTAATTGTGTAAGATGTGGTTTTCCTATTTGATGTGTTAATTATATTAAGGATCATTGACAATATTGAAATGCAATTGTAAAATAATTACAGAAAGGGAAATTTTAATATTTAGTTCGTGAACTTTTACTAAAAGGAACTAAATTAGATTATAATTAAATTAAGTTTTTTAACATTTAAAAGATCCATTAATTAAGTTGGTCTTTGAACTTCTTTAAAAAAATATATTCTTTTTAGCAAGAAAAAAACTTAGTTAAATATTTGTCTATACTAAATCAGTCCTTAATTTTTGTCATTGAAAATCTTCTAACATAATCAAGGTAACTCTTAAGGATGTTGATTCTTTTAAAGGAAATATGAGAACACATTTTTTATCATTAGTTCAATGCGGAGCTTATATATCTCTATTTTTATATTAAGTACATAGATGTCTTGATCTACTAACGTCTACGATTAAAAGATGAAATTTTAGATTGAATATCAGTCCTCTAATCAAATATTCTACCTTTTTTTTTTATTCAATTGCATTTTTTTTAATTATTTTTTTAAGTGTAAAAGTCTAAATTTATTTAAACATGTACTACACACAATTTGGTCAGAATTAAAATTGAATAAACTTAGATTGGAATTGCTACAATGAAAAAGCTATTGATGCCTTACTCTTTTTTTTTTACTCTCCTTCAATTTTTTCTTTTATTTTTCTGATCGTTCCTTTTTCCTTTCTTCGTTTCTCCAAAAACAAATTTGCTAGTTAAGAAAATGAAACAAACGATAAGAATTAATGTCTTACTTTTTTTTTTCTCCTTCAATACATATAATAATATTTTTTCACAGAAAATATTATTTTGGGTAATTCTACTCCATATCTTATTATAGTCCATCCATCCATGATGATACATCCAGTAACACTTTTGTCGATGCTTTATAATTTGAAAAATAAAATAAAATTATAAATATATTCTTTGCCATTTATATGAGAATTTTTAGATCAATACGGTGATCATGTCGATGTCTTTTTTCACAATTTTCAGATAATATATATCTCATTTTTATTGAGAATTTTTTTTTTCTTTTATAATATGTCTCCGTTATAATGCACAAACACGATACGATACAAGTTAATAATTATATGTCACGAACGATCATATAATCCAAGTCCAATAAAAAGCAAACTAGTTTGAAAATTTAGACTTTATGTATTAAAAAAGGATGCGGCCCTTTGGTGCGTGGAGTTTAGGAGGTATTTTTAAATTTAATGATGGATTAAAATGAAAACATATTAACATGGCTGTCAAAGAATGTATTGATATTTGTAGTTTGATATTAAATAATTATACCTTTTTTAAAACAATCTTATGAGCATGTACTGAGAGACAAAAAAACAAAGGCAAAGGAGGGAAGGACACACTCAAAAATACGTATTGATCTAGAAGATCAAATTATACGGATCTGATCACTTTAGGTTCAATGTACCTTAGATTATATAATTTATTATTCTGGTTCACCGTATATCATTCTGGAATAATTAGTTATGATATTCACCTGTCCAATATGATTTGTTTATCTTGAAAATCCAACTTGTTTAAACAAAGATTTAAGAAGCAACTTAATCTTCTAAAATATTTTTTAGGATCATGATCATGCAAATACATGTGTAGAGATCAATTTGAATTTTCTTTTTTAAATTCCGACCAAATCTTAATTTTGTTTTCCCTTATCAAAAGTTCAAAACTGCCCCCTTTTTTTAAAGGTTATTTACCTACTTTATTCGGACTCTCATTCACTGGTTATTTAAAAAATAAAAACAACGATCCAAATATTCTTAAATAGGTAGAATAACATGAAAAAAATTAGGTACTCACTTTTTGTGTGATGGTTACCTGCATATAAAAACTCAGAGCATCTACATCTCTGATATTATGAGAGTTTCTAATATGATGTAGCAGTTTCTAATTCAGTTTCAGGGATGTGGTAAATGGTAAAGTTTCTTATTTAGAAACTATGCAGGAAAATTTCTTATTAAGAAACAATTTCTAAACTCCACACTTGTCAGATTATTGGCTCAAATTATTTCTTCTTTTTAATTTATTGCTGACGTGGCTTAATAGAAATTTTAAAATCAATTTCAGAGATATAAGAGTTAAAAAATTTAGAGAATTTAATTTCTAAAAAAAATAGTTAACAGTTATTTAAAAAATCATTTGGGTTGCTGACCACCACTTGCATCGGATCCGGGCAGCCCGGACTTGCTCGTCGGATGCCTATTTTTCTCAGCAAACGAAGAACAACAAGAAGACCATTTTAAATGCTAAATGAAGAATTATAGTTTCGGCCTGTCTTCCTAGGCCTGATGAAGCCCGTAATCATCTAATTTATATAGATGTTTTGCACACTTGCACTCTGTGGGTGGATCCGTATCCTCTGCTGCAGTTTTAAAGTGCAGCAGGGTGCTGCAGTTTTAAAGTGCAGCAGGGTGCTGCACTTTTGGACGGCTCAGATTTAATCTCCAGCCGGTGAGTGCTCGGATGATGGAGGGGGCAGTATTAATTTTGCTTTAAAATTCGTGCAAAAATTTTATTTCGTCCATCCGATCAAAAATTAACGGACGATATTAAAGTGCAGCACTCTGCTGCACTTTAAAACTGCAGCAGAGGATGTGATTCCCTCTGTGGGTACGGTTGGATCCTGATCAGTGCAAAAATAGCGATTATTGGGTAGTGGTTGTGAACCCGAATGATTTAAAAATAATGCTAACTTTGAACTATCCGGAATTCCGGATTAATAAAAATATCGTTTGAATTGTATATTTGAAATAGCAATAGAGAAAATAAATAAAATAATAATTAAACTAATATAATATTTAAACTAATAGTTAAGATTTATGTCTCTCAAAAAAAATCTCAAAATTACATATTTTCACTCTAAAGTTCATAATAGCATATTTTCTAAATTTAAAAATCTCACAAATTCATTCAATTTATTGACTTTTCTATGAAAACTTGTTATAACTATAAAGTGCCTATTTTTACCATTTATTAAAAAATAAAAATTATGTAATTTGTTTAAGAAAAAAATTTAGTTTTCTAATTGCTTTTTTTGTAAAGCAAATGATTCATTTACTTACATGTGACACACAAGTAATTATGAATAAAGAGAATTAGGTTATATAATTATGGATAAAAAATATTGTACTCGTGACATAATAATAATAGTAATAGTAATAATAATAACTCCTTACAACAAATGACTTAAGTTTATATTTGCTTGCAATTTAATTGGCAGAATAAAAAAATTGTTTCGGACTTTTGAGCAGTGAAACGTTACTGTGAACAAGTTGATCTATGGTTTTTAACTTATTCTGATAAACCCCCGCCGCGGTCAGAGAGAAAAAGGTTTATACTTTTATACTTTATTTCGCAGTTTTTATCTCCTCCCTTTCCATCGCGGTTCGCACTCGGTTTCCCTCGCCCCGACCGCGCACGCCACCCTCTCTCTCTCTCTCGGTAGCTTCTCAATCTCTCCGGAGAAACCCAAATTCGGGTAACAAAACTAATATCTTTATTTTTTGGGATTTATTTGATCTGAAGCCGATGTTCGCTGAGTTTGTTGAATGAGCTGTGAATGTTTTGTGATAATTTTTCAGATTTTTCTTCCAGTTTTTCACCACTAAAAAGTGCTTCTCTTCTGTTGGTACCTTGAATGTTTTGGGATATTGGTGTGCTATAGTTGATAGGTATTTAGGCAATGGTGATTAGCTATCATACTTGATAATTTACCAGTCCAGCTAACCTGTATTATTGGACTCTGTCTCTTCTCTTTGTTCCTCTGATATCGTACACGGCACATAGGCCTTTTCATTTCACTCAGACACTCTCCCTTCGTGCTCTCTGACTCTCTCAGTCACACGGCCATATACCATGGTCCAACAGCACGCCGTGAAGCTCGCCGTGGAGATTATTTCTTCTCACTTTGGTGATCTCGTAGCAGTAACTCTCTCTCTCTTTCGATCGAAATGTGTCTTTCAACCTCATCGAGTTTAATTGGTAGTAGCAACTATTATCTTTCAAAATATGAATGCAATTGTCATTATTTTGGTTACAGAAAGTTTGCCACTGCCTACTACAGCACGGTACCCTTTCATTTCAGGAGATAGTCCGATTTACTGATATGATGGGTTCGCATGTCAAGAATTGCCTCTTCGTACTTATCCAGCACAATTGTGTCCAGGCCTTTTCCACTCCTCGAAAAGGTTAATTTTTTATTTCTAAGTTTTGACCCAAAAAAAAAAAAATCCAATGTTTTTTTTTTATCATGAGAATGTCAATTTGCTTATGATTTGGTTAATACTCAATTCTACACGAAATTCCTAACTTTCTGCATGACATCCTCACCTATATGAAGTTTATGTGTATCTCGTAGATTCTTTTCATATTATCAGAGAGCTATGCCAATCGCTAGTAAGACATGGAAATTTTCATTCTTTAAAATGATGAATAGAAAATGGCTGTCCTATTTTACTTTGAAGAGCCTTTATATACAACATAACATTCACGTTTTGATTGCATCTACCAAAATTGTTGACATTATGAGTTTTTTTTTTTCATGTGATCGGATTATGTATTTAGGATCAACTGACAAAACTGTGACCCAGTACATGGCCATCTTTGACAACATAATCAATAGGATGCGATTCTCCAAGTTTCTTTCTATTGTGAAAGGTGACCTTGGTCCAGAGGTACGTGAGAATAACAAAGCAATGCAATTTGGGTCATGAGTCATGACTTTTACGTACAAATCTGGTGGTTACCAACAAAAGAAAAAACGTTCAAATTGCCTGGCTAGGTTTTTTGCTATTGTCCAGTGGATCTTTGATAATGTGGTTTTTGGTATTGTTCATTAGATCTTTGATAATGTGGGATTAAATTGCCTGGCTTGCCTTTTGCTATTGTCCAATGGATCTTTGATAATTTGGGAGTAAAATATTCGAAGTTAACTGCTTATTTTTCAGGCCGAAGCTCTTTTCGAGGGTCTACTTCAGAATGGGAGACTCACTTTTGAGCAACTGGTGGAGCGATCAATTTCTAAAGAGCAACACATGGACCAAGGCACTCTTATCATTCTCCTTTTTGTTGTTAATTTGATTTTTAGGAAGAGATCAAGGATCAATCAAGCTTACGCTTTAGTTTGGCAAAAGCCACACACACACTCATAAGTGACAAAAGATAGTTAACAACTTAACATCCATTGGTAAACTGACTGACTACCAAATTTTGTCTGTCTCACCACAATAGTAAAGGACCTGAAATACCAGTATGGAGTAATGTGATATTTGTGTAGGTCTTATGAAAATTTTATATTGTCCTTGTAGACCCATAACATGATAATGTATTTTTTTTATATTTTGCTCATGTGGTACAGCAATGCGAGAAAATCACCAATCAGAGTTGCATGCCTGCTTCAACAACCTTGTGCGCTGGCATTACGTGGAGCAATGCCCTAGGCCTGAGCCCTTTATTGATCCTGACTCAGAAGACCAACTTAAGCCTACTAAAAGACGTGGTGCTAAGGTAATTCTGCTATATTTCCCTTTTTTCGTACATATTAATACCTCTCACCAAGTACTTGTCATACGCGACATTCTGGTACTTGTGTTGCTTATGAATGAGTACATCCAATAATAAGGCATTTGATATTTCTAGGACTTCTATTTTGGTATTGTTTTTGTTCTACTGTTATTTTGAAGCAAACATTCTTTTGGTACAGATAGTGGAACAACCACCTTCTATAGAACAACAGGCTTTCGAGGCTGCTACTCTCGCAGCATCCGAGAGGTTTTCTGAAATCCCAGAGAATTCAGTAGGGAGTGCAGAGGACGGAACTGGAAATCATTCTTCAGCTACTGGTCATAAGGTATGGTTATGGCCACTTGCCAGTTTGCAAGGATTACAGTACCATATTTTGGTACTGTTTTGCTCGTTCCTACCATTACTAACAACTGCTAGCCAAAATATTGTTTGTGCTGTATTAGTGTTGTTTCTTAATTGCTTGAATGATGGTTGTTTGAGAGCTCAATTGTGCCTAAGGGTAATGATAAAGGAACATGACGAATAAAATAGAGAAATTTTATGATAATCAATTGAGCTGGTACTGTTTTACGGGCTATGGATACATTTGTCTAAGAGCAATCTATAAAAATAGACAGATTAGCTAACAGTATATGTATGTGCATTGTTACATTTTCATCGTCTGACTTGTAACAGAGGAAACATGAGACCTTGCAGAGCGATCTAGATCCTGTTGTCACGGTCGCTGAAAAATTTTGGAGGGCAAATTTTGAGATACTTTTGTATTGTCTCAAGACGAAGGTAGATGTTTTGATCTTTCCTTTCTTTTTGAACTGATGTTGTATCTGATTTTGGTAATATACCTGTCAGGTGTAGTGCCTAGTACCTACCTGTACCTGTCAGTATCCAGTAGTGAACGAAATTATCTGTTAATGAGCGAGATTTTTAATCTAGAGGAATATTAAAATGTAAATGGCTATCAATTCATGACCTAGCAGCAGCACATGCAGTCCCTTGGAATGCTACAAGCCAATTGGAGTTTTTTTTTTGCTGTTTTTTTTATTGAATTCTTTTCTGTTTACCCTTTTGTTGTCCTCAGATATGCGCTGAAAATGTTAGATCCAGACTTGGTGTTGATGCGGCTGTTGTCTTCGAAGCGATCATGGAGGCTAACACTGAACAAAATATTAAGGATGCCATAGGTACTAGATCACATTTCTGTTGAGTATTCTTTATTTTTTTATTTTGTGTACCAACTTCCAAGTGATTTGCTCAATGCAAGTCAGATTTACATGTTTTTTTTTTTTACTAAAGATTTGCCAAGGCAACCAAGTCTTGCATTGAAGTGATGTAAAATGTGTTTTCGATTGAAATTTCCTCTCTAGTATGCCATGTTTCCTGTCAATCTGGCATGAACGGAAATTCAACTAAGTGGATCTGCTCAGAAGTTTCGAGTTTGCATGTATCAGTATGAAATTGACATTTGGAGTCAACACGAAAAAGGTTTTCGGCATTGCATTTATTAAACATAACTTTTGTTTTATCGGTTTGGTATCACTGCCAATACAGAAAAGAATCGGGTGTGCTAGTTGCTCATATAAGAATCATATGAAATGCTACAGAAATAAGCTGCCTATTTGACATTGGAATGAAGTTCTTTGCAAAGTCTTAAAGATCTCATCAAAGTTTACTCATAAAGTGACATTTGTTCTTCTTCTTTTATGCTTTTGTAGCGAGTGCAACACTTGATAGGATTTTGGATCAGTTAAGAGACAAGCCAGCCGGCATCTCGATGACACTAGATCATGTGAGAACAATCCTTGACGAACTCCATTGCAAGCAATCTACGGAGAAATTAGAGGCAATTTACTCTCTTGGTAATAGTTACAGCATTTTATTCAGGGCAATTCCAGAAACTGCCCCTGAACTCAGTATCTTATTGGATTGACACTTGACATTTGGGTTTTGTTTGTTAAGAAGTAGGTATAAAGTTTCTTTCCAGTCCCATACTTGAAATCTTAAACTAATTTTTAAATTTCTTCTAAAAAATCAAACTTTTGGCGAATGGATTATTAGAGTAAAAGATTCCTGGTTTTGGATTTAGCAAAAGACATAAATGTTCTTGTATTGTTGAATTAAACTGAACCAACATAAATGATAAAACTCAAAAGAGTAAAGGGTCATCTTAAAAAATTATCCCATTATCTTTTAGTATACTATTTAAAACAATAGTGAAGTAGTCTTGGTGTCTGCGCTTCTTTTAACTATCGTTGCAATTCCAGATTTAAATGGAACTTTGGAAGCTTGTCAGAATGATGAGGTAATGTACTTCGATTTCCTGTTTAAGAGCAATTTTATGAGGAATACAATAACTGACACCTATAGCATACCATTTTATGTGCTGTACCACACAATAGCAGATTTGGATTTTTAGCAGACCTCATTATTTTGCCCTTTGTCCTTTTTGCCCTTGTTTGCTGTTTTATTTAGAAGTGAAGCTTAGGCTGAATTAAATAAATTAGCATGATGCTACATTGTGCTGTTACTTTGTAAATCCTAGATGTAAATAAGTTTTTCCTTTTCTGTTAAGTATTGTTCCCTCTCTCTCTCGTAACAGATAGAGGCTTTAGTAAAAGCAAGATACGGGGATAAAGGATATAAGATATTTAGGTTGTTGAGTACACGGGGTCAACTAATCGAGACTGACCGGGTATGTAATTATATTTTATTTTTAAATATCGGTATGCAACATTAATCTTAATTAGAGCTTTAAATGGATAAGCATTATGTAAATTTAGTAGCAGAACCTTGCCAAGAATCCAAGTGTACCGGTGCTGGACATGTAATAGCTCTTTTGTTTCTTTAATTTTTTTGGTGTTTATTTTTATATTAAGGTTGCTGAAGAATGTAAAGTAATATTTCTATTGGTTCTATGTTGTATTGTAAATAATAGTTTTGCAAAGGTGCCTTTGCTGGAAACACAAACTTAACCTCAATTCAATATCGGATACTGTCTATGCCTCGAAACACAAATTTATAAATGGTGCATATAATATCCAAGTGGGCATGTGGCTTCAGGTTTCATATGATTCTTGGCAAGGATCTACAGTTGCAGGACATGATGCATACAGTGTAATGATATGTTATTTCAGCTTGTGTTTTAAATATTTGAATGCCTTTTTTTTAACAGATAGCAGAGATTACTTTTGTTGAGAAGAAAGAAGCTCATCAAATGCTGTACAGGCTTTGGAAGGATGAATACATCGAATCTAAGGCAAGAGACACAAGACTGTGTATACGTTTCCCTTTTCCCATCCATTCTCATCATTTGTTTAGGATTAGGTTTGTCAAAAAAAAAAAAAAGGCCTTTGAACTGGCAAAAGTGCAAAAGAGCTCTGATTTTCATGTTTTTACAGTGTTTAACAGTGTTTGTTCCCCATTCTAACCCTAATTGTTTACAAAGGTAATCACGGTTTAACTTTTGTTTTGGATTTTTTTTTATAGTAATGCTTAGTTTTTTAATAATAATTGCAGAAAATCCAGTCACAAGGGTCACGGGACATGGCAAATATTTTCTTATGGAGGCTGGATAGAAAGGCATTTTCTAAGACCGTCCTTGATGACATTTTTCACGCCGCTTTGAATCTGACCGAAAAGATCTCTCTGTTAGTTGAAAAGCAACACGAGGTTGTTTCATTTTTTTTTTTCCCATTATCTTTAGTTTTAAAAAAATATTCTTGGAATGTCTTTGTGATACTATCTGTCTGTACTATAATCGTGGTTTGTGCAAGGGAATATTGCTCTTTTGCTTTTGTAATAATTATGCCTACTGACGGATACTGTAGAATTCAACCAGTATATATAACCTTGTATATATCTGTACAGGACTTGTATGGTAATGAGCCATATCGGCTTGTTCAATTAATCTCAATTTCCTTTACCAAAAATAATCCATAAAAATAGCAAATATTTAGTTGAAAAGAGGAGGAAAAAAAAAGCTAACACTGAGATCAAGTTGCCATGACCCAGTTGGTAATATTGAAATGTGAACTGAACTTGTACTTTGATGATAAGCTTGTTTCCCTTTTCATCTGTTAGATCTTAGAGGATGATATGATCAAGAAGCTGATTCAAAAAAAGACTATATTGCAACTATCACTCCTAAAGCTTGATGATTCGTTGTTGCTTTTCCACAATTTTTCAAATTATACATAGAGCTGTCATTAATTTGACAAAGGTTGCATCATGCCTGAATGGTCCTGTGTCAGTGGTTATTACCAGGTCTAAAACGGTATATACCGGTAAGTGATTTGTTTTTCACTTGTAATTATTGTTTAATTGTTCTAATTGAGTAACTCACAAGTCATAAATGAATATCAAAGAGTACCTTTATCTCAGAAGATATGTTATAGTTGAAGAACTCTCATTCAATCACGAGTAACCATGTTCAAAATCATATCAATTTATGAAGGGGGTAAGGTAAGTAGTATAAAATAACCAGATAATTTTAAAGATTAGTATATTGTGTAGAAAAAGGTCTGCTATTTTTTTACTAACAGGATTCAAAAGCCTTGTGGTGGCATCTGCCATTAGGTCATCGTTTATTTAGCCCATGGTCTTTCTAACGCATCATGAAATTACCATATAACTTCATGATTAACCATTTAATTTTCATTATTATTCTTGTATTTTGTTAATTAACCATTCTTGTATTTAGCCCATGGTCAAGACTCAAGACATGAAAGACATCATCATGCTATTTAATTTTCCTCTGAAGCTACATTCTTTATTATTAATTAACCTCTCTAGTTAATTATGTGATTGTACCAACTCAATCATAATCTTTTAACTTTGATGAGTGCATTATTTGCAAATAACTTAAATTCTTTCGATTAATATCTATCAAACCTAAAGTTGAGCATTATTAAAAAGCTACTTATTTTTAGTTTCTTAATCATTGTGACTACTGATCTTAAAATTATTTAAATAAACTAAACTCTGCATAATTGCATTTGATGTAGTCAGATGACGCCAAGTTGTATTGCCAGTGTGTTTGATCTTATGACAAATGGAGATAAAAATCCCTAATTGTAACAAAATAAAAGTTATGACTTCAGATTGGAGGGAACAAAAAATAAATGTTATGCTAGCAATTTAAGTAATTTTGCATTGAGTTGGACGGGATTCAGACAATTTAACAAAATAGAGAAAAGTTTTTTGACTGAGAAAATAGAGAAAAGTTGGTATAAATTGTAATAAATTGACGAGAGTTTATCCTTTAACAATAGTCTGTTTTATCAAATTGAGACCATACTCTTATATAATCCTTACCCCGAATTTCAATTAAAAGAAGCTTTACAGTTGAAAGAAAAAATAAATTGAGCTAATTAAGCAACTAATAGCGACTCCCTTCAACCAGCCTCCTTTTGAACTAATGATTTCAATGAAATTTAATTTCATAAAAAAAATTCTAAAATTGTAATTAACAAAAGAAAACTTTTTAGCTAATGATTTCAATGAAATCCAATTTAGTCAACCCGCCTCCATTTTTTTAAACAATAAAATAGTTTCAAAATGTCAATACTATATTTTATGAAGAATAGCAATTAGGTGAGATATTTTTATAGGAAAAATTGAATTTAGGATTCCAGCATGAGTGTTTTGATTTTTATAAAAACCATAAAGAACAAGTTGCCAACTCGTTCTCCACATTTTTTTTTTCTCAGAGAACAAGTTGGCAATTTTTTTCATTTTTTATCCAAAAAAAATATTTTTTAAGTGGAGAACGAGTTGCCAATTCGTTCTCCAATATTATATAATTTTTTTTAAGGATTTGCTTATAAATTATAAAATGTGAAAAAAAAATGTAAAACACACAATGCAAAATTACCATAAATTGTTTTTACTAACTTGATATTTCTATAAAAAAAAAAATCATAATTCTAGTTATTTAATATTAATTATTTGATTAAGCTATGGGCATTTTCCTTCAAAAAAAAATATTAATTATATGATTTAGAAAGAAGATCTCACAGACTGAGAATATATGTCAATTAATTAGGTGTGATGTCTTGCGTTGTTTCACATATTTACTTAATTATTTTATCAACATATATATATTTTATCAACATATATATTTTTTATATAATCAGAGAATTAAAATATTTTATATTGATAATATGACTAGTAGTTTTAGCTTAATAAATATTATTACTTTAACAGATTTACTAACTAAAATGAAAGAATAAAATCTAAAATTTCCAAAAAGAACATTAAAGATATTTAGTCGGTAGAAAGAACAAAAAAAAAATATTTACACAATGAAAATATACTCAATGTTTTCTAAATCACATAATTAATATTTTTTTTGAAGAAAATATCAAGTTAGTAAAAATAATTTATAGTAATTTTGCACATTTTTTTTCACATTTTATAATTTATAAGCAAATTCTTAAAAAAAAAACAATTATATAATATTGGAGAACGAATTGGCAACTCGTTCTCCACTTAAAAAATATTTTTTTTCGGTAAATAATGAAAAAAATCAATAACGAGTTGCCAACTCGTTCTCTGAGAAAAAAAAATATAGGGAACGAGTTGGCAACTCGTTCTTTATGGTTTCTATAAAAATCAAAACACTCATACTAGTATCCTAAATTCGATTTTTCCATTTATGGTTTATAAAAAAATCTCCAATTAGGTGCATGAGGAACAATAATTTTAAGAATACTGTTACACTTTAGACACAACAAAAATATTTTCAATGAAGAAAGAGAAACAATAATACATACGCCATTCGATATATGTACATATTTTTAGTTATGTTGCTGTCGTAATAGATGATATTTTTCATGGTTTTTTTAATTAAGTAGTGTTTTAATCGTTTTTTGTTGATAGTATTGTAATCGTTTTTTGTCGATTTCAATTGTAGAAATATCGAATTCGAGAGAATAAAAATATATGATGTTAAAAAAAATTGTACCATATATTTATCTGAAAATAAAATAAAATTGAACCATATACTTGTTTACCTCTTTAGATTCCAAATATTAAGGAAACGAAACTTTGATATTTAACAAAAATCATTCGTCAGGCATAAATCCATCCAAAATTAAATTAAATTGAGTTATGCCAATATTATTCCTTTTCATGGGAATACTACTTTTCATTTAGCTTGTAGATATCAAATATAGAGGAAGTAGATATAATAAATTTTATTCAACCGTAAAATATTTTTTTTTTAAACATTGATATTTGAAAGTCATGTAAGGCAGATTTTTTACTTGTAGAAATTTTATAAGAAATATAAGATATTAGATAAATTGCATTCATATTTTAATCTTATAAAAGAATCCGGAGTTTTTTTTCCGGCTCTTTAGAGGAAAAAGAAAAAAAGAAAAAAAATGGATTCCTTTAGATGAAATGCGCCGTAGAAGTTGAAAAAAAAAATTAGTTCCTTAAGATAGTATGACCTCTAAAAGAAGTGAACTTTTTTCCGGTTGCTTTAGAAAATTTTAAAAGAACTGAAAATAAAAGAAAACTAAATGATTTACCAGTTCAGACAAAATTGAGGTTACAAACAATCTTTTGGCCAAACAGCATTAAATAATAAGATATGGTGAAATGGAGAGATCTTGGCAGTAAGATCATTGAATAGAGATCACGAGAGTGGGAAACTGGTGTGGGCTCCTTTTCTCTTCTTAAATTGGTGTCTGGTTTTTGTCACATTAACCCAACACACACAAGGGGGTCCAGTACCAGTACAGCCGTTTTACTGATTGTCATGGAACAAATGAGTATACAATTCAGCAGCTGCTATGATAAGCTCTCATGTAATTAATTCTTTCCTTGAGAATTTAAGATTACCAGTACTTTACACTGAGACCTGAGTAATTTGTCCATTTTTTATTTTGTGAACATGCTCAGATTACGTACTGTTAATTAGTTTGTTCTAAAAGTTTTCTTTTGTTAGTTACAATTTGCAAAATTGGGCTAAATTTGATGTACTGCTATTCTCTGAAGTACAATTGTTATTTTATGCTTGGCATATGAATAATTTCTTTTACCATAAAAAAGTGCAATTATGCCCGTATAGTTAAACAGTTAAATAAGTGATGAAAAATGAATGCATTAAGATTTGCTTATAAAGATTTTTTTTACCGCTTAACTTTATACTAAATTAATTACAAAATTTATAAATTTATAAATTTTGCATGTAAACACAACAGTCGTGAAATAGATTGTTTTTAACTATTGAAATTTATCATTTACAATTAATTTGATAGATTTTATAATTAAAATCACAGAGTCTCCTTGGATAAAGGTTTAGAGTTTAACTCCCAAATTCATATATGGTAAAAGAACATGGCAAAATTGCACCTTTTTTTGGCATGACTATATAGGGTTAAATAAAGAACTGAAAAATAAAAGCATTTGCTCTGATATATACGGAAACATAAATTATAACAATAATAATAAGTACAACACGATGAAATTCCGAAGAGACTGCGTAATATATTTGAATCTATTTCTCTCCGTAAATTTTGAAAGAGTTCTGAATTGTGTTTTGAACCGACATAATAATTAAGAAAATATACTTATGCATCATTCAATTTGTTCATTTTTATTATTTTTCTTAAACAATATATTTATTAATTATTATCTAATAAAAGATGTTCTTCTTGTTAGTTAAAATATGTTATGTTGGATTGCATAGACTGTTATTGCTTGATCATTATATATATTTTTTAGATTCTTATTAAGATTTTTTAATCTTATTATTTGTTGGGTTTCATTGTATTTATATTTTTCGTTATTATTAATAATTATTTATGTTTTATATTTACAAACTTTTTCATCAAGAAAATCCGCAAAATATGCAAACTTCGACCGACCTGCAATGCAAGCCGGGGGGGGAGGAATGGTGCCTAAAAGTTGATACATATAAACAAATTTTAGGTTATGGTGATTAATTACCATAATATTATTGGACTGTTCAGCAACAAAGGATTAAGAGTTTAAGAAGTGCTAAGGAACAAATGTTTGGTTGTCTTAATATGTAGATAAAAGTTAAGGAAGCTAAAGGAAAGAGCATATGTGCCTTGAGGTTCGGACATATATTAAGATTCAGATAAAAGGAGGTTAAAGGAGATGATCTTAATCCGCGCTAAAGAACCGGTGTTCGACAGAATTAAGCGGCTAAGGAAACTAAAAAAAGTGGATTAAGCCTTAAGCCGTAGTTGCCGAACAACTCCATTGTTATAGATCTAAGTCTTAACCAATTTTACTTCATCCATTGCCATGAGACGATATCAACAACTTAGTTATAAGTTATAACTAATTACCTAAGCCATCAAGAGGCAGTACAACTAGCACACAAAAATTGAAGGGGGCAATACATGTAATGTCTTGGCATAGGTGCGGAATTAAAAAAAATTAGATTGAGGAATTGGTATATAAAATACATAATATATGACAGGAAGAATAAAAAAATTTAATTACTAAACTACAAACACATATTTAACATTTTATAAAAAGAGTACAATCATAAAAAAAAATTAAAAAATAATATTCATAATTTTAAAATTACAAATGTCACTAAGCATTCTTACAAATAGCTGTAAATCCGGCCCTTAAAAGTCAACAATACGTCATTTTCCATACAATGTACGACATCTCTTAAAAATGAAAAAAAAAAAAGTTTTGAAACATATTCAACCAATAGCAATACCATCTACCAAAAAATTTACCAAGGTAATGTAGTGGGCACAGTTCCGACTTGTGAGTTGTGAGCGAGGTGGCCCCATTGATATGTTAAAGTGAGATGAGATCAGGACTCAGGAGGAAGCGAAGCACGGATGCTTGTTAATTGCATCTTGTCTCTTTTCTCGGCTTTTTTTTCAATACCAACGCTTTTGCCACAATTGGTACCATCTTAATTGGTCCCTCCAAAGTCCAAACGGCACCTCATCCTCATGCAACCTACTCAGTCACGTGCCTCACCTCAACTCATGTCCACTTTGAGTTTGGCTACACAAAGGGAATTCGCATCCTCTGAGATATCTCAAACTTTGCGTGACCTTGTTGGAACATCTCAATCGTTTAAATACGTTCTACACGAATCTCGAAGCACAATTAATATTGGCCCCCCTACGTTCCCCCGAATAGGCACTGGACACGTCGGTCACGGAAAAATTGAGCACGGCACCGTCGTGAGATCGCATCCACTGTGGCATATACAGAACCTCAAACTATGTAGCGATTTATTGCAAGTAAGGTTAGACTTAGAGAGGCAAATAGGCAATTACCGAGTCTGGATCCTCCAAAGTAAACTCAAATTTTGAGTTTAGATTTGGACCATTTATCATAATCCAAATCAATCTTATCTGAGATGAGAATCAACATTTGATCTAGTGAGAAAGACAATATTTTCCGTGTGAAAAAATCATAGGTTTGAAACTCAGATGAGGAAATTCCTTGAGGATAATAAAAATGTTGGATAGTTTGACCTTCCACTTACTAAAAAAAATATTATTTGAGATGAATACATGGTGTCCTTTTAATATTTGTATCAAAAAAGATTGAACATTTCGAATCTAAACTTAAAATTTGAGTTACTTTAGTTGATATGAATTGGTACTTACCTATTTTTTATTCAAAAAATTTCAAAATGTAATTCTTCTTTGTCATAATTATTTTTTAAATTATAAAATATATTTGTGCTTAAAATAATTATACAAGTATCTCGACTTCTAAACATATATATTTGTGTTTAAATAATTATAACAGTATCTCATATTCTAAAAATAGACTCCCCTCTTTTACTGTATTTTCTTATTTTATTTTGAAATTCTGCCCTGCTCTTGAATTGTTGAGCTGGATTAATAACTTTTCATTTGCTTGTTCCGATTTCTATGTCCGGTTCCACCACTCTCCAGTCTCCAGTCTCCACTCCGACAAAAGTAAACTTAGCAAGTTCGACCATCTTTCTCTGTGGCACCCTCTTGTGTTATACTCCATACAATTTGACTAAATATCAAGGTAATTAGTCAATCTAGGAAGTGCTACCTACGTTTTGAGAATGAACATTTCATCAGCTTGAAATACAACCTCCAGTCACAGATATTGGCATATTGCCAACCGAGACACTGATCATAGAAAACCAGTTCGCAATTGATTGATCAACCGGTTTCTTCAATGGAAACAGAGCTCCAGCTGTCTTTGATATTTTGCGCATGTTTCCATCTTTTCCCGGACTCTTTACTGTAGCATGCATGTGCAAAGGGAATGGCTTTCTATAGTCAATGGCGCCATAATGCAATTTTATATCTTATCAAAAGACACAAGAGAAGAAAGAGGGGCACTTCATGACAAAAATGAAAAGAAAAATGGAAGCAGCACTAGATAAAGGTTGAAATTATTAATTTAATAGTTTCTTTAATTCTAAAAAAATTTATGATTTCAAATTTTAGATATTTATAATGCCTCCATTTTTATAACTTAAAATTTCAAACTTATATCTCAAACAGTTAGATATGATCTATTTTATTTTTTTATGCACATATAAAATAATGTGATATTTTAATTTTAATCCTGTTTTAATTGTTATTAAGATGTAGTAAAAAATTACTTATGTAGATAATTTCTGGACATTGATTTTTCCAACTTGTATATTGGTTCATAGCAAACAAATTAAAAAAGTGTTGATTTTTATAGATCACATCTAATGATTTTATTTTGACATACAAATTTTGTTTTTATTATTAAAAAAACTAAAAAGTGAAGTCTCAGTGAGTCACAAAAAATGAAAGCATTTAAACCGTAAACCAAAAAGTTTAAGTTTACAACATTTTATATCTAATGATTTTAAGTGGGATAATATAATAAGAGTAAAAGTAGGGTGCTCTTAAGTCCACCAAGTCTCTTTGTGAACTTAACTCTAAAATCTATCAAATTTATTTTAAATGATAAATCCAAACCGTTGAAACTCTTATATCTTACAAGTGATTCGTATGCATGCAAAAAATTAAAAATTTTGAATTAATTATGTATAGAATCAAGCGGTCAAAAGTTGTTCCAAAAATGAATGCATTAAAGTTAATTTATAACCTTCTGCTTTTGACCGCTTGACTTAATACTAAATTAATTCAAAACTTAATTTTTTTTGCATGTAGATGCATCACTCATAAGGTGAAAGAGCTTCAACGGTTCGAATTCATCATCTGAAGTCGATTCGATAGATTTTAGAGTTGAGTTCACAAATAAGCTTGGTGAACTTAAGAGCACCCTAGTTCTACTCTTATAATAAAGTTGTCTATTATAAGACTAACAGCAACATGTATGTATTTTTTTAAACATGTATTTATATATCTTGATATAAAACAAGTTGTCAAAATTGTCAAGACAATTCGTTCTTTATGGATATTAACCTTTAATTGTTTTTATCAGTCTAACTAATTTCTAATAAACCTACATTTTTATCATGATAACAGAATCTAATCAGTAGTTCAAGCTATAAGTTTTAACATGGCTTTCAAATGATGTTGAGTTCAAGCTCTAATAGCTGTATATATTATCTTCAGAACATATTTTCCAAAAATATTATCTGAAGAACAAAATTGGAAATAATTCTCAAATGAATTAAGAAATGAGAAACTGTAAATGTTTTGACATTTTGAAAACTCACACGGAAGCTAAGTTAGGAGCTCTATAAATTGAAGTGTCCAATATTTGACTGATGATGTGAATATTTTATTAAAATTTGATTCAGTCATTATCTTATTATTGCTAAAGGCAGGCTCAACCTTTTAATATTACATAATTTGAGAAATTTGATTTAGGATAGTAATTATGTTCCACCGGTTGCAATGGCTTTATTGGTTAATTTTCGTCCCAACTCCCAACTGTGCTAGAGTTTTTTGATTGATCCCCAATCCCCATCGGCAGATTAAGCAAAGAGAATATATATATAATAAGGACAGGTTCAGTAGTCCAATAATTCTTGAAAATATGTGAAAATTTATATGTCAAAGCATGTTTGGTGATTTTTATTGTATGTTAATTATTACACTTTAGATTTTTAAAAACTTAATATCGATAATATGTTTTTTTAACTTTGATTTCTTTTTTCACAATCATGCTAACAGTATAATCAAATATTCATTTCAAAATTTAACAGATTCTCATAATCATTATAGTATATTAGTATGTACTGATAACTGATAAGTGTGATTTTTTTTTATTTCAAAATTTAATTTGTAAATTTTAGCATATATAATATTTTTTTCATATAATTTCGCAACAACCGAGTAAAACAGTAAATCAACGAATTATGTGGATTCGGGTCCGAGAAGCAAATTTGCATCTAATTTTTTTGAGGAAAAAAAAAAAGGGGACAAAGGTTCCTCAAAATTCCGGTCAACAAATGACAAAACTGACGTGCAGCAAGCCGTAAGACTATGCCTATCAGCCTATCTCCTGACAGCGAACCTGCTTTTTTTTTTAACACTTCAAGTCAAAATTTAATTAATAAAATACTCCGAGATATTCACATACATTATTTTTTTTTAATGAGAACAAATTACAATATACATTTTGAATATTTAAAGAGTGATCTAAACCATTCAATATGAGATCCAACTCCGCTACTTACCAAGGGTATGTTTGGATGCACAAGAATAGCCACTGTTTCCGGAATAGCATTGCTATTCGGAACAGGGTGCATCCAAACGACTTTAGAGCTATTGGGAATAGCTACTGTTTTTAGAATAGCGTTGCTATTCGCTATTCTTACAAAAACATGGAATAGCATTTGTTCATTTCAATATTAATACTAATCTAATATTTAAACTAATATTATATTACATTTAATATTTAAATTAATATTATATTGTATTATATTTAATCTAATATTTTATTTAATACTAATATAATATTTAAAATAATATTATGTTACATTTTAATATTTAAATTAATATTATATTATATTATATTTAATCTAATATTTTATTTAATACTAATCTAATATTTAAAATAATATTATATTACATTTAATAATTAAATTAATATTATATTGTATTATATTTAAACTAATATTTTATTCAATACTAATCTAATATTTAAAATAATATTATATTACATTTAATCTAATATTTTATTTAATACTAATCTAATTTTTAAATTAATATTATATTACATTAATATTTAAACTAATATTATATTATATTTAAGCTAATATTATATTATATTTAATCTAATATTTTATTAATACTAATCTAATATTTAAAATAATATTATATTACATTCAGTATTTAAACGAATATTATATTACATTAATCTAATATTTTATTTAATACTAATCTAATATTTAAAATAATATTATATTCCATTTAATAATTAAATTAATATTACATTGTATTATATTTAAACTAATATTTTATTTAATAGTAATCTAATATTTAAAATAATATTATATTACATTTAATCTAATATTTTATTTAATACTAATCTAATTTTTAAATTAATATTATATTACATTAATATTTAAACTAATATTATATTACATTTAATATTTAAAATAATATTATATTACATTTAATATTTAAACTAATATTATATTATATTTAATCTAAAATTATATTATATTTAATCTAATATTTTATTAATACTACTCTAATATTTAAAATAATATTATATTATATTTAATATTTAAACTAATATTATATTATATTTAATATTTAAACTAATATTATAATATTTTATTTAATACTAATCTAATATTTAAAATAATATTATATTACATTTAATATTTGAATTAATATTATATTGTATTATATTTAATCTTACATATAAATTATTAAACAGTAGCTATTCCCTCCAAACTCTATTCCAAATATGCAATCCAAACAACTTTTTCACTGTTCTGAATAGCACTGTTCTTAAACAGTAGCTATTCTTATTTACTATTCTAAACAGTAGCTATTCTAGCTATTCTTGAGTGCATCCAAACGTACCCCAAATAGACAAGCAGGACTCTACTTTTCCGAATCAAACCATTAATATGTATTGAGATTCGTTCATGAAAAAAAATTCAACAGTTTGATTTGAAAAAAAGGCAAGCAACAGAGTCGGATCCATCAACATGATGAATATATTAAAATGTGCTTAAAGATCAAATTTTATATTTTTTAATTTTTTTATTTATTATAATGGGTACAAAAATTCAATAGTATGAAAACAACAATTTTGTAAAATACTTAATAAATAGTAAAAAAAATTAAAAAAAATGTAAAATTTGATTTCCAAACACATTTTAATATAGAGATCATGTTGAATAGTTTGAATTTTGAAAACTTTAAAAATGTAGGTGTAATCCGGTGTGACAAAAAACAGTATAAGTGAATTCCTCCTCAAATCTTTTATTTGTGCTTTTAAATAATTTTTGAACGCTGAACTTTTCTAATCATCTCCCTTTTATATAAGAATAATCATATGTAGACCTGTGGAGTCATCCTCGCACCATCCCTGCGGACGCCAAAAAATAGATCATTGAATGTAAAATCTGAAAAATCTGAAATTTTCCTCGGACTTGTAAAATCTGGAAAATGTGAGATGTGCTAATGAGATCATTGAATGCACGAGACTATATATTAGGGTCTGTTCGGCAGACTATTGAGAATGGGAATGGGCACGGAAATTGAACTAAAAATTTCAGAGTTTTCCTACATGAACAGTAATTTTTAGTTCAATTTTCATGCCCATGCCCATTCCCAATGGTCCGTCGAACAGGCTCTTAAGCTCATTAATTTAGCTAGTATGATTCCACCCTGCAATTCTTTTTTTTTTTTTTTTTTCAAAAATGTGTATCTGAACTTTTACAATAAAATCTTCTCACTCCGTGTCGTCGTGTTGGTATTCGCATTTTGCAAGCTATATAACATTTTGAATTGATCCGCAAAGAATTCGAACTGTCTGAGTTTTTAAAATACGAATCAAATTTAGGACTGTTACTGGATGAATCAATTACATTAATTGTCGATTTCTTAAAGGACATTATTGATATAATCTTCTGTGTTAATTTTCCGGTCATAGCAGAATTTTCCCTACAAAATTTTGACTCATTAACCTTTTGATATGAAATGATTACAATATTATTGATGATTTTTTTAGACATGAGAGTGGGTCCCACATTCATCGGACCTACTTTGGTTCAACGGTGATACGGCCTATCTGGGATGGATAGCCCGTATGCCAGAAGTGAACTGGTTAGGCTGAATCTCTTCTTATCTCGGCCGATAAGTCGAGATAATGCTGAAGGCTGGATCTCTCCTTATCTCGGTCAATAAGTCGAGATGGTGATGGGTTGGCTTGCTGCGGGATGCAAGCCAACTTAATGTAGGAATCAGGATAAAGATGTGAGATATTCTTACTCTACCATATCGATATCTCTCTTAATATATGTTCTGTGGATAGAAAAATTCGACCCCTCTCTCAGAAAATCTGGGGCTTTTTATACCTTGATCTCTAACCGTCCCTCTGCGGTTCTGTTGGAGAACATGGGCGCAGTTATGAGATCGGATACGAGGTTATAGGGATCGTGTGACGGTTATAGAGACTGTATGACGGTTATTCCGTACTCAGTGGCATATGTCGGCATGTCGGCATATCGACATGTTAAACTCAGTTATGGATTTCGGTTTGTCTTTAATTGGGCTTTCATTTCATATTCTGGGCTGACCTACTAATATGAGGTCAAAATCCCAGATGTTATTTAAGCCTAACATGAAACTTAGGGCCTGTGTAACATGGCCCTATCAAACGGTGAAAACACTGTTTGATCTGCTTCAAAGTTTGTGCGTTTATGCTGTAATTTTCGTGCACACACATTTTAGCTGGATCGGTTCCGTAATTTTGAAGACTGCACTTGGTGGAAATAAATTTGCTGCGATTCTCTAGAATCGCAGGGTCCTGTTTTTTCAAATTAAACCATTCATTTTTTTTTAAATGCACAAATTTCAAAACAATTGATTTTTATGCACTAGTTACGAAATAAATGAATGATTTGATTTGAACAAGGAGTGACCAGCGATTTCAAAGAATCGCCGCAGATTTGTTTCCCGCACTTGGTACTTCACAACTACAAATCAAATTATATAAATAAAGTTCCTTTTAGTTCTGGAAAGACATTCTATCACTGTTAATACGATCTAAACCGTTTGTTTAGATAGGATCATAGGATCTTTCAAATAGAGACAAAAAAAAATTTCAACTCTTATTTTTATTTTTATACAACTAAAAGAGGCAAGGAAATATATTTTTTATTCCAGCCCGTAGCCCGTAGCCCGTAGGCCGTAGGCCGTAGGTATGGAATTAAGACTGCCACTGCCACTGTGGAACGAAATTATCGGCATGATGGGATGGGACCTTAGGGGTAATACTGTAATTTTGGCCCTTTCCGGGAAAAGAGGAAAAGTGTATAAAATGGCTCTGTACCAGAGTACCAGACTGGCGGGAAGAAGCCGAATCGACAAAAGACGAAAACCAGCTTGGCGCAGCAGAATTCATATCAACTAAGGTAACAGAAAACTTACCGTTACATCGATACCGTCCGATCAGAATTCGGCCGAATATTAAAGGATCCACTGCAATTCACCTCGAATCGAATAGTCAACGCATTCTGATCGAACGATATGAGATAAACAGAAACATTTCGGTTACCTCAGAGTTGATGACACTAGAGTTGTACTATACTTGTTACGTGACCGTTGAGATGAGGAGATTGTGACACGTGTAGTGTGATGATCCGTATGGCTTCGCTTCGATGGGCGCTGGCTAATGCCAATGGGAAGCATTAAGCATTAAGCATTAAGCATTAAGCATTAAGCATTAGCATTGGGGACTGTTGCATGCTCTGCCAGAAAGCAACGAGCTCCACGTCATGTGTCTCGGTTTCCCCAATGGCCAGATCCAGCAACTTGGCAACTTCCATCTTTTCTCCATTTCATATAACTGCAGAAAACCATTTATAACAAAAAGTCCAAACACGCGGGGTGGGTCCCACTAAAAATCTCTGTCGTAGGACCGCGTGTCCAGTCCAGCAACTAATGTAGTAGAGTAATGTCCAGACTTTTAAAAGGTAGCCTTAGCCCTTATTCCCTTAATCCTAATGGCCTAGGCCCTCCGCTCTAGGGCCTTGGACTAAGTGACGACTAAAACACTATTATGTCTTCTGCAGTTCCCAAACACTGACTCTGACTGTGACTGGATGATCAATTAAAAACCAACCCGCCATAATTTATGAATTACTATACCCAACGCCATGAATAATGAATTACTATACCCAAAAAATTATACTGTCGAACAAGACCCATACTGCTGTGCAAGTGCAATTAATTGGCGATGCCAATCTAAGTGGAAACTAACCATCCGTGACTCCCAAAATTTATGGCACCCAACACTTTTCTCAATGCTTCTCAAATTTCAAGCAAAGACAACTGTCCCGGCTCTGGCTCTGGCTCTCATTAAAATAAATACAATAATTCCAAAAGAATTGCGCGCGTTCCAACTTCCAATTAATAAAGTATACTTTAAGCAAAGACTAATCAAGTTTAAGGTTTTATTACCATTGTTATTATATATATTTATATATATAGCGGGCGGCATGGGAACAAAAAGAAATGTGTTCCACGGAAAGGGGCCCAGAAGGCCCACCGTTGAACCCAAAATCTAATCAAATAAAGAGAGATTCTAAATAATACTTTCTATCATTACTGATCACTTGTAGTGGTAGCACTAAGAAAGAAAGTCTAAAATAGTCAAATGAGCTAGTCATTGCATAATAAATCCAGACGACAATCCTCTCCAGTATCATCTGTACAATTCAAGAGCCGCCTGCGCTTGAACGGAGGTGGATCCGCTCCAGTCGACTCGGCTGATGGCGTGGCTGGAGCCGAGGATTTTTGTGAGTCACAGCTACCACAAGCGGCCGCGTCTAAAATGCCTATAGGGCTCGGAGGAAGCGACACCTCCTTCTCGTTGCGCTTGGGAACCACAGCTGATGGACACGTGTACGTGTCCAGTAGACAAGCCATCATTAGCTGGCGGCAAACACTCACCGCTTCCTGCGCTCCTTGACGAAGTAGAAAAGATTAAAAAAGAGAAAGAGGAAAAAATAACTAGTCACTCTAGTAAACTGTATTTCGCTGGTCGAATTAACTTTTTGGCACTGCGACAGGACGGAAAAATTATTGACCGTCCCAAAGTTGAAAAATGAAAACAAAACCCCGCCTTTTGTCTCACTACCCTTAGGCCTTAGGACCTTGGTAATTTATTTTCCATATGCATACCAACTTTTATTTACCAGATCAATTAATAATATTTCACAATCTGATTCTTAAATAAATATTTTAATAATATCATTTGGGAGGAGAGCTTCATTAACCATTTACTTTAAATAGAAGAAATAATTGGTATCATTTGTATTTTCGTTTTTTACCTTTTCGATTAACTTGTCAAATGTGCAAATGGCGTCAGCTGTGTCTCTGGGCAACTCATCAGCCGCACAGAGCAAAGCAGCAGCAGCTATCTCTGATGGTCGGTAAGCCAAGAAATCGACCACTATATATTACAAATAGAATTGAACTCCAGATTCAAATTAATTAAGCCAAAAAAATAAGGAGATAAGGTAATAGAAAAAAAAGAAAAAACAAAGTTCCCAAAAAATTACCGCGTTGAGTGCTGACAATGAGAGCAGAGGCACGTGGGAGGAGATGAGAGGCAGAGGAGGAGGAGGAGGAGGAGGAGGAGGTAAAGAATGGAAGAAAGTCAAATGGAGTTATCCCTTGGACTCGCCACTGGAGATTGGACATGAGAAGTAGCTCCATTCGGCGCACTGTGCGTGGCTCGAACAGGAACCGGCACCCACCGTCGAGTGCCTGAAGATCCAGAAGCAGCGGCACATGCGTCTCCTCCATTTTCGCTGCCACTGACACACACGCCACTGAGAGAAGTCGCATCGGCCATCCTCCTGCGCCGTCCTGCAGGTTGAATAACAAATCACATTGTAAAATTTAAGTATTGAAATAAAAAGATTAATAATTTTAAAAGATTAGAAATTGACAGTAGTGCCATTGCTTACTGGGAGAGAATATATAGAGAGAAAGCGATCAAGGTAGCTCACAGAGAGATAGGCGGTGACAGGCCTAAACCGGAAAATATCGTTCACTTTTAGAATGCAGTTGACGGCATCCTGCCGTGAGGTGGCATCAACTGATTGGTCCCGGAGGCGAGAGAGATAGTCAGAACGGGGCATGAACTCAAGCTCAGATGCGAGGAGAGTAGAAAGCAAATGGTTGGACGAATCAGAAAATGGAAGGTCCCATTTGTCAGAAGTTGGACTGGAGGCTGCGGGGCAGACTGGAGCAGCAGATCGGCCGTCGGTCCAGGAGACGATGTCGTCGGCATCCTCGGCACAGAGGAGGCTAGATGAGGCGGAGAGGTTTGACGTATGAGACATGAGGAATTGAGCAGCAGAGGTGAGAATGGGAAAGGTTTAAAGGCACACCATTAATGGCCTTGCAAGGCATGGAAGTGGATAAGCAATGCGATGAGGCTCTCTCTTTCTCTTCTGTGTCTGTTTTTGTGTAGAAGAGTGAAGGAGAAAGGAGGAGCTAGGTACTTTCTTTTTCTGTGACAGAAGCATAAAAGAGGAGAGGAGACGTTTTGTTTTGCGTGGACCAAAACGAGAGGAGAGGATGTTTCTCTGTGAGTATTTATATATGGCGCCATTGGGTTATAATATTCACACTTGACACTAGTGCATTTGTATTTTTTTGGTGGGCAATGGCGTTTTTGGAGGGCATTGGTGTTTTTTCCTTTTCTTTTTTTCCTTCTTCTTTAATTTATTGAGTTTTTCTATTTGCATTCCATGTGGTTTTGCAGTTATGATAATGGCTCTCTGATTAACAAAACAAATGGGAGACAACTCACTCAAATTATTTTCTCTATGGATCTGGATTCTGGAGTGCGTTATAATTATAAACTGTGTGACAAGTCAAAATCCCAAACGTACCTGTTTAACTGGGGAACCGGTTCCGATTGGCGCAGATCAAACGCATGCGAATGTTGACACGTATGGAACAGCTCCGATCGGACATCGGATTACCTCCGATCCGACTTCGTTTAATTTAGAATTTAATGCGACATATTCGGCACATTGTGAGGATTTAAATGCCCAGCAGCAGCTCGCCTCGGCTCAGTGGGTGAACAGTGTAGAGCATACTTTTGCTTTGGGATGTATAGACTATAGACTAGCCCATGCCCACTGGGATGTGCTGTTGCTCATTTAGTCATTTATGTATGGTTTACTTTTGGATTTTAATAAATCCATGATATAAATGAGAGCCACATTTTGAATGAGGCGTCGTGTATGGTCCGGCCCAATATTTACACAACTCCCTTTCTATTGGGCCACTAAGCCCAATTTTGTTTTGCTCCTCTGTGTTACGATGAGCAAGCGACAGGTCTTTCCTATTTTTTTTACATCGCATTGGAGCTTAGTATTCCGGCAAATAAACTAAAGCGGGCTAATTGGATAGAATCCTTTGACAATTTCAGAAATATTTCTCAGAATAACAAAAAAAATTGAAAATTAAATATAAATTCACACTGGTTTATTTTTATTCGATATATAGATAGTTTACCGAATAGCGTGCTATTTGAGTATAATTTGATATCACACCGAGTATTTTTAAACTCATGTCACTAAAATGTACAAGCGTTCGTGCAACAGTATAATTTTTCATTCATATATCTTCATTTTTGTAGGGACGATATATGTACAATGTATGATATTAATTATGCCAGCCAAATTAAACTTTTCATTTTAATTTAATATTAACATGAATAATAACATAAATTATGCCTTCAAAGTTAAAAAGGTTTTTATTTTAATTTAATCTTAACAATTATTAAATTTGTCAAGTATGACTTGTGGATCATGAGAGGAATGAAATGAAAGAATAAGAAACCAATTATCATCATCACTTTAACACTAGATAAGAATATAATTTCTATTTATATTTCATTATCAAACAAAATCACGTGAAACAAGAGTTGTTTATTTATTTATATACTCTATTTCTCTATCAAACATGACCTAGTAAAATAAAATATGACTCTTATCCTATTCTATTTGTTTGAAACTCGACCAAATAGAAACTCAAATTTTATTTATACAGTATGCTTTAAAAATAAAATAAAACAGACATGAAAACTTCATTACTGTATAACAGAGATATACTCATATAGAAAGACCTCAACTAAAGAACTTTAACGGTGCATCAAATTTTCTTAATTAACATCAATAATAACATTCGTGTCGGAGGAAAAAAAAAAGTAAAAGGGCATGATTGATATAAAATTTGCCAATAATAATAATAATAATAATATTACTAAATAAATAAATAATAAAAATAATAAAAATAACCCGATAAATCAACAGTCCCAACTAAACGGGTTCCTTCCAGTTATAGCGTTAAATGGACAACAAATTTAATGAACTCAGCCGGGTTATACAATACCTGTGGTCCTTGTGGATGTGCCTAAATTTTTGTTGTCAGCATGCCTAAAAAATGTCGCTATATATACCTTATCACAAATTTGTTGATAAGACATGTCAATTAATAGTGTTTAATTTGAGACACATCAAGCCAAAATGTTATCGCTCCATACGGTTTTGTAAGCTCCAAAAACAATTAAAGCCTGAAATATAGCTAGGTCTCTCAAATTCTCAATTGCTTTTTAGTTTTTATCCATGCATATTGCATGGCCAGATATTGGATTCGGGTCTGCTGGAAGTCCGATACGGTGGAGGATTAGTTTTGAAATAAAATACTGAATATTTGCTTTGTTTCTGTGTATTTTTTACATCGCTGTTATTTCTAATTATCTTATACGTAATATGGAAAATGAAAAAAGAAACAAAAAACGGATTGAAAATTATCCTTCTTCATAGCGGGTTCAATTAGAAACAATCCATTCACCCATTTATATCAACTTAAAAGAGGACGAGTTTGATGATCACATCAGATCAGCCAGGACCGTTGGATCGTTGGCAGATCAGGACAATGCGCCACCTCAACAATTTATTTTAAGTCAAAGAGTCAAAGACCTCAAGCCTAGATCGATAAAGGCTAGGGAGGGAGAACACCTCAGGTAACCATGAGTCTCCTTCGCTTTAACTTTTTTTTCAAAGTTTTTCTTTTTTAAGCAGCAGAGATTTTCCATTTTTTGTTATTAGAAATAAAAACTTAATTTGTCGGAAATAAGATGACTTTTATTTTTTCTAGATACATAGAATAAAACCACTACAATGACTCAACCTCTTGATTACGTCCGTTGGTTTTCACAATTTATTACAACAATGGCCGCATAGTTTGAAAAATTAATAGGACCGATTCAACAGCCACGCTTTTGGTTACATTGGTGTCTCCACAATGAATTTTTTTTAGAAACCATAAATAACAAAAAAAAAAAAAAATTTATCAAACAAACTTAATTATTTTGGTTTTTGCAAAAACTAAAAGAATCAAGATGCCATTTCGGTCTAAGATGTTTTTCATAAGTTTTACACTAACAACTACATTATTTTTTTTCGAAATTTGTGAAAACAGGTCAATTCTAAATGCAATTCAGTTTGAAAAAAAAATTTAGATCGAAATAGCATCTTGATTTTTATTGTTTTTGTAAATATCAAAGTAATCAAGTTGGTTTGATAAATTTTTTATTTTTTTATTTATGGTTTCTAAAAAAATTCCTTGACAATGAAGACCTGACTCCTGAGTCCTGAGTACTGAGTAGAAGAGGAGGCAAATCAATATTGGAATGATTTGATTGACCCACGTGGCCATGTACATATGTAACAATAACATATTCCAATATCAAATTCAAACCAACGCTTCGGTTCATCATAATTTATTGATTTTAATTTCTAAAAATAGAAAAGTTAGAGGTTTGCGCAATCTATGGGCTTCTCCTTTTCTTCCGCTATCGGTTGGATTCATGGCAACAATTTCGTTCTGAACTTTGCAATCTATGGGGAAGAGGCCTCTCTTTTCCAGTTTCCGACCTTACTTTTCGGCTTTTTGTATTCTATCCGGTCCAAAGAAATAGAGCACAGATTCCATGCCCCAGGGCCCAGGCAAAGTAACGCACAACGATAATAATGAACCTAAGTATGTCCAATGCCCATCGGACCTACTTTACTTCTATCTCCCTCAATCTATATCTCTCACGCAAACAAAGATAATAATGAACAGAATTTGTTTTACAAAACTAAGACGGTATTGCAACAAGAACAAAATATTATTTGATAAATATTTAAATTCATAAAAAATCTTAATTAAATTATCTAATGGCATTCATCAAGTAATCATTAAAAAAAATAGAACCCACGTCAGCACTCCATTTCTTAATAATATTTGAATTTTAATCTTATGTGATAAAAGCATGCGTGCATAAATGTGTGTATCAGTGCATGTATATAGATTATAGAGTAATAGAGATAGGCGTGATGTGCTTATCAAGAGAAGTTGGTGAGCATATTTCTAAAAGTCTGTCGAATGTGTTTTAAACGACGAATTCAAACCGTTAAAATCCATCTATTTCATGAGTGATGCACGTGCATGATTTTTTTTTGAAAATTTCGAATTTATTTAGTACAAAGTCAAGCGGTAAAAAATGAACCTTTTATAATTTGTTTTATGTATTCATTGCTCATCATTTGTTTACCCGCTTGATCTTGTACTGAATGAATTCGAAACTTTCAATCTATTTTTTACAAAGAGGGATTTGAGGGTCACCTTCGGTGGTTGTGAAGAAAAGAGCGAAAGAGATCAGATGTGTCAGAGATTGGGTTTAATTGCAATATATTTTTTGATGTGGTTTGAGTAAGACAGAAAGATTCAATGATTAAATAGGAGGAGCCGTCGGGATATGTAAATAACCAACAGAATTTAAAATGAAGAGACGCTTGATTTGAACTAGAGTGGAGATGGTTATCAAGAGATTAGTTATTTTGGTAGAGGGTGAAAAATGGGCTGCTAAAATTTAACTGGACGGGAGGCCTCTTTAGTCTCGAACTAAATTTCATTTATATTATGCCTATTAATTAATTAAGTTAATTAAGAATGAAATTTAAATTAGATCGTTTCGCACGTTAATTCTCTCAATCTATGCGGTGTTACATTATTGGAGGTGTACTTGTCAACTCCTCTTGATAATTAAGCATATCACACACTAGCTTTGCTCCTGATATTACATGTTTGATAGAGTTATTTGTCATTGTCTTTTTACTACATCCATCAATAAAAAATTGTCGAAGGTGGTTGGCAAACTAAACCTAATTTTTTTTATCTATTTAATCATTTTCAAATAATGAATTCAAACCATTCAAATATATATATTTATCTATTTGACGAATGATATATTTATATGTTAATTTACAAAAAGAAATAATTTATTTAGTGCAATGTCAAGTAATAAAAAATATTGAAGAATGAACACAGTTAAATAAAAATCTAAATCATCATATGTCATCTAATTGCATTACTTTATACTAAACAAACTTGAAAATTAACAAATGTATCATTTAGCTACATCACTTGTGAAATAAATTGCTTTAAACAGTCTAAACGCGTTATTGAAAGCAGATCCAAATCATCTTGGTGCTAAAGCATAAAGTGGCATTGCTTTATATGTGTGTGTAATATTTTTAAAAATATGTTGTAGTTCATAAACTTCATATATATCCACATTAATGCATTGCATGATAAAAGTTGCGTACTTCAGCCTAAATAACGTGTCTATAACGTATGTAGATTAGAAAAGATTACTCTACTGATATGTACAATATATTAAAAACAAAAATTTCACATTTATGTTATTAGTAGTTGGGGGACACAATTTTTTTTATTTTAAAGACTGATAGTCAAATATACTTAATTGAGTAACAAAATGGTTATTAACTAAGAAAAATTGATAATTATTATCTTTAAAATCTTGTATGTTTTTTTGGTAATATAATAAAGATCCAATACAACTGATTGCAGTTTTCAACGCATTTCATCGCCAACTTTTTTTTTTGATGACTGATTTTCTCTGTCCTTTCAAGACTACTTTCATTTTTTTTTATTTTTACAAACTCTTTAATATATTGTATCTGTGCCAACAAAATAAAATTGACATGCACAAGTATTTTTACAGGCACATGATATCTATGTAAGAGGTCATGGGTTCGAAACTCAGATGGGAAAAATTATTTGTTATAATAACAAAGATATTAAATAGTTGAATGACTTGACCTCCAACTTTACTAAAAAAAAAACAGAAAATTATTCAATCAAAGAAAAATGAATTAATAAGATTAGTTCATATTAATTGGCGGCAAGAAATACGAGGAAAGATTATCATTTCTCGAGTAAATAATACGATGATACACTAGTACCCAATTTAATTAATTCGAAATATACACTTGTAATTTCAAATAGGTACTAGGTGCACTCACCATTTTCCTTCAAAATGCTGTAGATCCAACTCAGGATTTCCAATAATGACAAGTTTTCTTTATGTAGATATAGTGATATACTAATAAATTAAAGATCCCAGTTATAACATAATTACCATAAATTAAAATTACAATGCTTCATTCAATGGACGCCTATTGGATGCAAATCATCGGAGAGAATGAAAACCATTCAAAGGGATAACAGCAGATTTATTTCCTTTCCCTACCTTCCTCTTCACTTTTCTCAAGTATTTTTGTTTTTTTTTGTTTTTGCGTAGTAAGCCACCTTATTCAAAGACTGAGAATGAAAACCATCGGCATTCACTATTCATTCACACTTGAAAGTTGAAACGGCTCGCAACACACCGCCGTAGTAGTAGTAACTAGTAAGCCAAAAACTTGCAGTGCACGTGTCGCTCTCTCAGACCTTTTTCCTTGTCCCTTTGCATCCTTATTTTCACCCAAATGTTAATGTAGCAACATGCAAACCTCTCCTCGAGTCCTCGAGAGGACTACCAAACCAATGGCGCGCTCAACTACCAAACCATCTGCTCTCATCGATGGCTTCGTCTTCACTGCTGGTGCCTTCGTTGCTCTCTTAATTTTCATCGGCCTTTATTCCTTCTTCTCTCCCGATCCTATCCCCAACCGCCTCTCCTCCATCTCTTTCCCCTTCTCTTCTTCTCGCACCGATCAAACCCCGCCTGATCCCCCGGACCCAACCTTCTATGACGACCCTTCTCTTACCTACACCATTCACAAACCTATATCAAACTGGGACCAGAAGCGCAGTGCATGGCTTCAACTCCACCCGTCCTTCTCCGGCAAAACAGACCGTGTGCTTATGATCTCTGGTTCACAGCCAACACCATGCCCGAGCTATGAAGGTGACCACCTTCTTCTCCGTTCTTTGAAAAATAAGATTGACTACTGTCGTCTTCATGGCATCGAACTATTTTACAATACGGCACTTCTCAATCCATCCATGCCGACATTCTGGGCAAAGATTCCTGTAATTCGTGCGGCGATGCTGGCTCATCCGGAGGCAGATTGGGTCTGGTGGGTTGACTCGGATGCCATATTTACTGACATGGACTTCTTCCCGCCTCTGGCCCGGTACCGGGAACATAATATGGTGGTACATGGTTGGCCGGAGCTGGTCTATGAGATGAAATCCTGGGTCAGCCTCAATGCCGGCGTGTTCATGATCAGAAACTGCCAGTGGTCCCTTGATTTCATGGACGAGTGGGCCTCAATGGGCCCATCCTCGCCTGATTATGAGAAGTGGGGCAAAATCCTTACAACAACCTTCAAAGACAAGGTGTTTAAAGACTCCGATGATCAGTCGGCTCTCGTGTACCTGATCCTTACAGGAAAGGGGGGTTGGAGGGAAAAAATATATTTAGAAAATGAATACTACTTCGAGGGCTATTGGATCGAGATTGTGGGTCGGCTCGAAAATATTTCGGCGAGGTACAATGAGATGGAAATGAATGGCCCGGCAGTGCTACGGCGGAGGCATGCAGAGAGAGTGTTTGTGTCCAATGCAAAACAAAGGGATGCTCAGCTGGGGAAAGAGAAGGGGGCAATTAATGGTCCCAAGGGATGGCGGCGGCCATTTTTGACGCATTTTACCGGATGCCAGCCGTGCAACGGTGAAAGAAACAAGCAGTATTCTGGAGATAATTGCACTGAGGGAATGTACAAGGCCTTGAACTTTGCTGATGATCAGGTTTTGCGTATTTACGGTTTTCGCCATGCTAGTCTGCTTAGTGGCGATGTGCAACCGCTGCCGTTCAATTATCCCCGTGTAGGGAGGTGAATTGAGAGGATTGGATTGTGATTTAGGATGGCTTACTAATAGTGTTGTGATCCAGTGAGCAGTGAGTATGAATGCATTAATAAGAAACTGGATTGCCACTTATGTATGTACTAGTAAGAATTCAGTTGGCCTTGTGCCAATATTTTAAATCTTGTTTTGCTTTACAATGCATGTTTCTTTTGTCCTGAAAAAAAACTCAAAATCGGTAGATATTTTATCCTCATTTAACGAAACAGAAAACAAATAAATTGAATTAAGGTTTCTTAGTAAATACTAATGATGTAAAGTAATGTATGTTAATTAGCCGAATGAAATTTAACAACCATCAGTATCAGTACCACCTGAATTATGGTGCTGGTGCCGGTACAGTTCTGATGAGTATTCTTACTGGTTCTGGTACATCACCAGCACCATCTACTATTTTGTGTATGAAGCTAATTCTTTCAACTTTAGCAAGTTGGTGCATAAAGTTTCTAATAAACCAAGAAAACACAGTTACAGATAATTAAAGACAGGACCAATTAGTAAATTAAATTCTTCTTAAAATCTTACCAAAATAGGAAAATAAGAATCATTGGATCAAAATCTAAAACCGGTATCCTGAATGCCATGCCAGTTGGCTTCCAAAATATGAAAAACTTGGTGTCCAAGCAAATTTTAATAGTACCAATCTGTATAACCATTTGTTTGGACTTGTAATATTAGAAGCATAGCCGGCCTCTATATAACCATGCATCATTTGTTGCTGTTTCTCCATCTCCAACCATTTCATAATTCTCTCTCTTTCGACAATCCCCTTTCATTTAGGCCCAATTTTACGGGACATGGGCTCTTAGGTAGGGATCAAAAATCCAAGATAGAGATCTCACTGAGCCCAAGTCTGAGTCCCCCTAGTTGCTAAATTATTTTTTTGTACTCCATCAGAACGAACCTTAATTGTTTGCTAATGACTTGAGATAACCGAAAATATTTGAAGTTAGCACTTTAATAATTTGAAATTAAACAACCCACAACTTAAAACTCTAAATTTCAATTCTTACCACCAACACAATCTGAGGATGCGAATCAAATTTTTTGGTGCGCCAGCTGGAGATGCGCACCAAATCTTTTATTTTTTGATGCGCACACTTTAGAAGAGCACCAAATAATTTTTAATTTTTTTATTTTAGTTATGTTATGTTATGTGTATAATTCGTAGTATAAAACGTTTATTAGATTGTGTATAATTTGTAATAATTTGCACGCCAACTTACTTCGTACCAAATCCTGCTCAGATTGTGCATATAATTTGTTGTAGTAATTTTTATTTCAAATTTAGTATATTTTTTTGTTAAACAAGTGTGTTTTATTTTCTATAATTTCACCATTAAATTTGATGTGTACATATAATTCTAAATACCACAAAACAAAATAGAATATTACAAAAAAAAATTTAGTCAAACAATTTCAAACAAAACAAAACATAACTAAAACAAAATTGGTGCGCTTCCTAGGGGCATGCACAAAAAAAAAACCAAAAAAAAAAATTGGTGCACATTCCGGAGTGCGTGGGTGGTAAGATTTGAAATCTGAAATTTTATGTGGTAGTTGTTTAATTTCGAATTAAAAACTTAGGTTGAAATAGCTGCAATTGTGTCTATGGAAATTATACCTCGAATCTCTTGCGGCAAGCGACACAACTTATAGGTGACATTTACAGTCTAGTTTCACACAAAGATTTTGGTTGTGCGCTGGATATGTCTACTGGCGTAACTAGGTGCTTATCCCTTGTATTTAACATAACGGTACACATCCATTTCAAAGGAAAGCTATAGGATCTGTACCGTACCAGTATAAAAATGTGCACCATTTGTCAAGGTTTGGAACTCTGGATAACCAATCTTACGAATGAAAAGCGAATATGACGAAGTTCTCGCATGCTTATTAGTCCTTAAAATAAATGTATGTATCAATTTTATAATTGCAAATATATTAAATAGTTGGATGGCTTGACCTCCAACTTTACTAATTTTTTTTTTCAAGTAATTGTAATTTATTATTTTATAACTAATTCTTTAAATGTACCATTGAATGTAATCAAATGTATTAACCCCATGATTAAGTTGTAGCTTTTCTCATGGATGTTTTGGTTTCCCAAAAATAAAAAAATGATTTTCTGATATCTTAGAAAGATTATGCATACCTCACACGTAAGGAGAATATTTCTTAAAAAGTTTAAATAGATTCTTTCTCAAGCAAATATGTTTTAGCTCTACTAGTTTTATTACGAAACTTCTGTTTCTATACAAAAAATTGGACTATTTGTTTTTGTATATATTTCTAATCACAATTTAGCCTTTTCGAAATTCATGATTTAATTTAATAATTCTCGTGGCCCACTCATGCATGTGGGCCATGTTGGCCATGTGGTCCACGCATACGCAAGAAATATGACTCATGGCCTTAAAAAGCCCAAAATTAATTATCCCATTCATTTATTGAATTCTTTTTGGTAAATTTTGTCATAGGTCACTAAATTTTGTCGTTTGTCACGAATTAGTCACTCAAATTTGATTTATCTCTCTGTAGCCACTGAACTTTTTATTTGTTCCGATCAAGTAAGTCTATAACTTTTTCATTCAAATAATTAAAAAATATATATAATGTGATATGAAGATGGATGAACATATTCCGTTAGTATTTTGGACGGAATAGATATATTCATTTAATATATTGAGCGGAAAAGTTATAAAATAGCTTAATTGTAACAAATAAAAAATTCAGAGACTACAAAAGAATAAATCAAACTTGAATTATCAATTCGTAACAAATAATAAAGTTTAGTGATCTCTTACGAAATTTATCCATTTTTTTTTTACAGTGATACACAGCATTCAAAATTCAATCTTTACCGAGTTCAAAGATGATCAATAATGCGATGCAGACGGAGCTCGGATCTCTTCCACATCTACTTAATTAAACTATATATACCAGTCAAATCCGGTCCGTCCAATCTAAAATGGACATGAAATTTGCATCACAGATTATTTTTTTTTTAGGTATGATTTTAATGGGACCAGTTATAGTCCAATCCAAACTACATATATGACCAAAGTTAGGAACATATACATGATTTTATTACTGGGAGAGCCAACAAAAAAGTTATTATAATAAGATGTTTTTTAAACTAAAACACATGTTTAAGAATATATAATAATATTGATGATTAATTAAATACTTGTTAGAGTTAAGGGTTTAAATTACAAGATACAAACTGAGTTGCGTTAATTATAAGATACATACTGAGTTGTGTTTAAATTATAAGATACATATGCTAACATGTCAAATTTTTATTTTTTCATGTCTTAATGACGATTCTAACCAGTCAATAAAATCTAAATATAAAAAAAAATATTAAATACATTTTATTTTTTTACTTTTCCATATTTGTTTAATAGGAAAAATAATTGTATTTATATTATTTAGGGAGTTGGAAGCTTTACATTTGCTCACATTGTTTAACAGTAAATAGTTTTCAATTTCATAATCATATTCTTTTGAAACTTCATTTCTTTGACAATAAGCATACGTTGTATATATTTAAAAAATAATTGTGTAGGTTACCGACCTAACTTCAAAGTTCAAACATAACAATTTGTGGTATAATGAGAAAGTTCTACCAAAATGTACAAAGATGTAAATGCCTGTTAAATGAATAAGTTGAGCACGTTTTTAAATATCGCTGGACATCATAATAACATGGTTTATGAGTAATATATGTATTATACCCGCACCATTTTTACATCTCTATCTTTTTTCGAATTTGACAATTGTTAGAACAACGCGCTATTTGCTTTTAGAAATTGGTTAATTGGAATTTGGAAGACTAACATATTTCTTAAACAGGCTTCATATTTTTAATTTTTTAATATGGATCTTTGATAAACTTGAAGGGTCTGTTTGGCTGCAATCCCGCGTGTTACTGTTCACGCGGGAAAAAAAAATTCAGTTCAACTAAATTTTTTTTTCCCGCGTGAACAGTAACCCACTGTTTACTATTCACTCGTTCCTGTGCCCATTCCCGTTCCTGGGCTGCAGCCGAACAGGTCCGAAATGAGTTTTAATAGAAAAGTTAATAAAAGGAATAAATTTGTGAGTTTTTTTAAATTTAGAGTAAATGATATTATGAAGTTTAGAGAAAAATGCATGCAATTTTGAAGTTTTTGAGAGGTATACATGAAATGCCCTCAATTTTTAAAACCCATAGCAATATTGGTGTTATTCTTTTAAAAATGTGGAATAGATCAAAATTTTCTTTAGTTACTGCTATTAGACTTTGGTTGGAGAGAGAGATGTAAGCAGATTTTCAGAGAAGAGAGTAAGAGTGCTGGTATGTTGGCCAGAGAAATTCTTGAAGAATATGGAAGCTGGTTCGCAAATTCGGGAGAAATATAACAATTTTGGGTGCCTTCTATGAATTTTTACCTTTTTACTTTGTAATTTTCAGTTCATAGTTTTTTTTTTTCTGATCTTTTCAAATTGCCAGTTGGCACACTTTTGTAAACACAACATCTCTGGTGTCAATGTTGTTAATGGAATTTGAAGGCGAGACCTTCATTTTTCTTTCAAAAAAATATAACGGGTCCTTCAATGCTCATTCAAAATCTAATAAACTTATTGAAAAGAAAATCTAGCTAAATATATAGTTTCAATAGTTTTATACCTTGAGCCATTTTGAAATCTAATTTGACATGAAATATAATTAGAAAAATAAAAATTATATATAAAACAAAATTATCCAGAGTTATGTTGAGCAAACGTAATAAAACGCTCTCTTTTTGGACATATAAATTGCGATGTGAGATAGTCTCAAATTAAGTCAGAATTTCTAAACATGCATGTGCAACTATAATAGAGATTGATGTAGTCTTTTTGGGGATTTAACTCCTCTCCAATACTGTAGTCTGTAGAGGATGGGCGTAAAGAGTTTGAGATTAAATCTCACTGCTTTGGAATTCGAGCTAGTACAGGGGAGCAATATTATTGGGTTTTGAGATGCCAAGTTAAAAAGAATGGTCCGGATTTACTAATTGTAAAAGTCTCCTGTACAATATTGGAGAGGATGTGAATTCTCTCTTTCGATTCTAGTTTAGAAATTTCTTCTTTTATCTGCTTATTCGCTTAGAGAATTAGTATTTGTGAGAAATGCCTGTATATAATTTGATCCCCTCTTATTTTACCATGTGAGCTACTTCAGTATTTATAATTCAAAGGCCATAATATGTATATCACTAGCAGATACTATATATATATAGTAGAACTAAGTTGTTACTAAGTTCACCAACTCTTTCTATGAACTCAACTTTAAAATATTTCGGATCGACTTCAAATAACAAATCCGAATCATTGAAATCCGTCTACCTTACGAGTGATGTGTCTACATGGAAATTTTTTTAACTTTTGAATTAATTTAGTATAAAATCAAGCGATCAAAATTAGAAGATTTATAAATTAATTTTAATGCATTCATTTTTTAGATGCTTTTTGACCACTTGTCTCTATACAAAATTAATTTAAAAATTCAAAATTTTTGCATGTAGATGCATCACTCGTAAGATAGGCAGATTTCAATGGTTCGGATTTGTCATTTGAGGTCAATCAGATAAGTTTTAGAGTTGAGTTCACAGAAATAGTTGGTGAACACCCTAGTTCTACTCACTATATATATAGAGGCTGGCTAATATCAAATCAGTTGTTCCTGAGGTCTCGTGCAACTAAGTTATTTTTTAATTTTTGAAGTCCAAAAAGTCGATCCAAACCGTTAGATGTGATCTCTATATTAAAATGTGCTTGGAGACAAAATTTTATATTTCTTTTACTATTTATTAAGCCACTTTGAAAATCGCTGATCCAACGGTGGCTTATAGTTTTACTGTTTTGTTAAGCCACCGTTGGATCACCGATTTTCAAAGTGGCTTAATAAATAGTAAAAAAAAAATTCCAAAATATGTAAAATTTGGTCTCTAAGCACATTTTAATATAAATATCACATCTAACGGTTTGGATCGACTTTTTCAACTTCAAAAATTAGAAAATAACTTGATTGTACGGAACCTCAAGAACAACTGATTTGATATTAGTTGACCCCTCCCTCTCCCTCTCGCTCTCTCTCTCTCTCTCTCTCTCTCTATATATATATATGTATATATGTTTCTAATGTTAATTCCAAGATGTGATTAATTGTAATAAAAACTGGGTGGATATCGGATTAAAGCTGTCTGATCGATCTGCACTAGGATTCACATTTTCAATTTTAAAATCTGTGCATATTAAATGCATACGAATCTTAATGTGGATCGATAAGCACTGCATTCCCTAATGGAGTACTTAGCAGTCTGATGAAAAGAACCATACGTGGTTAGAAATAGCATAATTTTGGGTCAAGATAGGACACGAATCCTTCAATAATGTGCTATGAGCATTCAAAGAAGGAAGCTATATTTATGCAGAGAAGTAAATGAGAAAAAAAAATGAAAGTAGTTTGGTTCCTCCCAAATTACGCTAGCTACATTTAGAGAATCACACAAAATCTCAATTTTGTGATGTCATAATTCTCATTCTTATGTTTGAAATTTAGTAAACGCATCGAAATTGATTTAAAACTTTAATCTCGTATCATGCTAAACTACATGAACAAAATTATTTGTCACTCATGTATCATCCGGTCTAAATTACATGAACAAAATTTACTTGTATATATGGCTGTAACTATTCATTTGGATCATACAATAGGTGGAATGCAGTTTCAAAACTCGCATAGTTTTGAAACTACATTCAACCTATTCTTTTAGTGTGGTTATGCGATAGAATTATGGTACATAGTTTCATTATTAGTGGGATATCAAATGGTTTGGACAAGCGACACAGTGGATAACACTTTCAATATATACCACACTAAAGTAGTGTAGAGACCGGACTCTCAAATATAAGTGGAGCAGTTTCTTCTTTACCGCTATATCACTAGATGTACGATTCTATTTAAATTATGTATTCTTTATATTTTAATTAAATAATTAGAAAAATGAAATAAATGTGATTATAATTGTATTTATATTTCTCCAGCTACAGGAAACACTGGTGTTTGATCATCCTCATCTCGACTGCAAATAGGGTATTTATCATGGATTCTACAAGGCCCAAAGGAAAAATCTGAGCAGAAAAGAGCAAAGAGATCTTTCCCTATATCGAAAAAGTAAGCAATAATTTTTGAGTGGATTTGATTTTTTTTCAATTGTAATTAAATTGTGGATCAAAATTGCTAATTACAGGTACTTAATTTTGTAAGGGCTTTTACCCAATATATTAAAGAGGGAGGACGACAATGCGGTGCAAAAGTGATGAAGAATAAATTGGTTTGTGGGTGATTACCGGTGAGCACACTATAATTTTTTTATTTATATTATGTTCAAAAAATTATTGTCATTCTAACATAGGTCGATAAATGTAAATTTCAGTGCCCGCAACAGACGGAGGGTTGGGAGTGCAGTTATTACACGATGATTTACATGTTTCAATGGATCGAAAAAATATAATTTAAATTTCCAAAAGAGCTATGTAATTCATATTAATTTTCATTTATTATCAATAATGGATCTTGCATCTACCTTTTCTCGTTACTAACTAACACAAAATTATAATTGTAGTATGAATCGAGCAAGGACGCTTACTCCAAGGAGCACATCGACGATATGAGAGAGATGTGGACTAGATGGTTTACTACAAATTTTGTAAAGAACAATATGGATTTGTATAAATTAATTAGTGTAATTACATCAATTTTGAATTGTTATGTTTTCGTATTGTTCTCAAATCTGGCTTTTAAAATTGGGAGCTCTGTTTTGGGAAAAAACAATCTGAAATATACAATTACTAGCTAGCAAAAGTGGAGGCTAGCAAAAAAAAAAAAAAAAAAAGGACAATCCTACACGGATGTTTAAAGAAAATTCATGTAGGAAGAGGTAACCATAAAATAGAGTGAGCCTATGGTAATATGCATATCACGGATGGGTCCGTGATACGATTCAATATCTTCGTTTTCAAAGTTCTAACGGTCGATCCGAACCGTTCAATATGTTTTCCATATGAATATGTACTTGCCGACCAAATTTTACATTTTTTAGAATTTTTTTACTATTTTTTTAGGCAGGCAGAAAATCACTGTTTTTGGATGGTCCAGAATTTTCGGATCAAGTGATTTTATACCTATCTAAAAAAATAGTAAAAAAATTCTAAAAAATGTAAAATTTGGTCGGCAAGTACATATTCATATGAAAAACATGTTGAACGGTTCGGATCGACCGTTAGAACTTTGAAAACGAAGATATTGAACCGTATCACGGACCCATCCGTGATATGCATAGTACCATAGGCTCACTCCATAAAATATTAATAGTCCAAAACCTTCCTACACGGATAATTAAATAAAAATCGTGTAGAATTGTTCCCTATATGGATTTTTATTAAATTATCCGTGTAGAAATCTCTTCCAACACATATTGTTTAATTAAGAGAGCTACACAGATATTTAACTAAATATCCGTGTAGGAAGAGTATTCTTACACGGATATTACCAAATATCTGTGTAGCTTGGTTGTGGTGAGAGTGACTGTGGGAGGTGTTTGTACATAGCTCTCCATTAAATAATCTGTGTAGGATTGTTATAATCGTACACGGGTAATTATCCGTGCATAAATAGTTGCTTATTCCTACACCCTCATATTCTACACTGCAGGAAATCCATGTAGCTCCTCTATTTTTGTCCGTGTGCAATCTGTTTTTCTGTAGTAGTGTTGCATGCTAATTCTTGTGGAAAGAAAGAAATAGTATAATCTTTAAGGGCAAGCTGAGAGATCCTAATATTGCAGTGGTTAAAGCAGTGGAAGAGGTCTGATTGTTACAACAGTTTTGTTAATTTGTGGTTTTTCGTTGGCTGAGTTGTGTTATATTTCAAGACTAGTTTGTTGTATTTAATCTAACAGACACTATCAGAGTTTCAAAAAAAAAGTTTGGTTCCTCTTTAGTGTGGATTTTATTAAAGATTATTCAAAACCGATTTATATTTTATATTATTAATCTTATATCAAACATGGTAAACCATATCGGACTATAGATATAAAAAAATATATATATATAATAGACAATTAGATACTATCAAAGACCATTTAAGGTCAGATTTTGGAAATCGAATATCCTGCTCACAAGTGAGCATGAATTTTGGTCAATAAAATCTACCAATTTATCTATCCATAATTTGAATAATTTGAATAGACATAATTAAAGTATGGAGAATATTTAATTTTGAAAAGACACAACTCATGTCAGCCTCTGACAAGGTTTAAAAAAAAAAAAAAAAAAAAAGACAACTCATACTTTAATTATCACCGTTCAAATCATAGATGAATGAACAGTTGGACTTTGTTAATAGGTGGACCGGAGATTCAGTTCCACATTTTGAGGCTAAGAAGTGTATTTCTAATATTAGAGCAGAGACAAACCCAATAGGAAAGGGAGTCCATATCCTATGCATTGCCTCATTTTTTAAATTTAAATTAGGATTAGAATCCGGATCAATATGAAAAAATCAGTAGAGCACGCCTCTTTAAAATCCATGTCATTATATAACGAACAAATCAAATTCAAAGTCTTTGAAGTGTATCTTTAAAATTTGAGGAGAACGAATCCAACAAAAAGTGAGTCCGGATCCTCACCATCACCTCACAATTTGAGTTTAAATCAAGACCGTCCGATCAAAATTCGGAAGAATTCAAACTAAGTATGCAATGCACATATCCTTATAAAATTGTGTCAATATATAACAAACAGACCAAATTTAAACTCAAAAAATGAGAGTGTGTATCCTTTGAGATATCTATTTTTCGTGACCGATGTATCTGGTGCCTATTTAGGGATAGCGCAGGGGCCATTATTATTTGAGCTTTGAGATTCCTGCATGACGTATTTGAAGTTTTGAACAGTTGAGATTTTTCAAAAAGTCACGCAAAATATGTGATATCTCAGAGGATGTGAATTCAAAAAGCGAGGTACCTTAAGTGATACGAGTTCACAAAAGAAGTTTGAATTCACTGCATTACCTCACAGTTTGAATTTAAATCATGATCATCTAATCAAAATCTGTATCAATATATATTATAAAACTAATAGACCGATTTAAAGTAAAAACAGATATAGATATCTTAGACTTAGATGACATGAATTCACAAAAGGAAAAGGTGGTCCACATAACCCGTCCTTATTGTTTCCCGTTTGTACGCATGAGAGCTAGGTCTTAGCAATATCTTTTTGATGATATGTGATATGATAGGGGCACATGGCATCGAGTTATATATCATGTGAGTTATTGGCGTGTACATACTAAGTTTGGAAACAAATGATCACTTGGGTATACCGTATACATGACAAGACAAGTGTGTAAATGCATTTCACTGTAGGTAGGTATTCATGCATGTACTTTTGATGTGTTATATATGTACATAAATTTTCAACCGGGCATTTGTTGCGCAATCTGTTTCCAGAATTGACTATCCGCCTAATTTTTCATTTTGAAGAGCATTTAAATTGATGGTACATTACTTTAGTATATAAAACTACTTTTTAAAAGTAAAAGTTACAAATTGTAAATGTGTTTTTCGTGATTTAAATAGGATGCATATCAAATTCAGAAATGTACGTCCGCTGCAGTGTCATTTGATTATCACATATGAATGGTGGCATGGCTACCGCTACCGGTTTCGCTTGGTCGGAGAAGGTTCTTCGGTTCCTCTCCTTGCACAGGAAACAAATATACCCCCGCCCCGCCACTCATATATTAATTAATATATATATGTTGTGTCACTCACACCGATCCTATATTCCTATACTAACTATTATGAACCAACAATCCCACCAAACCTCGGCAATCGTGTTTCTGTCTGAGCTGTGACTTGTGATTGTCCAAAAGACCAAACACCGCCGCATATGAGCAGCTCTACAAAATATATATGCATGATCTCGCGACTCCATTAGCCGATTAATTTTAATTAGTCATGCAGTAAAAACCGTTCTAACTCACAAAATAATTGTTTTAATCGTTGAAACCGCTAAAAAAAAACAAATTGTTTGACAGAAGATTAAACACATGTTAATTGTTTTAAATTCCAACACAAATCCCATTTAAATAATTCACATATTTATAGTTTAAATTATTTATCATAAATACTTTCATAATATTTAATGAATGTGCTATAAAAATTAAACGTACCTTATAATTATTATTTCCCTCTTTGCTCTAGGCTTACAATTAGCTTCAAGTATAATGACTCAAAACAGAGACGTAGTAGGAGTAGGACAGAGTCAATAGATTCGTTGAGATTCACAGTCTCATTAATAGACATACATATATGATGATCATAATAGACCTTTTAATTAAAAATTTGATAAACATTTTCAAACTAATTTCCCATCATATTTTTTTATTTATTTTAAAACATCCCATCATAAATTCACTAATGTTTCTTGACTCTACCTACAAATCCTATTTACCTTCAACTCCTCTCCAGCAACAGTAACACTGTTTAGTCCGCATGAGGTGAAAGGAAAGGAAGATAAAAGAGTAGGAGGGGAGGGGAGGAGTTACAGAAAGGAAGATTTTTATATTTTACACTCTTATTTATATCTATTACACTCTAATTTGAAGATTAACAACATAAAAACTTTAGTAAGTTAAAGGAAGTTAAAAGAGTAACATCCATTAATCTTACTCTCATATTAAATATCAAAACCAAACCAAAATTAGTCACAAATCCTTTTTCCACCCCTTCCCTTCCCTCCCCTCTCTTTCTCTACTCTCCATTCAAACAAGATGTAATGGTTGGGTTCATTCATGACCCTTTAATTTAGATTGATTGTTTCGAAATCTAAATCCTCTCGGAATGACTAGTACTCTTAAAATTGCACAAACATAAAGGTTAATTAGAGTTCGGAAAATTAATTAATTTAGACTACCGTCTCATGTCTAATATGATCCGATAATTCTGGATAAAAATATTAACAGAGCTATTTTAATTTTACGCAGCGTACGATAAATAGAGACAAAATTATGAAGTAATGAAGTATACGATTAATGCGCTGCATAACTAAAATGACTCTGTTAATATCTTTATCCATCCATGATTCCGTACAATTAAAAGCAGCCGAAATCCGGACCCACTAGCTAGCTAGCTCATCAAAATTGAACCTAAGCCGAAGCTCGGAAGCTGATCACATTCACAAAACCTGCGTACGTACGTTATACCATGAGTCGGCAGTCGCAATATTCTTAATTAGCAAAAGAAATTAAAAAAAAAAAAAAAAAAAATCTTGATGTGGGGTTTAGGAGCATGTGCATTAAGATAAAAGAGCAGTGTGATTTGTGTGGGGATTCCCATTTCAATTTCAATTTCAATTTCAATTTCATACACCGTTTCAATTTTCTGCATTCTCTGCATATCCTACTTCCTACTAATCCAAATATCCAATCCACCAGAGCAGTACCACATGCATATACTATACATACTAATTAAACCTCCCTTTCTCTAGTCTCTACCTTATTAGTTATTACCCCCACCCCCTTCTCTCTCCCTTTCTTTCACAGTAACAAACAAGTAACTGCATTATTTCTCTCTCTCTCGGCTTCGTTCATTCAACAAAATAAATAAATAAAACCCACAAAAAGAAACAGAGGGAAAGGTGATGGCTGGAGAGGAGGAAAGCAGCAGCGGTTGCCAATCTGGCTGGACCGTGTACTTCGACCAGTCGTATCTCGCACCTCCTCCACACTCTGATCGCTACAGTAAAGATATTGCCGGATTAGAATTGTCAAGAGAAGAAGAAACCGAAGAATCAGAAGAAGAGGAGGAGGATCTCTCCATGGTCTCTGATGCATCCTCTGGCCCGCCACACTTAGACACAGAGGAGCAGCATTCCGAGTGCGGCACATTGCTATTGTTAAGTGAGAGAATGAAGAAAAGGAAGGTCGATCGGTTGTCGTTGTCGGACACAAAGAGAGATTTTTGTTCTTCTTTGGATGACACCGCTAGCTCGCCTATGTTCAACTTGAACCACTCTATTGTATGTCATTTAATTGGATTTTGGTCGGATCTTGACTTGCTTCTGAGTTTTTCTTTTCTCTTTTCATCTTTTAATTTGTTGTTTATTGTAATAACCTTCTGTTGGTTTTCTTTCTGTTAACAGAGCACTGGCACAGAAATTACAGACATGGAAGGAACTGCTGAGAGTGCTGCTCTTGAGTTCTCTTGTGCTTTCTCTGGCACTTATATTAAGGTACATTGTGCTTTCTTCTTCCATTTTTCATTTGAATGATTTATTTCTCTTGGTTTAATAATATAATATGGAAAGCAGTCAATTGCTTTCGATCCGGTAGATAAAGTAGCTAGATTAGGCGAAATAGAAAGATCCTGATTCTGGTATTTAATATTTTCAGGAAGAGGTAGCATTGCGAAAGGATACCGGCTATCTTCAACCAATTGCTAATTTGAAGCTACCAATCACAGCTTCAACAATGTAATATATTGATACACTCATTAATTACCTCTTCCTCAACTATATATATATATGATGTGCTTCAACTAATTAATTATTCTTTCAATCTGTGAAATAGGTATCAGAATAAGAAGATTAAAAGAATAAATGGTGATGCATTTCCCTCCTGGAGCTCTCAAGAGCAACCAGTGCAAGAGTTGTTGTAGATCTTCTAGCTAATTCTCTTAGACGACAGATCGCTTACTTTCTTCTTTTTCTTTTCTTTTGTTCTTTTTTTTTTCTAGCTAGTCGCACATGTCTCATTCCCCCCTTATTTTAAGGGTTTTGTCAGAGCTGTAGGAGACAACCTGAGTAGAATATAGAGAATTTGTCTTCTTTTATTCGTTCATATATATGTCACTTTTGTTTTATCATGAACAAAATGGGATTACAAATTCACAATCTCTCTTAAATCTTAATGCATGCTATGTGAATTACTAACTACTCTCAGAGAACATCAGTTATTTTAAAAAAACTGGCTTTAGTATATTAAGTCAGGATTTTACAAAAATCAAATTAATACAAGAGCCGAAGGGCTAAATTGTAATTTTTTCCTAAAAAGAGCATCATAACTCAGCAGATAAAAGGCCTGAAAAGGAATGAAAGAGGGGCCATGAGCAAATATCCTTTATGTGAAATTAAAATGCACAAACTGCGCTCTGCAACAGACAACTAATCAATTCTTTCTGTTGCAAGTAACATGCACTGAAAAGAAATAATATGCGTATCTTCCTTTATTTTCAACTTATTTGTTCACATGCAATTCTGAAAAAGCCCAACACTTGGTCCCAGATTGAGATGTTCATAAGCCTATGCCTCCAAATCATTCAAAATTTAAAGCTTCTCCAACCCATAAATTAAATGCCAGGGAAAAAAAATTCACAATACTACCTCTTAAATATTTTTCAATGTCGAGAACTAGCATTTGGTCTAGTGGCTAAGGCACATGGTCTCTATGTGAGAGGTCATGGGTTCGAAACCTAGATGGAGGAAATCCTTTGTTGTGTAATAACAAGGGTATTAAATAATTGGGTGGCTTGACCTCCAACCTTTACTAAAAAAATATATATTTTTCAATGTCAAACAGTAACAACCTTAATTATCCATATAGATTCTAAAATCACACAAAAATTACTCGGGCAGAAAAAATAAACGCCAAATGCAAAGCATGAATTTTGGACGGTGCACCTGATGACCTGAGAGACCACCGAGGGATAAAGATATTGACAATGCTCTTCTGGCCTCATGCAGCGCACGTACAAAAGAGTCAAAATGAAAAAGAATATGACTCGTGTACTGCATGAAGCTAGAAGAGCGTTGTCAATATCTTTGCCCGTAATCGATCAAGCAGTATGTTCCAATTAACATACTGCTTTTAGCAGGTGTGTGTTGCTGAATGCTGATCTGTTAAATTAATTGCTGAGTCTCAGTCTCTCAGTGGAAACTGGAATGAAACAATACTTGAAGCCAAGGTATTGCCGGAGTAGTGCGGATTATTCTAAGAATTTAAGGTACAGAAAGAGATCTATCCACAAGGTCAATTAAATACAATGAACAAAAATGGATTCTCTGTGGCGGGTACGGAAGGTATAGCAGAGTCGCAAGTATCTGACATTTAAAAACGTAGGATTTAAAATTAATGTTTTCTCGGCGGGGTGGGCGTAGCACGGTAGCAGGCTTGTTGGTTTGTTGGTTTGTTATTTTTACAAGGGACCCCGCATAATTTGTAAGTTCGCTTTATGTTTCAGAGAAACCGATCGAATGGCCTCGCTTCTCGGCTCAGATGGGTCTGGGGATTTGTTACTCTCTTCTCAATTTGTAAAAACACTGGACAAGTATGCTATTGTTATATATGCATCATGTAATCAGCATTTTTTAGTATTTTCAAATTCTTTAAGTGTCGCAAGTACATTATTTGAACCATTATCTGCTAAATTTCATACTGATGTCATTATAAAATAATCGTTTAATTTAATGCACTAACTAATCTCTTTCAAGAGAGAAAAGACCTATTAGAATAGTATATGGAATTATGGATAAATTAATATTTTTTTATTCGCCACTAATATTAAGTAATGAAGCAACTAAAATAATTTGTTTAATACTTAATCCGTGAGACTTTAATAAAAATATTAATTGAATAACTTGCTAAATTAATAATTTATCTTAAAATGCTACCTTGATACTAGATTTCTCGCCTCCAAAATTACAAAAGATTACTCTCTCTGCTAATTCTAAAAACTGTTACTCTTTTTTTTATTGAAGAATTGTCGATAACGAATTTTTTGTTAAAAACTATTACTCTTATCACATTAGCCAAAATTGAAAGTACATAAACAGAAACTTTATGAAATTGATGTGAAAGAAATTGCTAAATTACTATTTTGACAAACAAATCTCAAATTTTACAATTTAAGGAATGAAGACGTTTTAAAACTTTTAAATATATTCATGGAGATGCCCGGTATTAATTAATCTTTTAAAGTGATAAGTTGTTAATGGAAATTTCCGGTAAAATGGAGCTGGAGAAGAACATTTGGCTTGGTTCTGGACTCTAATATTAATTGGTGTCCCCTGTGGCACCATCCTTGGGTCATGGGCATGCAACATTAATTAATTAATAATTAATTGATTGATTAGTCTATTCTTACTTGCGCACAGTCAAGTCTCAAGTTGGTGTTTTCTGCATTGGTCTTCTCTTTCCATGAGAAATGAGAATTAGATTATACTAATCCAGAGCATGAGGGAGCATATGCAAAGATTTAGAATTTCCACAACCCACATTGCTGTCTTTTGTTCGTACATGAAACTAGAATGGGTCAATGACCCTGAAATTCCGGTTCTTTTCTTTTCTTTTCACTGGTAGTGGTATCATATATATGTACCGCTCAGGCTGACACGGTACCAATTAACAGGAATGCTTAAATTTATTTAATTTATAATTGGATTTTTTTTTTTTTCGAAATTTCATAAACTTATCACAGGATTTTTGTTTGCCTTTTCAAATATCACTTATTTTTAATTCGTTGCAGTCAAATTATTTTATATCTTTTTTTCATTCAAAAGAAAGTAATTCTACTCAACAAATAAAAAATGCACTAAAAATAGCACAGCAAACCAGGAGAGAACATGTCTACTTTTAACAAAAATAATTGTTTATACGAATTCAATGAAATTATGAACTTTTTGGAAATGTAAAAAAATGTCTCTATAATTGAATTTGAAGAATCAAGGGCACTGAGCATATGCATATCAGACGAGCACTGAAAAAACTACCGATAACTTAGATTTGGGGTACATAAAAAATATATATTTTTTTTTTTAATGATATAGCATCTCATTTGTGTTTTATACTTTTATGTAGTAATTTTCACATCATCACTACAAGACTTTGTAAATTTTACTCTAACTCAGTCAAACTTTACAGAATTTTTTTGCTGTTTGAAGAGAAAAAGTAATTAATCTATGAAAATATAAAGAGTAAATCGCATTTTTTTTTACTGAATTTTCAGTGACTGATTTATGATGGAATACAAAATTTAGTTGTCTCATAGAATTCAGTTAACAAAATCAAGCTACTCATCATAAATTTATTTTGCATGAGATGAGGATTAAATCCATTGAATCATATCTAATGCAAGGACCGAGTTTCGAACCAACTAATATTTTGTTTTAGGCATGAGATTTTTCAATAATTTGCTAGCTAGCATGTATGAATCTAAGATTCATGTACGGCTCATTGGACACATCACCAATTATACAGAAAAAAAAATATTTACGAAAATAATAAACTGATTGTTCTAAATAAAACATTGATCTAATCTCACTTCTATTTTAATTCAAGTAGTTAGATCAATTTCGTGGCAAAACAAACTAAAGCCACAAATTCATTACTTGCGGTGCAGTTGCATAACAAATTGAATCGAATCCAGGCGGATGCAAATTCAACATAGAATTCAGATCTAATTAGGAGTGAAAACGGATCAAATAGTGGTAAAACCATATATGTATTCGTTCTTTTTTTTCGGAAACAGATACAGATCAGATATTAGACGGATATGGATACTTATTGGATATTAAACCGGATACAGATCGAATATTTATTTTTCAATACTATTATTTATAATATATAGAGAGAGAGGTTGACTAGGGTGAGACGTGGAGTAAAACACGTTTGCACTCCACGCTATATCTTAATTTCCAAAGTTCAAATAGCCGATTTGAACCTTCCAACATGTTCTCCATATTGAAATGTGCTTGGAGACCAAATTTAATATTTTTGGAATTTTTTTACTATTTATTAAGTCACTTTGAAAATCACTGATCCACTGTGAACAGTAAAAAAAAGTAAAAATTTATGGACAATCGGATCAACAATTTTCATAGTGGCTTAATAAATAGTAAAAAAATTTCAAAAAATATAAAATTTGGTCTCCAAGCAAATTTCAATATGGAGATCATGTTGAGCTATTCGGATCGGTTGTTTGGATTTTTAAAATAAAAATATAGAGCAATGGAGTAAAAACTTGTTGTACTCCATGAAGCACCATAGCCCGGCTCTATATAAGGGATCCATTTACAACATTTGAAAGTTACAACATGTTACAATATTCGATTTTGTAATTTTTAAAGTCCAAACCGTTCAACGTGATCTCTATATTAAAATGTGCTTTGAGATCAAATTTTACATATTTTTTTATTTATTTTCTTACTATTTATTAAGTATTTTACAAAACTGATGTTTTTAGACAATTCTGAACCACTGAAAAACAACAATTTTGTAAAATACTTAATAAATAGTAAAAAAATTTAAAAAAAATGTAAAATTTGATCTCAAACCACATTTTAATATAGAGATCATGTTGAATAGTTTAGATCGACTGTTTGGACTTTGAAAATTGCAAAATCGAAACATGTTGTAAGATCCAAAATATTGTAAGTGGATCCTCCTCTCTCTCTCTCTATATATATAGAGTAGAACTAGGGTGCTCCTAAGTTCACCAAACCTCTTGTGAACTTGACTCTAAAATATATCGAATCGACTTTAAACTATGAATCCAAATCATTGAAACCCTTCTACCTAATGAGTGATGCGTTTACATGTGAAAATTTTAAAGTTTCGAATTAATTTAATATAGAGTCAAGTGGTCAAAAGTTTAAGGTTTATAAATTAATTTTAATGCATTCATTTTTTGGACTCCTTTGACCGCTTGACTCTATATTAAATTAATTCGAAACTTTAAAATTTTCACATGTAGATGCATCAATCATTAGGTAGAAGGATTTCAACGGTTTGGATTCGTCGTTTAAAGTCGATTCGATATATTTTAGAGTCAAGTTCACAAGAGGTTGGGTGAACTTAGGAGCACCCTAGTTCTACTCTATATATATATATAATATATATATATAAAGAGAGAGAGAGTAAGGCTACCATGCTTTGCAAATTAAAGTTGGTGTTTTAATTTACGCTCATATCTCTATTTTCAAATTTCAAATAGTCAATCCGAACTTCTCAACATGTTCTTCATATTGAAATGTACTTAGATACCAAATTTTACATTTTTTTGAATTTTTTTTACTATTTATTAAGCCACTTTGAAAATCTGAAAATCTGGGTGAACAGTAAAACAATTTGGACCACCAGATCAGCGATTTTCAAAGTGGCTTAACAAATAGTAAAAAAAATTAAAAAAAAATGTAAAATTTGGTCTCCAAGCACATTTCAATATGGAGATCATGTTAAGCGGTTTGGATTGACTATTTGAACTTTGAAAATAAAGATATGAGCACAAATTAAAACACCTACTTTAATTTGCAAAATATGGTAGTGTTACTATATATATATATATATATATATATATAAGGCTATTGTGCATTGCGAATTAAAAGGGGTGTTTTAATTCGCGCTCATATCGCTATTTCTAAAGTTCAAATAGCCGATCTAAACCGCTCAACATGCTCTCCATATTGAAATGTGCTTGGAGACCAAATTTTACATTTTTTTGAATCTTTTTACTATTTATTAAGCCACTTTGAAAATCACTGATCCAACGGTTTCACTGTTTGGTTGAGCCACCGTTGGATCAACAATTTTCAAAGTGGTTTAATAAATAGTAAAAAAATTCCAAAAAATGTAAAATTTGGTCTCCAAGCGCATTTCAATATGGAGAACATGTTGAGTGGTTCGGATCGGCTATTTGAACTTTGGAAATAGCGATATGAGCTCGAATTAAAACACCCTCTTTAATTCGCAATGCACAATAGCCTTACTCTATATATAAAGAGAGAGAGAGAGAGAGAGAGAGAGAGAGAGATGTAACTTGCTTTGGGAAATAAAGAGGGCGTTTTACTTCCCACTGGTATCTTCAATTTCAAAGTTCAAATAGTCGATTCGAACCTTCCAATGTGTTCTTCATATTAAAATGTGCTTGGAGACCAAATTTTACATTTTTTGAAAAAAATTTACTATTTTTTCAGAATTTTTGAAAATCATTACTTTACTGAATTTATTATTATTTTATTATTTAATGAAAAGTTGAGATTTTCAAAAATTCTAAAAAAATAGTAAAAAATTTCCAAAAAAATGTAAAATTTGGTCTCCAAGCACATTTTAATATGGAAAACATGTTGGAAGATTTGAATTGACTATTTGAACTTTGAAAATAAAGATATAAATGGGAAGTAAAACACAATTTTTACTTTTCAAAGCAAGTTAGCACATCTCTCTCTCTCTCTCTATATATATATATAATTAAAAAATACAAAAGTTCATAATATTTATCTAATTATAATGATGAATAACATATTTTTTTCATAATATATATTAAATTATTTGATATATATCTACTATTCGAATACGGATAATTAAAATTTAAAACTATATTCGTACCACTATTCCCACAGATATTCGGATATCGAATATCCGTAAATAATTTTCAAATACGAATCTGGATTCAATGATAATATCCAACCCGTTTTACCCCTAGGTCCAATGCAACCTGGCTAAGTACAATTAGATCTGAGTGACTGAGTTGACAGTTTTAATTTGACACGGATCTTAAAACAAACCCCCTATATCTAAATAGGCACTAAATTCCAATCACTCAACTGTGAGTTAATATGAGCTAATTGTACTTGGTCAGGTACCCAGGAGGATATAGATTCTTCAATATATAAGGTCAATTGATTTGCATTCATTTTCAAAAAAATTATACTTATATATCCCATTTACAACATAAAAGAAATCTTATATAATTGATTTTCATTCGCAATTGATATTTATAGTTTGAAAGACTAGCTCTTCTTGTGAATCCATCCTATCTCCAAGCCTCTATATTTAGACCTAGGGGTGCAAACGGATCGGATAATATCCGACCGTATTCGAATCCGTATTTGAAAATTTGATACGGATATCCAATATCTGAATATCCGTGCGGATACGGATACGGATATGGTTTTGAATTTTAATTATCCGTATCCGAATTGTAGATATATACCATATAGTTTAATGTATATTATGAAAATATTTATGTATACATTTACGGATATCCAATATCCGATCCATATCCGCATGTATCCGTCTAATATCTGATCCGTATCCGTATCCAAAAAATAAAAACGGATACGGATATGATTTTACCACTATCTGATCTGTTTGCACCCCTATTTAGACCCCCTTTTTTGAAAAGTTTGCAATCAAATTAAATTTACTTTCCTCAATTTCAGTCGTGGTTAGAGTGGACAAAACGTACCGTACCGTGCTTTGACTAACACGCCGTGACCTTGGTCTCGTGCCGTGCTGTACCGCGACCAAGTGAACAGTCACACGTGCCGTGACTAAAATGTGGAGGGGTAGTCACGGCACGCGAGTCACGCCGTGACTATTCGCGTGCCGTGTCCAAACGTAATTGGTCACGTTTCTCACATTTAACTATTTTTTCATAATTTAAGTTAGTTTATTCAAGATTCACCATTTGATTATGACTTAACGGTCCTAATTACATGTAACTCGTGTGACCACGTGCCGTGCCGTGACCAAATCTTTCGCGTGACGTGCCGTGTCAAATTTTCAAAAGATGGTTACGGCACGCGACACGCGAGTCACAGCACGCGAACAGTCACACGTGCCGTGCGGTAACTGTTCCGTTCTGTTCCGTAACGGAACCAGTTCCGCCGTGCCATTTTTTCCACTCTAGTCGTGGATGTACCGGAACGATACCAGAATTTTGATCCTGGAAATCCTTATTACAGAGTAGAGCAAAGTGGTGGCTGAGAATTAAATACATGTTTCCATGTGCCTAGGAAATCCAATCAAAAACTGATCAGACTTCGGATTCATATTTATGTGGTTTCCTATTCGGTTGTACACCTAGTGCTACTTCCTTTGACCAGGATCTACGATCTGTGTGTTAACGCATGTGCTTGCAACTATCTCGTCCCCACATGCTCTCACGTGCGACTGGCGCGCATGCACACAAGTCACATGACCACACACATGTACACGTGTGCCAGTTTAGTGTCCCAAAGCTGTTTCCACCTCAAATTAGCATAGGTGAGACGTGAGAGGCTCTTAACCCGAGAGATAAAACATGGGTCGGATCTCAAATGGTAGTCGCCATTGGTTGCTCAGGCTTATGTTATGTGGATCTGATACTGCATGAGGGGTTGCTTAGTTATGTGATTATCCCTTTTAAGCATTTAAGCAGCCACAACCCACATGCTTTGCATCGCTCAGTGTGTTCTGGTAACATGCTCTGCTGGTCTCAGAAAAGAAGGTTAATTGTAAATAAATAACCTTTGTTGGAGAAGAATAAATTGCATCAGCTGTCACGATTACTTCTTTTGAGCCGATAAGGCAGTCGCACTGGCACTGTTTATTGTTTTTGTACCAATTGAAAACTCCCAATGCTAAGATGAAATTTTGCGCTGATGCGTAGAAGCTTCAACCTCTCAATATTTCTCTATTCATTTCAGACCCACTCATCCAGTTGTCAGTTTGTCACCGACCTGAGGCGAATAGTCTTTGCAATCCCAAGATTATAAACCCAGTAGTGCACCATTCGTACCCATAATGACTTGATATTTTAGGAAATAATGAAATACTCGATACCGTTATAGAATATCACCATGAGAAGAAATATACTATTAAATTACAAATAGAGTTTTTCATATGAGAATATTATAAGTAATTCTCCCAATAATAAAAACAACTGACGACAACTACAAATTCTTCAAACAAAATTTAGTGGGAAATAGGGAAGACAGAAGAGAAAAGCTCAATAAATTAGTGGGTCATAAATATCTTACATCTTTAACACAAGACTAACCAAATAAAAGAAAAAAAAGAAAACGAAAGAAAGCACCGCTGAGCAGCTACATCAAGTCGTAATATATGTGCAATTAGGATTGCATGGCTTCATCAGTGTCTACTTCACCGGGAACCTCATTGAACATATACTGGCTCTGGTACTCCATTAAATATTGTGTCGATCTCTTAACATCAAGAAACAGCCCATACACACGGCTTATATCATCTATTTCTACTATCTTCCCTTTTCTTTTCTGGCAAGCCAGAGCAGCAGCTGTTATTAAATGGATTGCATATCTAAGAGAAGTCTCTACTCCGATTTTTGTCAGGAGGACTTTCGCATCATTTGACATCTCCACCTCTTCTTCATCACACCTGTCATTGATGGCCCCGGTATACTCTCTCATTAGAGATCAAACAATAAATAGTAATGAATAATAATTGAAGCCCCAGTTTGGTACAATGTTGATCATGTCTTGACCAATCAGACAAACAGTAAACACCAGTATGATGAGACCTGACTGATATAGTTCTTGAATCTTTTGCTTCTTTGGGTTGGTCAAGTAAATCCTAAAGTGAACATTACAGCAATATACCAATAAGCCCCAGAATACACAAAACTACAAATACCATGGAAAGAAACCCAATAAAAGAAAACCAAAGAACAAGCTACTGACAGTTTCTTGTATATAACAACCCTGAATATGGTCTACAATTGATAGAGAGAGCTTCATGAGATCCCATTACCTGATCCCGAGAATCTTGTGTATCTCCTCCTCAGAGTAGGGCTGGGTTGCGATGATCAACAAACGATCAAGAAAATCAGGCGGTATGCCATGTGGCGACTTATAATTGGTCCCGCGAATGTTGGTTATGCCGCGGTTGGTGGCGATGACGAGGATTGGGGCCATCTCATTCTCAAGGGCACGGTTGAGGAAGGAGAAGCACTCAATATCGAGCATGTGCACCTCATCAATGAAGAGCACACCTGGTATTATCTCAGCCTTCCCCTCCTCCCTCCATTCCCCCACTTTCGTGTCTATTTGCTCTCTCACCTCTGCACGGATCTCGCCAGTATCTCCAGTGAAGAGCGCAAGGAAGCCCTGAGTCCTGCAGGTTCAAATACTGACAAATGTTATATCACATGTAGAAGTGGAAAATTATCAACAGGATCATACACTGAACTGGCTAATACTGACTTGTTAAGTCGATGGGGGTACATTTCTAAGGGCTAAATTTATTTAACACAAATAAAACACATGTAAATAAATATGCAAGTCTATGCTGGCTGAGATTGCAGCGTCGACCCATCATATTGACCTGACCTGAAGGTTTAATGAGTTGTTTTGGGGTTCATACTTCTTGACAAGCTGGTGGTTACATAGACTGGTTTCATTCTTTACATGAAAGAAAATGACAATTTGACCACACTCCATTTCCACCAGTCACATGTTTCAAAAGGGCTTGATGCGCTACATAGTAACAATATCTATGGAAAAAATTAGAAATGCTATTAACATGAGACCTGAGATCCCAACAAAAGGAGACCAAATTACCAGACAAACCATGTCAGAACACAGGTTTATAGGTTGCATTCAGAACAATTTGTTAAAAAAGTAGCACAGTGCTACCAGTTTCACTGAAGCAACAAGAACATTCATTAAATTATTTAGAGACGATTAAGCAAATCTATAATTGCTATGAACTCAAGCAACTCATAACCAGACTTGAGAAGTGCCAAAGAAAATTTCTTGCCACAGTCAAAACTTCTTATTAACTTTCAGATGGTTTTACTAACATTTAGGCCAATCAACTTAAGAAAAAAGGGGGAAAAAAGGCAAAACAAAAATGGTATGCTCATTAATCTTCAAAAAAATATAGAAAAATGAAACAAATATGCTCTGTTACCAAAACGTATCATACTTATACAAGAACCAAACCAGTCCGGGTATAAGATGGCCCAATTTGTTCTATTTTGTTTTTCTCCGGTGAAATTTTGATGGATTGCTCAGTGTTCAATCTTTTTCTTTAAATATATTTTTAATCTCATTGGGTGTCAAAAGTGACCAGAAAAAAAAAAAGTCTATTTGATATTGTTCTTGCTTGGAACTGTCCTAGGAAGTGCTGAACATCAGAACATGCATGTCCCAGCACTGTTCAGCACCATAGAAAAAGACAGATTAGTCGCCAAAGACCTTTGAAGAATGAAATAAAGAGCAATGATGCCAGAATAGAATAGAAAAATAAATATAGAGACTAAATTTTGCAGTCAAACCCTTTCATTCTGCATAGGCCCCTCCCTATTCCAAATTTTAACCACTGGAATATCCAATTTCATGGTGAGCCCGGGAGGGTGATGGAATTTGGCTATTCTATTGAATTGATGGGGGTGGAATTGGGCCTATTCCACTTTTGCAAACGGAGTTGGATAACATGGTAAAGCTCTCTTTTCAATTCCCTATTCACTGTTCTGCTGCCAAACATCTACTATAATCTTAAATGGAGTATTATCTAAATCTGTTATATGTCAAATTCTCTTTTTCTATTTTTAAAAATAAGAAAAACAAGGAAACACTTAGCTTTCTTAAATGTCTTTATTTGATCAACAAACCTAGCAGTGGCTTTGAATTTGCCCCATTATAAGAATGCATCTGCCTGATGTGTACAGATTTATATGTAATGGTCCATACTGCAATTGATAGGGAGGTGATAGACATGGGGTAAAAAAGAACACCAAACTAATCGAATAGCACCAGAATGGTTGAAACTTGAAAGTGTGCTCAGATATGTTTTGTACTAAATCAATCACAGCCCCAAAATTCTGGTAGAGTGGCAATAAATAAATTGCAGCAAGTTCAGAAGACTGATATACAAGACATATCAAGATATTTTCAAAAGCCCCTAACATAGTAATGCTTTTCTACAGTACAAGACGTAGTTTTCTAATGAGTACAAGATGTAGTTTTCTAATGAGTAAGACCAGCTGCTATGACTCACCCTGTCATCAAAGTTCACCATGCCTTATACTATTAAGTTTTACATGAGGATGTCAAACACCAAAGTAATAGGCATATAACAGAGAATTTTCATAATGCAGCCCATTTGATTCGATCAGTGTCTTTGACATGCAAATTTAATAATTTCCAGCCTTTGGAACAGACTTAACCTTACAGAAATGCACTGTCATTGAAGGGAAAAGAACAATTAATGCAGAGATGAAAAATACAGACCTACTATTGATGACATCAATTTCATGCAAAGTCACACAATGCACCACCTCCTTCCTCTTTTGTAACTCGCCCTCAGGACACCGGACAAACTTGGTGTGGGGCCCCACAGCATCATAATCCCTGGACCGACCAACTGACCTCCCAAGCTTGGTAACCTTTCCCGAAGCCTTATCGAGTGCCACCACATCCCCACTCTGGACCTTCTCCTTATTCAAGGCCTCTATCATCTTTGCCCCAAGCTCATAGACAGTCTCCATGTCGGTCGTCTTAAGAGTAAGCTTGCCTGTCTTAGCAGCCATATTGGAAGAAGACGGATTGCCATTAGAAGAAATTGGGCGGTCAATGGAAATCTCAACAACCTCTCCCTCGATGATCTCAGCCTCTTCCTTGATGCGGACACCGATAGCCCGGCGAAAAGCCTGAGTGAGGGCCTCGGTTTTGGAGAGCTCAAGGGAAAAGAGCTCAGAGGCAGAAATAGAGGCAAAAGGGGTTTCGAGGCCGAGGGATTTGGCGAGTGCCATGGCAATGGCAGTTTTACCAGTGCCAGGCTGGCCTGCAATAAGGATTGCGCGACCTGCAATTTTACCGTCTCGGATGAGTTGAAGGATTAATCCAGCGGCCTTGCGGGCAGGAACCTGACCAACCATGCCCTCCGAAACAGCTCGGGCTTCCATGGAGGAGTCGAGGCCGAGGCCGCGGATGTGAGAGTGCGCGCCGATTCGCTCTATTTTAGTAAGGTCACGGCTCTCCGAAAGACGTTTAATTTCCGCCATGGCGAGGATGTGACCTGTGACCTGTGAGAAAGGAAAGGGGTAGAACTGTAGAAGGGTTTAGGGTTTTAAGGTTCGAGACTTCGAGCTGAGGAAGAAACGAGGTTTGCCTTAACCTTAATGCCTTTCCAGGTGCGGGTTTGGTTTTCTAAAGACTAACACCGGAGGCGGAGGTGGCTGTTTGTTATTACTTATTTCTAGGGGTTTGATAATGGATCAATTTCAACTTCAATTATTGGGCTTTAATTTACCTGCTGAGACCTAATTCATTATTTCCCTCGTATAAAAGCCCAATACAGTAATTCCGCAGGGTCTTCTACCGGAATTCCGGAAAGAATCAGCCTGTTGCAGTTGCGGTCTTGTATGTGGATTGTGGCGTCATGTCTACATTACTCATAGACTCATAGTTTTCATATGCAACCCATATCCAGCACGGAAGCAGGTAAAATCCGATTAGATTGACGTCCGGCACTACACCTGTACCTAAAAACAATCTAACGCATGATGTTGTGTTGGATGCTTTGTGAATTGTGCTGGATACTCTAGTCCGAATATGTACATAATATAATATTATATCGTGACTTGTAAAAAATTTAACATGACATTATCAAAACAGACATGAACTTCGTGGGACTGTTTATGTTTGACCTTTTTTTTCGAATTTTGAGCTAATTTATTGAAAAAATATAGTAAGAATGCTTAAAAAAGTATTAAAAAAATTGCAAAATAAATTAAAAGAGAAAAATAATGTTGGAAAAATTTGTTACGCAACGTGTCACGTGACATGATCATATTAATTTACGTTACGTGTTGTATTGTACCATTTTTTATCAAAGGAAGACACGCCAGGTGACACATGAGTCATATGACCTAACCGAAACACGTGCGTGCGAACCGAAAATAACATGACTAATTTTCTTTAAGGAGATTTTCTAGTATGCCCATGTAATATTTTAAAATAGTCAATTTTTCATAGAATCATCATAATATCCAATATCCTCGTAAAAACTTAACATCTTTTCTTTTATCCTCCTTTTATTTATTTAATTTTTAATTTTGTTATTTTAAAATTTAACATTGACAAAGATGTCCTTTCATTTTAAATGGAAGTGTCAAATTATTGTCTAATCATCTTCGCAAGTCTTTTTAGGCAACCAAAAAATACTTTAGTTCGCTTTATCAGAATGCCAAGTTTTGCATGTAATTTGACAAGTAAAACAAAAATATCATCGAAGCACATAACTATAACTATATCATTGGCAGTGTTTAGAGACGAATTAAATATTATAGATTCTTGTCCGTCTTATCTGTGACTGTGATACACAACAGCTAGTTATCCCAATTAGTATATAGTAGTACCTGCCTAGCTAGCTTATCATCTTCCAAATGAAACAGAGAACAAACACTGATTGCAACAAACATACAAACATACAAACATACATACATACATGCTATTATATGACTAACTGCTATTTAGAACAAGGAAAAGAAGAGAGAGAGAGAGAGAGAGAGAGATGAAGAAGAAGAATGCTGCTAGCAAGAAGTCTGTTAGTACGATTTTCTTTCATTTCCAGTCAATTGCAGGAAGTGCTCTTCAGCCTCTTAGCAGTTTTTAGAAACCCACAAATTACCTGCAACTCATCCAGTTCCTGCATAATGGTACATAATGACATTGCATCAACTCCAATTGCAGGAGGCACAAGTTCCAGTAAATGTGTACAGGTGACAGAATTAAACTTGACACTTACTTGAGACATAAAATGCCTTTGAACCGCATCAAGTAATTGCTCCTTAGATGGGTTCGGGCTCTCGACTTGCTATAGAAAGGCAAGTATTTTTTTCAAAAAAAAAAAAGTACAGTTGTGTAAGGACCCAAAATTATAAAGGAAATTGCCAAAATAATTTTTCAGGATACAAAACTCACTAGATGGAAATGACGAAAATATCTCCACAATGCTCTGGTTTCTAGCTTGCTCAGATCCACTTTCTGCAGATTATCATTCATTCGATGTATATATAATTAGTTACAAGACAACACGCTAATGCATATCGAATTACTGAAACTTAGGCCTAGTAGTTTCTAATGCATATACCGTTGTAGGCCCAGTTGATGAGATAGAGCTCTTTGAATTTGAATCGGAATTGGAGCAGCTCAGAGACTTGTAATGCGGTCCTTTATGATTTCTAATACTCCTTTGAGATTTAATTGGCTTTATACTTGACTGCATATTATCTGAAGTTGAAAAAATCGAATACCATAAACATGAGATCTTTTAAAAGCAACAAATTCAGAGATTACGCATTTTAACACCTTATTCGCAAATGTTTTGATTAACTTAGATAATATTAACAAAAATAGTCATACTTATTTAAGATGGCTTAAAAAGACATGCTGCATGCATAACAGACTGAATGATCGATCATTTTTATTTAAATAAGGGTCGAAGACTTCTGAATCCACAGAAATGGGAAAGAACAAATAAAGGAAACTAAATAAAAGACCAAATAGAAAACAAATTTCTTACCTAGGTTAGAACCATTTATTTGTACCATTTTGGATTCTGTTTCACCACCTTCTGGACAACTAGGTGCTTCAATCACACAAAGTGCATTTCTTTGCAACTTCACCTCTATCCCATTTGTTAGAACCTATGGTTTTGAGAAAAATATTGTAAAATTAATTCTCACTTGAAATCCCATTAGTCAATTAGTATTTAGTACCTTGATAAATGGAAGATAAAAGATAACAAAATTTGGAAATATGTATCTATTATTATACTTGTCAGAATTTAGAAATAATACACTTTGCTATTTAGTCACTCAATCAAATTTCCACTTATCAAAGCAATAATTTTGACTAATTATTGTTTATAATTCAATAAAATATAATCGCATAATATGCGCCGAGCCAGAAAAAAAATCATAAAAAAACCACACATAATGGACCATAGTCGCATAATAATGCAGATCAGATACCTAATTTCAACAATAAAGCAAGAAAAACAGCTGAGAAGTTGAAAGGTTTGTTCTACATTGTTCAATCACATCACACATTGCAAACATTGGACAAATTAACAAGCAATTTTAACAGTTCTGACAAAGAAAATTTCATCCTCTGTAGTCCCTATTCCTAAGCTCACTTCAAGTACCAGAATTAATAAGAGAATAAAATAACCAAAACTATGGACACTTTGACACCATTCCTTAATTGAAAGTTTGAAACACAGAAGACATCTAGATATACTATAATTCGAACAAAATGCAGCGGGACAAACCATCAAATTAAGCAAAATTTGTAGGAAAACAAAACATTAATCATACCAGCCAATGCCAACCGCCAGAACCAACAGCTTTCTTTACAATACCGTGCAAACCAACAAGCACCGACTTAGTACGATTGTTACCGGTCACCACCACCTTCGTGTGTTTAGGCAGTACGGCCATCTCCTCCTCGCTGCTATCTCCACCGTACATTCTCCGATCAACGGTTGTCAGCATTCTGGCTCTGTTTCTGCTGCTTCACTGCCAAATCTAACGAAATTATCCCAAAAAAAATACTGAGCGATCACTGAAATCTCCGCTTTCTAATGGCGATCATACATTACGAAATTGAATAATGTCAATTTAGATGGAAACTACGAGGTAATCAATCGATGAAATTGAAAAGAAAAGGTAATGAGTTCTCTTGGCGTCACTTTCTCTGTTCAGTTTATTAAATATTAATATTAATATTAATACATCTCTTTCTTTCCTGAGACTTGATGTATTTCGCTTCAAATAAGTTTTGGTAAAACCCGGTTCATAAGACCAGGTAATGGTAGAGTACTACGTGGGACCTACATACAGATAGAGACTTGTTATCTTTTACTTATAAAAGATCGTGTCCCGGTTGTAATTTACATAACTGGGCTTGTGCTCGCTTTTTCGTGATCTTTCAGTCAGAATCCCGACGACCCAAATCTGACTAATAATACAGTGACGCGTGTCCAGAACAAGCGTCACTACGCTGCTACTACTGACATACTAGTTATGGTACTGTAATAAAGAGACAGCATGGTACAAAATTACTTTAATAGCCTTTAGCGTGCCCCAGTCTTTTTGTACCAACTCCCAACTCCCAAGTCCCAACACAAAGAAAGTCATCTATGGCGCTCTCGGTGTGGTGACCCGTGCTAATATGGTATACAACTATACATCATTCATATTCATTAATCATTATATAGATGCGGTAAAATATATGGAAAAAAAAAAAAAAAGAGCAAATACAATATTAAAAGTTGTCACATAATTTTTGTTTAGACATGACTGTCGACTGATAGTCATAGATATAGAAATCTCAATTTTGCTAGATGGAATCATTAATTTTATTCTATAAAAGAATATTCTTAAAACTGAATAAATGAAGATTATTATATTAGTAAATTTAAGAGTTAACTAAAAAAAAGATGGTTAAAAAAATAGTTCATCACGTAACTTTTGCGTACCTTGCATCACAAAAACTATAACTCTTGTTTTCTTTTTAATTCGTAATTCTAATTTTCCTACTTGCTCCCTTGTATCTTAGACCATAGATGAGGTAAATTTTATATTGTAGATTTATGGTTTGTTTTCATTGTGAGATTTCCACAGTATTCTCGCAATGTGAAAACCACAGGGATTATCGGGAAAAATAGAGCAATAGGAATTTTTCAAAGTGAGCTATTCGGAGACTTGGTATTGTTTCCTTTTTGCAATTCCGGATATGATTTTTTCTCAATTTCTGTCTTCTCATTTGTGGGTAAAAAAATTGACTCAAAGCTCTGTTTTGTTCCCAAAAGCTTGAGCCGCTAGTTCAACTCTCAAAATTATGACTTTATTGACGAAAAAATTGAGCAACCAATACTTGAGCCGCTCAACTCTAATACATATAAAAATCAAACATACATGAATAAAGACTTAAATTCAAGCATAATTTTAACTTAATTAAATGTAACAATGAAGCACAAAAATTAAAAAATAAATGCATTTCAACAGTACAATAATAATTGATCAATCACGAAACTAAAAAAATTAAACAAATCAGAATTTAAAGGTACAAGAATTAATTAGAAGAGGAACTATACTAATCAATGCTTGTTTAATTAATTAAACTAAAATTATCTTGCACAGTTAAGCACTCAATTAAACAAACACAATTTAATAATACAAAAGCTAAAATTAATTAAACAAATACAATTTAATAATACAAGAAATTATTAAACAAGCATAATTAAACTAATAACACTTAATTTTAATAGATTAAACTAATTTTAAGTTAAATTCCTATTATGACGTCTAACATGATCATCTCACATAAGCTTAGCAATTTCATTTTTTTTCATTTCCAGCCTGATGTTAATTGTTAAGTAGTCTTTCAACATCTTCGCCGTACTCTTCATCGTTATTGTGATATACAATAAAATTACGTATAATACATGCTGCTTGAACTATGTCCACTTGTTTATCAATTGCGTGATATGTTGCAACTTTTTAAATAGGTAACCGCATTTTTAAATACCAATAAGTTTTTTTATATGATTTCTAAGTTGTGCGTGATATTGAAGGATGCATTAAGGCAGTAAAAATTAAAATTTTTGACTCTTTTACAATCATCTACAGACCTACTTTATTATGCTAATTATATCCAAGTAATTCATATGCTTGAATAATTTTCTACCCATTCATTTATAACAAATATATTTACTGAAGGAAATTTGGATATATATCTACCAGATGTACATTTGGTATAATGAGAGTTGTATTCTCTTCTACGTTTCTTAGATACCTTCATTTGTCGAAACAGCCTCCTAGTGTTTCCTTGAACTAAACAAGAATTAAAAAGACCTTCTTAGAAATCTTAATCTAATATCAACTCAGAACCTAGTTAATAACCCTTCTTGTTCTTCTAATAATCATTTATTAATGAGACTAATAATATGAGAGAGAGAGATGAGACGGCAGCTAGGAAAGAGAGGAAGAGAAATAAATAATTTTTAGAAAAATTTCTTTATAGAAACTTCTCTACCTCTCCTTTGTAGAAAACTTCATAGTATAATTCTACTTGATTAAAATAGTCAAATCATAGCCTCTGCTACAGTATGCGCTACAATAACTTCTATAGTACCAACTCCAACTCATATTAATTTTAGGCTTTAATAAACTTATGTTATAACGATGTTCTACACATTATTATATTTATGTGTCATATATATTATACTATATAATGTGAACCACATTATATCAAATAATATATATGCACATTTAATATCATAACTTTATATTCGTTCTAAGTAGTCATGATATTTAAAATTGTATCACATATTTTATTTCATATCATATGAAACAATATACATTATATAAATAAAATATCTTTCTTGTTTCTTGTTCAGTTTGTGTAATTTATATAGAGGATCTATGTTATATTGACAGTGGAATAATAATATTTTATTACCATAAACCATAAGCGATACTCTACACATTATAGTTACTCAAATAACATAGATACAAATATTCTTTTATAATATCTTTTATAGTACATAGTGTTGAGTATTTTGTGTATAGGGTTTTGACTATATTTTGTACTCAATTTTCTTTTAAATTTATAAACCTAAATACTCAAAGAATGGTCGATTGCAAGCGCACAACATATCCTTGTAATATAAAAGGTATCGATCCAAGAGAGAAAGGGAGATTTTAGTTTCAACTCTATCGATTCAAATTCAGAAATTGTTTGTTTTAAATGTTTGTTTGAGAATGTTTTAATTTCTAAAGTCCTAAAATTGGTGGGTTCAATACCCGAGGAGTTGAAGGTTTAAACAAAATTGAAAGAAGAGTAAAATAAAATTAGGGTTTTGACAAAGATTAGAGAATCTAGGGGCTTTCGGTCTACAATCCCTTGTTTAATCCTATTTATTTGGTTTGTTTAAATTCATGTTTGATATGACGGAGTTTCTAACCTAATATGTTAAAAAGGATCACTTCTGTGAATTAATAACGTGCCTAAATAATTCTATTTATCTAGACCATGAAGTTCTTTGCTAGTCTATCATCTCCTTAGATATTGGTACTTAATGGTTTAGCTGGCCAAAGCAACTCATACCAATTTCTAAGTTGATTCAAGATGTCCCGACTTAGGGTTTTAGTTTTACCGGTTGAGTCTCAACCTAAATCCTAACCTTAATTTCTGTAGTTCCGGCTTAGATTAAAAGATTTGTATACTCTTAACCTAAATACTAATGACTTTGTGACATAATTGATACTATCCTATATGATCCATTCTACCTTAAAGTCTAAAAGACCTAAAGCGAGATAACTACAATTCAAGTATAAATTATGAGATCAACAAAGAATAAATCACAGAAATTAACAATCAAATCAAACAATCATCATAAAAACAAAGGACCAAATAGAATAGAATCAAACAAGTTCATGCATTAGACCTACACCCCTAGAGAGGAAGTTAGCCTCTCATGGAGATGCAAAACTTACAAGACAAATTCATTACAAATCGGCTAAAACAAAAAGAAATTGGAAAAGAAATGATTACAACCCTTCCTCCTACGAAGATCTCTTGCCTTGCTTTCTTGCTCTGAAAATTATGCTCCTCTTCTCCTTGTCTAAGCTCTTAATCTCACTTTTTGCTCTAAGTAGATGTGAAATATGGAATTGAATTGGTAGATGGTGAATTGATTTTCAATTGAGCAGAATTTTCCTTCTTTTATAGCCTAGAATACACCCTAGAAACGTGGGGAGCAGTGTCCCACACGTTCTCCATGTTTAGAACCACTAACTTGGACAACCGGGCATGATCTGGCCTTCCAAAAATAGCAAAACTGCACTTTTAGTCTCACTGCGGCCCGCACTTCGATCAATGCGGGTCGCACTGGGGGTTACTTTCCTTTTTTAACTTCCTGCGCCTTCGGAGTGCGGCCCGCACTGGGTTCACTGCGGGTCGCATTCTTCCTTTTTCTGTTATTTCTCATATTTCTGGATTTCCCTGAAATTTTGGCTAAGTTCTTAGTGCGGGTCGCATTCCCCTCAGTCTGGCATCTAGTTGAGCATATATTTTTGGAGTGCGGCCCGCATTACCCTGAGTGCGGGTCGCATTTCTTCCTTCTTGTTGAGTGCGGCCCGCACTGACCGAAGTGCGGGTCGCATTGGAATGTTTTCTTCAAAAAATCTTCTAAGTTCAGAGTGCGGCCCGCACTGACCTCCAGTGCGGGTCGCATTCCCCTCAGTTTGCTCCTTCTCCAGCGCTGAACTCCCAAATTTTGACTAAGTGCTGAGTGCGGGTCGCATTGAGTGTTTTTTCGCCGTTTTCTGCATTTTAAAGCAAGGAAATGTAATATTTTGATTCGGGATGCAATCTAAGTCTTTTATATACCAAAATACAAGATATTTAGAGCATTTTCATTGTGAAACTAAGATCGAATCATATCTAAATGTATATATATTTCACGCTTATCACATAGCTATATACTATAGTTACCAAACACTAACATTTTTAATATATAAATAGTGACGAAATTATTTAGCATTTATTCAACTAGCTTGACACTCGCTTAAATAAACTGCCGGATTAAATAAACAGTACATTTTGACTTTATTAGTTTCTAATTAGTGACGAAATAACTTTCAAATCTATAATAAATTTGATACACAACATATCTAAATAAAAATGAATAGTATTTTTATACCGATAGTCATATTTGATTAAAATAGAATCTTAACAGGGATGACATATATACGAATAGCAATGACAACAGATGTTAGGGTAGTCAAAATTAAAAAAGAAATGTAACAATAGATAATTTGTTATCGAGATAATCATATATCAAATAGTGAGTTATATGAAAACTCACTTCGTATCATTGAGCAAAAGCTAATAAAAATTTGAACAGTTAAAAGATCAACAACAACGACTAACTAGTTTTCAAATTAAACCAAATTTAGTACGCCACACATAAAAAATACCAAGAAAAATAGATATACTGCACTTCAATTTCAGAATTATTCAAAAGACCGGTTCAATTGTAAATAATTTTGTTACAATTGTAATGTTTGGTAGATCGGTTTGCATGTAAAATTATAAAATATACCAGCTCAATCAACCGATTCAATTATAAAATTTGCATCTAACGCACAACTAATGAAGTAGATCGGTTTGAACGGTTTGGATTCACAATTAGAAGTTGATTCAGTAGATTTTGAAGTTGGCGTTATATAGACTCAAATGACACTGATGTTATACTAGCCGGACTCTATATTAGATATCCAGCTCCCTCTTTATAGTGTTTGATGTTATGAGCCCTCTCCCTCTCCCTCTCCCTCTCTCTTTTTTTTGAAAAATTGGCAAATGCTGCCAATGTTGCATTAATAGTTAAAACTTACAGTCTTAGTACAAAAACATCTATCCCTCGTTACAACATAGTTAATCACCAGCATAAACAAAAACTCCATCAGAAATCAAGAGCAGTCAACCTACACCCAAAACTACGAACTAAAAAAAGATACACTTTTAAAGATAAAGACCCCAACAATTTAATTTGATCCCAGAAGCCATTAGCAATAAATCCTCCACATGACAGCGACCTGGGCTGTAATGACACTGATGTTATATAGGCTCAAATGACACTGATGTTATACTAGCCGGACTCTATATTAGATATCCAGCTCCCTCTTTATAGTGTTTGATGTTATAAGCCCTCTCCCTCTCCCTCTCTCTCTCTACCCGTCGGCCTCTCAAGCCACCGCCGCGAACGCCATCGCCACGTCATCCGACCGCTATCGGGTATTACATTTATTATTTAAACTAGTTTTTGTTTGAAATTGATCGAATTGCGGGGGTTGTTTGAAATTGTTCGAAATTGTGGGATTTGCTTAAAATTAAAAATTACGGAATTTGTTTTAAATTGTTAGAAACTACGGGTGATTGAATTTGGTAGAAATAGATTGCAATTGTTTAGGGTTGTTAGAAATAGTTAGAAATGTTTGAAAATTGTTAGAAATTTTTAGAAATTGATTGAATTACAAGATTTGTTGGGAATTATTTAAAATTGCGGGATTTGCTTTAAATGATTTAGAAATCGCAAGATTTGTTAAAAATGATTAGAAATTACGGGTGATTGGACTTGTTAGAAATTGATTGCATGGCGTTAAAATTGCATGAATTGTTAGAAATTACAAATTTGAGATTGTTATAAATTGTTATAAATTGTTTGGAATTGTTTGAAGTTGGTTTGGTTGAAATTAGATTTTATAATTTGATTGGGATTGTTAGGAGTTGGTTTATAATTTGATTGGAATTGTTGGAAATTGCGTAACCGAAACTAGATTTAAATTCACAAATCACTTCGAAATTCGTGCCAAGACATAGCGAACGATTCGGATCTAGCCTAATTGCACTTACTGCCACCACGTACCAGGTGTTAATAAAACAGTGAGTGGTTAAGCAATGTGAGATGAGAGTGATTCGCATCATATATGACCACAGAAAAAGAGACTCGGCAAATGCGGTTCTGGGTTGTTAACAACTGTTGGTGGAAGGATTCGCATCTTCTGAGATATCTCAACTTTTACGTGTTTTTATGGAAAATCTTAACTGTTGAAATCCGTTCTACACGAATCTCAAAGCACAAATAATACTGCCCTGCGCTATCCCCAAATAGACACAGGACACGTAGGTCACTCAAAAGTTGAGATATCTCATAGGACGCACTCTGGTGGATTGTGACTGACAGCTCAATCGTCCGAACCGGACAAAACTGTCTTGAAATTTGACTTTGTTTGTCAAAGGTCTTATCACATGTCCAAGGATAGTGTTTTGAAAAAAAAGGTTCAAGGAACTGTGGACTTTATCCGTATCAAATCGGATCGATTCGATTTAAAATTCTATAAAATTTTTTAATTATTATTTTGAACTATAACCGTACTAAATTAGATCTAACAAGATATGTGAACTGTGGAAATCAAAACAGTAACAAAACTGGATCGAACCAGACCTAACTCGTGAATCTTTGTTTTAAAAAAAAAAAGATGACGACTTGATTAAATAAGTCATTTATGTGTTCGTACAGTTTGAAAATCGTTCAAATAAAAAAATTATTTTATATCACTCTAATATCCAATTATGAGGCTATATTATCACTTCATAAACATTCAACTAAGCTTCAATTTCTATATAGTAATAAAAAACAGAGTACTTTAGCTTTTTGTCAACAAAAAAAATATTATTCTCCATCTTTTGTGAATGTCTAAGACATGAGCCAACAAGATACTTTTGTTTTGAAGAAATAAATTGGAGTATTAAAGATGCTTCTCTTTTGGAAAAAAGAGAGAAAAGAACTATAGACCCGTCTGGACCGAATTTGGGACCAGACCGAACCGTGTGAATTTGGATCATGGTTATAGTAAGGTTTTGAGCTAATCATTCCAAGTTAGAACTGTCGGAACCGACCCGTATAGAACCGTGGACCGTGGAAATCACGACCCATGTGGAACTGTGAACCGGCCAGATTTGGACCGGACCGGACCATTTGGTCAACACTGTTGAAGGACAATAAGCAAATTAATAAAAAAAAATATTAAGATAATGGAAAAAACAAGAACAATTTCACTAGAGAGCTTATAAATTTTTTTTTGAGGAAAATTAGAGGGCCTATAATTGCCACCAAAAGGAATACAATACCGGCCAGGTCAGGCTATCACTACCAACTACCAAGAAAAACCAGATCATAAGAGAGCGTATTAATGCGCAAGTCTGTGTACATGTACAAAAGTACATAATATTGTTGAATCCTCAGACGTGCACTGATTTTACCGTCTCTTTTTGTTTTTCTAGATGTCTTAAAATTTAGTGTGTCAGCCATGTTTTTATTTTTTAAATTTTAATAACTAAGATTTAAAATGTAAATTTCAACATAAACCGTCATATGTAATTTAATTATTTTTTTCTATGCACATGTAATATTTTAGCATTAATTTAAATCCGTGATTCATATAAAAAAATCAAATCTGCGAGGTGATAGATTTTTGTATGCATTTGGAGAAAATAATATAAACCACATCTAACAGTTTTATTTTGACCTATAAATTCTAGAATTTGTATTATAATCATATAGCAATTTTATTTTGAAAATAGAAACAAATCCGCATGATTTAATTCATATATCATTAAAAATTCGGAAGTATACTGAATTTGAAATTCATTAGTCCAATGAAATATGAACTCCATATTTATCTGAATATCACATATACAAAAAGTATAAGATAAAATCTGAAAAGACATCCAATAATGGTATTTACTTCTTTTTTTTTGAGTTGACAATGATGATATTTACAATCCTCACATCTATGCTAGAACTTTACACCATTGCTGAAAAACAATAGAAAATGAAACAAAACAAATTGTGTTGCACTCTGGACGTGATGGTCTATCCCATTCAAGATTTTTTTTTAGTTAATTAGCGATGACTAAACCGTCCGGCGGACGTGATAAACTATTCCGCTCTTCCTATAAATCAAAATTTCATAGAATCAGACCCTTTTTCTTTATTTTTATTTGCCTATTAATAAAAGAAATCAGCGGCTCTCTCCATGAAAATATAGTTGAAGATCAAATTTTTTATTTTTTACAATTTTTTAGATAGATAAAAAATCACTAATTTTGGATGATCTCAAAGTTTTAAATCAATAAATTATCTACCTATCTAAAAATAGTAAAAGATTCTACAAAATATAGAATTTGATGCGCACAATTTTATGCAGAGATTATTTTTAGCGGCAGTGGTTTTTTTATTCAGGGGAATTAGTGTGATGATTAATATTGCTTTCCTTTTTTTTATAACGGCCAATATATGCGTGAATAATGAAAAAGGTCTCTGTTTTTCTCTATATAGCATTCTAGCTCAGCTTATACAGAAAGGCAAAGCTATTTGTTGAGTCTCAGTTGATTGTGATTGGCCGGAGACGGAACCAAAAAGTTGAGATTGGGAACTGACAAAATGGGCAAGCTTCCCGACGCCCGAGATTACCTCCAGGCTCCAGCCCAGTTTCGGGATCTATGTGAGCCTTCAGAGTTCAGACTCATGGCCCTATGACTTCAGTCTGATCGAAGAAATACAAATTTCTGTTCAATGTTTAGGATGCACTTTCACTTTCATGTTTGAAATTAAAGAGACCTATGGCTATGGAGAAGAAGCTGAAATATAAGACAAATTGCACACATGATGTATGCGCAAGGACATTTGAAAATATTTCATAAGCTATTTAACACTATATACGGTGTTCTTTGAGGTTTCAAAACTTGTTTGGTCGAACCTAACAACTGATGTAAATATTTCTCTGCTTACTTCAGTTCATACCCACTCGTAATCTTATTTGCTCCCTTGAGTTCATCTTTTGTACAACAAATGGATTCTGGTTTTCCATTTTCCATTTTCCAATTTGTCTGGCAATTTATCACTGTCATTCAGGTCACCTAAATCGTACTATGAGTGTCAAGAATTATCACATGCTACTTAGATATAACTACTTTTAGACTGTTAATTGGTATTAAGGCTTTCAGGCGCAACTGAGGTCAAAAGGGAAATCATACAATTTTTAATGCAAAGGTAATATATATTAACAAAAAAGAAACAACAACACAATATTGAATGCAACATTTCTGAGCAGAAGAAAAGCAGAAATTGAATTACCAGAAATGCAGGAAGTGGGCATTATTTGCTTATTTTCAATTAAGCCACTTCAGACCAATTACCCATGCTAAATCAGGGGACAATAGGTTAGAACAAAGCAAAAATTTATAATGAGCATACCTATACATTAATCTGCTTAACTCGGATAATTAATAATCTTTCTTAACACAACAGTTCTAGCCATCCTGATATCCCGTCTATACTGATCATTTTGTTCTCCTAATTGCTCAACACTATTCGTGAAATCCCCCATCTTTCTCTTAATCTCCTCCATTCCAAACCGCACTGCCTCATCATCCCTCAGAACAAAATCAGTACAATCCAACATTGACCTTATCTGAATCTCTAAATTCTCAGTGAGAGCCTTAATCGAATCCAAGTCGGATATAGCCATAAAAGTACCAACTTGCATTGCGCTTATAACACCTATCTCACCTCTAGTTGCATTCTGATATCCCTTAAATAATGAATCAATCCATTTCCCCACTGACCCAACTGGGACTGCCACTGCTGCAGCTGCAAGAGCAGTAAGAAGAGGAGGGGCTGATACAGAGGCTGCAATAATTGAACACAAGACTACAGCCACAAAAGCCGCTACAAAGATTAAGCTCGAAATCTTTCTCCAAGAATTGATTGACTTAAGCTTATTATCGAGTTTGTTCTTTCTCTGGAGCAATTTCTCGAGCATATTTAGATGCTTGATTCGCACTGATTCCAGCACTTGAAAGAATTCAGGTGTGAATGGCTCACCCATCTGCTTAAACCTCTCTAACTCCTGCAGTGTCAAAGAAAAGTTAATTTCTTGATTACAGCTTTCTTCTTCAAATTTATTTAACGCCAATTGGATGGAAATTTGGCCATCTCGTGCCCTTTTGAGACAGCTCTCCAAGCAATTGCAGAAATCAAGCGACTCGATGCTGGTATTGAAGTATTCCTCAACGAGCTGAAACAGATCGGGACAGTTCCATATATCTCTCTTGGCCTCAAGAAGCACTGTGACCACTTCACGGTTGAGGTCGAGTAGGCCTCCAGTGACTTCCAAGAGGGAACTGAAGGAGAGGGAGCGCATGGGTCCAGTGAGGCTGGCCATAGAAGAGACGACACGCGTGGTCCGCTGCTGTAAGTTTGCGTCGAAGGACTGGATCTGGGGATCGGAGCGGCATTGTGCCAAGTAAGATTTCAGCTCGGTTGTGTATTGATTGGCTGATTCTGAAGAGGTGCTGTCGCTTCTCGACCTACTGAGATTACAGCCCATGGAGTCGAAACTTGGGGAGCGATCAGATCGTGGATTGACAGTAGCAGGCTAGCAGCAGCAGAATTAATGGAAAAGAAGAAAGAGGAGAGAGTGAAAACTGCGTCGACTGTTGACTGGGGAAGTGGAGATGCAGCATCCTGGTCCTGGACCTCCAGCTCCAGGTCGAAAAGTCAATTTTGACAAGCTGATTAGATGTGAGTTGTGAGTTGTGAAACCCCCCCCACCTCAAAATGATTGTTAATTTTTTTTTGTCCTACTAAATGTTGCTGAGGTCACTGACGTGTGAGGACCCACATGTATTCCTTGGGCAATCATCCAAATGGGTGGCTACACAAAGTGCACTTAGAGAAACAGCCAGAGGCGAAACTTCTGGAATTCGCATCCTCTGAGATATCTCAAACTTTGCGTGACTTTTTGGAATATCTCAATCGTCCAAATACATTCTACACGAATCTCAAAGCTCAAATAATACTGGCCCCCTACGGTTCCCGAATAGGCACTGGACACGTCGGTCACGCAAAAATTGAGATATCTCAGAGGATACGCACCCAAAGTTCTGGGCCTTCGTTCGTTTTCAGCGTTCGTGGTCGATGGATTGCTCCTTTCGACGTAAGAGGCTCATAATTATAAATGGGGCCTAGAGACCTTTGTATTTAAAAAAGAGGGCTCTGGGTTAACTATCTAATATTTAATATTCACAAAAAAAAAATTCAATCAGATTTTCAACATAACTTTTGTCACCAGATTTAAAACTGATTTTCTATAAATTTTTGTATTTATTTTCACAGAAAAAGAATCAAATTATTTCTATAAACATTAAGACATTGTTGAAAATGGAGCTAGAAAATTGAGATTTGAGAGACTGAAAAAAATTAATATAGCATTATATTTATTTTATAAAATAGACAAATATTAATGCATATAAAAATTACAATTTAATGAACAAAATTATAAAATTTCAATTTATATAAAGGTTTAGCTCTTTTGTCCTCAATACCATCGGCCGCTGCTGCATATCGCAATAGTAGAGAACAAAAAGAATTTAATGAACTCATTGAACGCAAAAGAATTTGCCCTAAATACAAAACCTACCTTAATGTACTTCTTGTTGTGAGATCTTGTTTGATGTATATTGCACAAGTCACAAGATTCTTCCATTGCAATTAGTATAACCATAAAACCTTTTCATCTTACAATGCCAATAGCAACTCAATTCGCAACCGGATGATTCCATGATTGCATGGGTGTATTTATCATAGAGAAGAACATTACTTTTCTTTTTAACTTCTTCAATTGCAGTGAAGGCGGATTATACATCATGGCTCCTCTTTCGCTGGTAGTCGTGTCATTTGTGAGAGTAGCAGCTGATAAACTTTTGTTTTGAGCTGCCAGTAAAAAGGAGGATAAATGTCAAATAATCCAAGCTATGTGAAATTGGAAGCAGACAGGTTAGATTCTATTTGAACTTACCTCTTCAACACCTACTCCACTTGTTACTGACACTGGGATTGCACCTTCTGGACCAAATGATTTATATCTATCCAAATCATCTAACACATGAGCTGAAGCTGGGGGCTCCAAAAGATCGCATTTAGAAACTACATCAAGCCATAATTTATCCCCGTACTTCTCCTTAATGTCTTTGTAAATGCTAAACTGAAAACAAAAGGTCACCTATTGAAAAGGAGAAGATTTGAACAGACAAAATAAATGTTACAAGGTGTTGTATTATTTGCCTGATCATTAGATGTGGTCCCACAATCTCCGGAGAGGTCGTGAACATAAAGGACAGCAGTCGGCAGATGTGAAAGAACTGCTAGGGTTAGCCTCTCTATATTGTTTCTCTCATCTATGCCAACGGAGTAAAGAAAAAAGTGTGAGAATGTACCATTTTAGCTCATCTCAAGTAGAACAAAAAGTTTGATATTAGAAGAATTAGAAAGGACTAAACAAAAAGAAGGTAACTGGGAGGCTACCTTCGCGTCTTCTCAGGAGTCCTGGAGTATCTGTAACCTACAAAATTTTAATCTCATTTTTCTATGTTAATTATTAGCAACTAGAACTACAAAGAATAAGAAACAGAATTCATATTAGTGCTGGTTCTTAGTTTTATTCTGGGCTTTTTATCAAAGCAGCATTGTATCGGGATGGTATTGTAGTATGAGTATGACAGTTAATGTACGCTGATAGAAGCTATTCTTTGCATCATCACTGATTCACTCGCTCCAATTTGAACCAAAACAGATTTGAACCATCTTAATTTAGTTCCATTGAAAAACTTAACAAAGCCATTAAACAGCTAGAACCATCCTGAAATATAAGGTACCACCGTACCAGTCATGTCAGTGACATTTAATGAAACTACAAAGAGATTTATTAACCTGAAATCGCTCGTAGTTCAACATGATATGACCCATCAAAACCCCTCTAGTTGTGAAAGGGTAATTGCAAACCTGAATAAAAGACCTATGTTGTATTAATACAGTTCTCCTGAATTAATTTGTGAAAAATAGTGAAAAGAAACTTTTCTTATGGTCGAACCTCAGGTTTTCCAGATGAAAGAATTCGAACTAATGACGATTTTCCCACATTTGGTGCGCCCACAAGACAAAGTGTTGGGAGATACGGATCAATTACCGGCATACAACGTAGACTCTGCACCAATACCCAACATTTAATCAAATATTAAAAAAACAACAATTTCTTTTATTGGATTATTGTAATACAAAAATTTGAATTCAGGAATGAACATACATTACCTCAGCCGCATATACTGAAGTATAGAAGGGAAAAACAGGAATACTATTCATATACCTTGGCAACATGTAATAAATCATCGAGAGCGCTCATCCCTTGATTGAAAGCTTCCTGAAGCTTTTTCCGACCCTTAGCATATTATATTAGAGAATAAAGAACAATATCAGTAAACATTGAGTGAAATGCTAACAACAATGATCATGTAAAAGAACTACCCAAACATACAGCAGAAACTTAATGGTTATCTAAAATACAGTTTAATGTGTTGCTATTTCTTAAATCAGAGATTTGTCCTACTAATTAAAAATCAAAGAAACCAATATATTTATTATGTCAAGGCATTTTTTAGTAATCGAGTGGGTGAGGCCATTAACATGACCAAAATTAATTAGACAGGGTTGTACTGTGGTGTATTTGGTTGGAGAGGAATAAACTTTGTTTTCAAGATACTAATATGCCTGCCTTGCAGGCTGTGGCCTCTAAAATCATCTCATTGGCAATTTTTTGGTGTAAATCATTGAATTATGGTTCTTTACTTGATCTTTCCTTAATTTTGCCTTTGGATACTAATGATTTCCCATGTCAGGTTATGATTCCTTTAGAGGTAGAGCCAAGGGACAAGGTGGCTCAAGGGGAAGTGGATTTAAGAGATTCAATCCGTATGCCTGGTACAATGCTGGCTACTATTCTTGATTGATTAGCTGCTTGTCTGTGTTGCTTGGTTATAGCTGTTGGTTCTAGTTGATTTTGTTTTCAGCTTGCATATTGCTTAGGTTGTTATGTGAGCTTTTGTTTTGGCTAGTACTTTTGCTTTATTTTGTTTTGGTTTATATTTCTCTTTCTGTCTTGCTACTGGTATGTACCCGTTCTCTCCTCCAGCTGTTTGGAGGAGGTAACAGTAAGACTATTTGATTTCTGAATGAAATCGGTGGGTTCCATCCACTTTATCAAAAAAAAAAAAAAAATTAGACACGGGAATTTTATGTAATTCAAATTTAACACTAACCTCACTAAGTCGCTCTTCTGCCTCGCGCTTTGTTGTTGACTGTCAAGGTTAAACATTTAGCCTGAATAAAATTCTACTCTTTCAACTTAGCAAATTATATAAATTCATCAGCTGGTCTGAAAAGGATTTTCTAAAACTAGTAATCTCAAGCTACGAGATAGGCTAGAGCAAACACACAAGTGATGAATATCAGATCTTTTATAAGAAGTTACAAACTTCTGAGGAATGATGTGTTTCCAAATAACACAAGGGGTAAATTAGTTAGGTTCACCTTAGCACAGAGAGATGCGTGTTCTTTTCCTACAGATATGAGCTTTTTCCTAAGAGAATCCACTCTTCCTAGTACCTACACAATACACGACAAGACCCAAAATAAGCTCCTTGTGGTGAAAATGGAATAAAACAACATAAATAAATTCTGAAATTTGGATTTGCAGAGGTGGCTGCTTGACATTGACTACAGAATTACAGATCCATATTCCATAAATTTATTCCAAGTGTTTCAATCCACCATAGATGAGGAAGGATATAATTTTGTAGACCAATGGAAAAAATAAAAACCTTCTCATAGTTACCCTCCCCAAAAGTTAGCTCAATAAGAGAGCACTCATAGGGATGCAGAAACTTTTTATTGGGGAAGATCTCAACATAGGTTCGCAAGGGAACTGCTAATTCCTGAAATAAATAATAAATGACAATTATTGAGTTTCTTTACTGTGAGATGATATGAGTAAATCAATTCAGGACATAACCTTCTTTTCTGTTACACAAAATCATTCAAGATGGTCAATAAAGATACTAACTTACCTTCATTAGTGTATCAAGTTGTTTTGCAGCTCTGTTACGCTCACGCTTTGCAATGTTTGCAATTCCTAATAGAAGTAGATGGAGATAAAACTACATATTAAATGGAAGTTTGCAAAGGGCATTTGAATTTGAATTTGTTTTGTGTTTTCTTTTTTCTTCCTTACAGTGAAGGGCTGATTAGACATTGATAGGAATATGTGCAAAATCTCATTAGGAACATAAATTATATACGCACTAATTAGGAGTGCATAAAGAGCATAATATCTAGTCCACAAAAACTGAATGTACCCTTTGTTGGGGTAACATTTCTTGCTTTCCTCTGAGCTGAGGAGAGAATATCGATCGCCGGCATCACCATTGGTAATTTTTGAAATGCTCCAACACTTTGATTATTACTAAGAGATTTTTCCTGAATAACAAGGTATGAGGCGCATTAAAATTGGGAACAGCATTATTATATCTATAACAAAATAGAAACTATTAACCGTGTTGAGTTCAAGTAGCTATGGTTCAACGTGAAAATTTCAAAACGAAAGAGATAAATTACCTCTTTGGGGTGATGCAAATGCACCACGGTAGGTCTTTTACCGCCATCTTGGGTAACTTCACAGGTTGAAGAATGCAATTTATGACAAAACCAAACGGACGCACCTCTAGTCCCATTTTTACCTGATATAATACCTAAAATACGAAAAGATAGAAGTACGCCCATTAGCTGTTGAGTCAAACGTGATGCCTCTAACGCGTTTGATACAATGCCCCAACGAAATTCCTGCAACTTCGAAGGTTTTCATAGAAGTAGTGGTATCCGAAGGAAATTGAAGAGGGGCCAGAACAAGGCAAAGACTCGGAGGTATAAAATAAAAAAAAATAAAAAAAAACGAAAAAGAAGTTGAGGTAACACACCTAGTGTCTTTCGTTTACTCCACATGGATACCTTGGAAGAAGGAATCGACCATTTGTGTAACAAGTTAAAAGCCCTGCTGGTGCTGCTCATCTCAAGGAGAGAAAGAGAGAGAGAGGGAGTGAGGTTGCTTCCACCTTTTCAACCTTCACTGGTGAGCATTCTCCGCTTTTCACTCTTCCCAGGTGCGGAGATTGAGATTCGCGCGATTGGGTAGGAAAATTTTCGCAAGATGCGGTGTAACACGGCTAGCGGGCTAGGTCGCTGAATGATAACGGGCCGAACTTAGACCTTAATTGGGCTGACAGCAGGATTGGAGGTCCGTAATGAAAAATATTTTCCAACAGCTGGATAGATGCGTAATATATTTATCGGGGCAAAGACAGACGGTCTAGCATGAATACTGAAAGACTAGGGGTGCAAACGGATCGGATAGTGCTAAAATCATATCCGTATCCGTATTTTTCTTTTCGAATACGGATCGGATATTAATCGGATACGGATACGGATCGGATATTAAACGGATACGGATACGGATCGAATATTAAACGGATACGAATACGAATACGGATATAATTCGGATTCTTAATTAAAATATATATATATATATATATTGTGCCATTACAAAATATATATAGCCATAATTAAAATTCATCGATTCACCGACTATATCTAATTAACTAAAATTCACCAACATAACTATAATTCTAATCAAAATATACTAACACAAAAAGGTATTCTATCTAAACATATATAATTCTAAAACAAAAGAAGATAGTTTAATAATATTTTGTATTTTTTTAATAATATTCTATCACGATCTAACCAATAAAATCAGAGAAGATCAAATTAGAGAAGGAATAATAAATCAAAGAGGGCAACTCATGGACGAGTAATTATAATCTAAAGATAGTATCATTTAGATTATAACAAATATTTGTTTAGATCCTATCCCTGGTGACCTGTATCCCTGGATACGAATATGCATTTGTTATTATTTTATTTCCTTAGTAGCTGCATATATTAAAAGTTACGGATATCCGTTAAATTAAAAGTTACGGATACGGATATTATCCGTATCCGTATCCGTATCCGCTTTCAAAAATTGAAACCATATCCGTATCCGTATCCGCACAAGTAATATCCGTATCCGTATCCGTATCCGCAAATTATCCGTATCCGCAAAAAATCGGATACGGATCCGGATCCGAACGGATAATATCCGATCCGTTTGCACCCCTAATACTGATTACCTCCTCAATCAACTAATCTCTTTTTCACTCTATCTGATCTCTAATATTGTTCTGAATTATCTTCTCCATCAACGAATCTCCGTCTCATTTCGTTGGATCTCTAGTGTCATTATGGAACTCCTCACTTCAAAAAAAAAATTCATTGCTATCATTATAAAAGTCAAATCATTTTTTTTTTCAAAATAGATGGAGTATCTTACAAATTTGAAAGTATTAGGACCAAAATAATTTTTTTATTTACTAAAAGTGACTTTCGTACCAGAGTCAAATATTCAGATCCAAAGCATTTTTTTTATAACACACCAAGAAATAATTTAATTTTTTTACAACTGAGAAAAATCATGCATGGAAAATGTTTCGGAGTCCTTCCAGTACATCTAAATTATAAGATATTTTATCTATTTTATTTTATGTTCTTTCTATTTTTGAAAATTATTAAACAAATATTTTAAAACTTAACATAATCATATGAATTTTGTTGTTGTTTTTTTTAGTTTTTGTGGGGCTATAATGACAAATGGCGGCCTCCAAGAATATGACCACTAATTGTCATTGCGGCCCTGATATTTTTTCAATTCCTCAGAATTTGTGGGTTTTTTAGGAATGGTAGTAATAAAAATTTCGGAAAAAATGAAGGTCATTGATGAAAATTAAGTTGGTAGGGGTGAGTATAGGGGCATAATTTGGTTCATGCGTGCTAAGTCAACCACAACATTTTAAAATTCTTTTACTGGATATTAAACTTGAACTGATTTTTCATTTTTATATGTACTACAGCCCCCTCTGTATTATTTATATAGTAAACATAGAGGGTGTTGAAAGGAAAATTTTTTAAGTCAAAATCACGGACACTTCACTTCTTCATTTCCAATTATGTGTCTTGATTTCCGAGTCATCCTATGTGAAAAAAAACCCCACTTTCCAACTTGAAAAGGGTAAACATACAAAGAAACAAAATAAAGAAATTGTAACTATGTGAGTGTCCAACGAATAGAAAAAAGAATCTCTATTCTCCCACTCGAGAGAGTTCGGACCTATATTGCATGGATACGGGTATCGTATCAGATACAGCGATACGGAAATTTTTAAAAATTCCGGAAACGATACGTCTAATATATATATATTTTATTATTTTAATTATATATTATTTATTGAACATTTGTATTATATTAAATTAAATATAATAAATGTTGGGTACAATAACCCAGATATACATTAAATACCAACGTTACTATGTTTTAGCAACAAATTTGATTTAGTGCAGTGGTTAGTCCTTTGTATCCCACGGCAGTAGCTTGGGTTCGATCCCTGCTTGGCGCAACAAAATAATATTTTAGCCTTGGGCCATGCGTGGTTCATGGAACGGTTCAGACGTATCGGTGGCGTATCGGTCCGTTTCAATGCATATCGGTCCGTGTCCTTAGGAGGAGTATCGGGGTAACATAGGTGCGGACACACACAAAAAAAACAAATCTCTAGTTCTCCACTATTCAACGAACAGGCAACAAACTAAGTAGCAAAATTGAAAAAAAAAAAAAAAAAAAAGTGTCCAAAGAAAAACAAATTCATTTTCATTGAGCAAAATTCATCTCTTTGATGAGGCAGTGCTAAATTACATCCTCATCTTTTAATATCAATTCATTTTTTTAAATTGATATTTTTGTTTATTTCCAAATTGTTAAATTATTATTTATTATAACTCAAATGTAATTATCATTGAATTTGTTTTTTTAGGAAATCATATATCAAAACTAAAGAAAAATATGTGAATATTATGTTTTTAGTTTAATTTTGATAAACATAGCACTTTATTGGTGTTAGTTATCTACTGTATATTTTTATGAAATTAAATAGTGAAAGATCTTATTATCTTGTGTTATATTGTATTTTATAAAAATAATAAAAATAATAAAAATAATGTTTAGCCTCTCCTATATTCAAATTATAGTTCCACTCCTGGATTAGTAGACTATTGTATAATTCTTTCTTTGGAGGCGGACTGACTTTGCCTTCTAGTTATCTCCCTGGATTTTGAAAATTTATAGAAATTGATAGGTGCGGGCTGACTTTGCCTTCTTTGAAATTTTATTTGACCTCTTTGGACTTTTGATTTGTAATTAATGTTAAATTCAGAGTTAAAGTTATGATAATGTTTTTAATTTTGATTGGTAATTAAGATTAAAAGTTACATCATTGGAAATTGGAAGTCATAACAACAAAAATTAGAAATAGAACATTATTTTTTATCTATACTGATTAACTAATAGATTTAAATCCAGTTAACTATTTAAACCTGATTCACTATTTTTTTGTCCTCTATCTAGTGAAAATTCTCCTCTGCCATTTTCTCTTTAACAATATAAATAACACCGTTTAAAATAATTAGCATATACATATTGGGAAGATGCACTTTAATTAGGATACACATATCAAAACATTGCAGATTACAGCCAAAAACCGCTTCTTTCTTTCTTTGGTGACATTTGCTCTCTGGTATTCTTGTCATAGTTACAATTTCCAGCAGCTTCTCAAACGGCTACAAAATATTTTTCAACAATTCATTCCTTAATTACTTCCAACGGCTTTATAGCCTCAATTAGTATAAATAGTTTTATTGTACCTCGTACATTGTAAATATTAATTCGATAATCAATAAAATTACAGAAATTATGTTTGTCAAAAAAATTGAAACCTGATTGCACGATCGCAACGACGAATTGAGCTACGACTAGAGTAAGCTCGCCTACTTCTCAATTATTTCAGTTTGTTCTTCTTGTTTAAATAATTATTCTTTGAATTGAACATTCTATTTGCCCGTCAAACAAGAAATATAAATAGAATTCTTGCGCCCATTTTGATCGGAATCAAAGAAAAAGGAAGATTGATACTTCACTTGACGCGATTTTGGAAGTAGCAAATCTTGTTTCGAAATTCAGTGAAAAATGAAATATAGTGGAGTCCGTATCTTCCGAGGTAACATAATTTTACTATTTAGATCTGGATCATTTGATCAGAATCCAAATCTATTTAGACAGTGCTTATCGTGTCATCGTGAAAAGCAAAGAAGATATTATAGTTAACTATAGCGCAGAAAAGGCTGATAGCATTGTAGTTTTAAAATCCGAAAATGCTAGTGTCGCTATAATTAGCTATTTAAAACACTGGATAAAATATATAAAATATTTTTAATGTCCATGCTTATTCTGATTTGTTGATTTGGGTCTAAACAAAAATATTATGTTGTTTTAACATGATTTAACGATTGAAGCGACCCGAATAGCTCTGACCAGCGTAGCCGGAGTAGGTTCATCTATTTTTTATTTTTTTTATTTTTTTTATTATTGTAGTCTGTTCTTCTCGTTTTTTCTCTCTCTTTCACTTGTTATTTTGAAATTACTCAAATTTGGGCAATGTATTATGTCAAGCCTACACTTATTTTGTCTGTTAAAACATTATATTTGACCTATTTGTTCCAGGACGTATGATGGGTCTAAAAAATCAATGTTTTTGTTTATGTGTAGAGTCATGTTTATCATACCTGCGCTTGCCCACCGGCTTATTGGGAAAAAAATAACTCCTACGCATGATCGAACTTGAGACGTGCAATTTACAAAACTGACGCTATACAATATAGTAATATACATATACTGCTGAGTGCTGAGCTATAGCCATAGGAACTTGATTGTTTTTTAAAATTTACATAATCAGAAAATAAGCTCAACAAATTATCTGCAAGCTACATTTTAAATCTTGCCCCTGACTTGGCATGTTTCTAGACCGGGTCTTACCTAAATAAATAGAGCATCGAAACGAATTGAGTATGGACGGGCCGACAGGCCAGTGGACTAAATTTATCATCAGTCATCACTATAGATAGCTATTGAATAAAAAAAAAATTTACATGGGAAAATCTTTTCTTATTAAAATAGTTTTATATTAAACAATTTTTGGAGACGATATTTTCTTTAAATAATAAAATATGTATAATGTATAATGATAAATAAAACAACTAGGTATATAATAGTGCATGCATACGAGAACACAATAGTTGTATTTTTTAAAAGAAAATGATATTACAACCTACATATATACATCATAGACATTTTTTTTTAAAATGAGAAGACAGGTGTCCACACACGGACCATCCGATCAAGATAGATATAAAAGAAGAAATAAAATCAAACTGATAAAGAACATATGTAAGAATGACACATAATTGAAAAGTTTAAACTCTTTTATGTATTATAAATTTGAAAGTCTTCAACAATGAAATATTTCTACTAGAAAAATCATACCAAGCAGCAACTGCTATGTTTTCAAAAAGAAAAAAAAAAAGAAAAGAAAAATCAGACCAATCTATTGACATCATTCAAAACTTTTGAAGGATTTTTATCCAATCAGAGGATTAATAGCTAATTAACTAGATTTCCTTTCGATGTCTTACTTATGAAAGAGACATTGATAAACTTGTAACATGCATACATTAATTTTAAGAGATACCATGAGAGTTATAGTCCAAGATTCGTGACAATTTATATTATGCTTTAGAAAAATCTAAATGTTTATAGATATTCAGTATGTCTCACAAACTTTCTGCTTCAACATTTAAAGGAGAAAATAATTGATCTTATCAAATAGTTTCGCTAATATATGTAAAAAGTCCGTTCTTAATAATAATAAATTTATTTTCTCAACTCGCAGTCTAGTTACAATATATCTTGTTTATGTAACGAAGTCGGCGCGGTCCGATGAACAACAGACCAAATTCAATTCAGTGCTTGATTCAAGTTGTTCGATTCTTGCGCATTTGATTCAAACAAATTCTAAAAGTTGTTCATATAATCTTAATATGGATCGAATGGTCTAATTCCATTATAAAGCCCGCGGGTCCCTACTGTGCACCCAGTCTCTTTATTGAAATCATTTTGTCTGATATGTATCAAAATTCTTACAAACAACTTTAACATATTTTATAATTATGTGTATTTCAGACGAATCTTAATGCAGATCGAACAACTCCAATTTTATATCGGATCAAAATATCCATCGGACCACCCCAATTCCGGAGCATCAGGGCCTTTCGGGTGTCTGATTTGAATCAGACGATTCAGATAGGTGCTTGGAAAAAAATCTAGTCCGTTTTAGATCGGAGAATAAGATTAAAGGCTTAAAGCATGAGTCATGACCAATTTGGCAACTCCCAAATCACAATCACCCGTTTCCCTATTAATTAATCATTTATTGATAACTCCACTATTTTACATCCCTCTTTAATTGAATGCATAATAGGTTTCGGGTGGGGTTTTTGTTCAAAGGGTTCCGGACAAAGTCACATCCAAACTCAAATCAAAACCGTCCGATAGGTATCAAAACTAAGCTAACGGTTAAGATTCACGGATTAAACGTTTGAAACGTCCACACGAATCTATGCAGATCGAACGGTTTGGATCCAGTTTTGGATGAAATTTATCCAATACTCGTTGGACAAAATCCATTCCTACCGTTGATTTCTTCCGTTTCTCTCGCTCCTCCGTTTTCAAAAATCCGAACAATTTAGCAACTATTTAATCCGAAAAATAAAATTAATTTTTGTGTTGGACTTGGACATCACTTTCCAGTTTCCTCCCCGTGTTGACAAACGGTAGCGTCGAGGGGACTACCGGACGGACTAGGATAAAGGTCCCCCTCGTGCTTCAACCCTCAATTAGATTCCTTATACCCAATTTAAAACCTTTGAAATCCCTTTTAGATCTCTCCTCCTCCCTTTCACCACCGTTTATTATCAGAGAAAGAGAGAGAGAGAGAGAGAGAGAGAGAGAGAGAGAGTGTGTGGGGGGAGAGAGGCGAAATGGATCTAGAGAAGAAGCCTGTTGTTTCGGATGTGGGAGCATGGGCTATGAATGTTGTCAGTTCTGTGGGGATTATCATGGCGAACAAGCAGCTCATGTCGCCTAATGGCTATGCCTTCTGCTTTGGTAAACTCTCTTGCTTATAGTTTTTTAGATCTAAGCATTACTCTTGTATATTTCTTAGGTGCAGAATTGAATTGAATTGATTAGATCCGGTAAATAATTGGTGAGAGTGGAAATTAATTTAATTGATGGCTTGGTGTCATTTTAATTGATTGTATAGACTGTTCAGATGTATTGAGGGTAGAAAAATCTTTGGGGAGGATTGAGTGCAAATTTCAGTTACTCCCCGAAGATTCAATTGGGTTTCCTTCAAAAGGACTTGGTTTTTGATCAAATGTTATTAATATTCTTTCTGTTAAGTAGCTTTCCTCTCCGCTGGACTGTGGTTTACTAATTATAGCTCATACTTTCAGCAACAACACTTACTGGATTTCATTTTACAATGACTGCCTTGGTGGGTTGGATCTCAAATGCCACTGGCTACTCCGTGTCCAAATATGTACCTTTGTGGGAACTAATATGGTTCTCTATTGTGGCTAATATGTCAATCACGGGAATGAACCTCAGCCTCATGCTTAATTCTGTTGGATTTTATCAGGTTAATATCTTTTTTAATTTATAGTTAATTGTAATTTGAGAACTAATATTGTTAGCTTCAAAGTATATACAGAGGCTTAGGAAATTCACCTTTATTTTGCTTTTCAATGGTTCAAACTATATTGATCTTGGTATTGTTGCCCCAGTTGGTCCTTCAATTAATTTGGTAGTGCAACATGGCAAAGGACTGTTTTTTTTTTCACAAACTCGTGTATATTTCAGGTCATCTATGAAATTTTTGTGAAGTCACTTGATGCTTTTTAACTATATTTGATCAAATTTGTTTATTGGTTGGTATAATTGTAGATCTCGAAATTGAGCATGATACCAGTGGTTTGCTTGATGGAGTGGATACTGCACAGCAAGCACTACACAACAAAAGTGATAATGTCTGTGATAGTGGTTGCCTTTGGTGTTGGTATCTGCACAGTTACTGATGTTGAGATCAATGCAAAGGGGTTTCTTTGTGCTTGTGTAGCTATATTTTGTACTTCACTTCAACAAATTGTAGGTGATCTGAACTTGCGTTATACCATTACAGATGATCAGTTGTAGTACATTTTCTTATTATTTTGCTGCAATATACCCCTCTTACATATAAAGTAGTTAATTTTTCTATCGGGTTTACCATTTTTGTGGGCAAGTTACTGAACTGCCTCAAGCCTATTAAGTTAAAAGTTTATATAAAGTGAAGTTTGGGCACAGGTTATTGGGCTATTATATTAATCCAATGCTTTTTTTCTGTGGAATTTTGTTTTAAATGCACAAAATATCAGCGTCTATTTAGTAGAAAGGCTTCATCTAATATTGTGTACAAAAAAATTATACATTTTATTGCATCTTATGTACATATGTGTAAGAATGACTTTGGGTACTGATTATAATTGTTTTCCTCTTTCAGACGATTGGTTCCTTCCAGAAGAAGTATAATATCGGCTCTTTTGAGCTCCTCAGCAAAACTGCTCCCATTCAGGCTGCCTCTCTCATTGTTTTGGGCCCGTTTGTTGATTACTACCTCAATGGCCATTCAATTGTCAAATATCCCTACTCTACTGGTGCTATTGTAAGCCTTCAATCATGCCACTTGCATTTGATATTCAAAATTCTAGCTTACACTGTTTGAATTCAGCAAACCCATGAATCATGCATCATGGAGCTCCTATTATTAGTTTATAACCAAAGTCAAACTTTTCAATGGTGTTTGGGTTCAACTCAATTTGTAGGCTGGGCTGGGTTCAGCATTCTACGAGAGTGGGTAATAAATAATAAGTTCGGTATAAAGCATTAAAATAAAGAGAAAGTTATGTCTGGAGGCCTGGAGCTTGTGAAAGTTGCCCCTAGGTGCTCTTTTCATGGTCTAAATGTTTTTGCATGAAGTCAAACCAGCCCACCACTAACCTGGTTGTTACACATCATGATATAACAAAAGCCAGATCTATTTTTAATTTTTTATGCTAATATTCTAAGAAAACGTCTTTTTAGCTGGCAATTGACATTTGTTCTTTTTTTCTCTTCTAGTTTTTCATCCTTCTATCTTGCTCCCTTGCTGTATTCTGCAACATGAGCCAGTACCTCTGCATTGGTCGGTTCTCGGCCACGTCCTTCCAAGTGTTAGGCCACATGAAAACTGTATGCGTGCTGATCCTAGGTTGGATCCTGTTCGACTCAGCACTGACAGTAAAGAACATTATGGGCATGCTGATTGCTATTTTGGGCATGCTAGTTTACAGCTGGGCGGTTGAGGCTGATAAAAAAGCTGCCAAGTTTGTGTCAGCTAGAAGTAGTGATATATTGAATGGAGAAGATGTAAAGCTATTAAAAGAGAAAGCAAATGGCCTGAGTGACTCTGATTTGGAGCACGGGCAATTGAAGAACTAGTTTTCTTTTAGTTTGTTTGTTTGTTTGTTTGTTTAAATATCATTTTTTTAATTGGTCTTAGTTATATATTGATTCTTTTGGCGTGAGGTTTTCATCTTTGGTTTTGAACTGCGACTTGGATAAGTTATTATAGGAAGTGCTGACACGATGAATTAAAAAAATTAAAGGCTAGAATTGGAGATACCATTGCTTCTGGTACAGAAGCTTTTATATCAATGGGAAATGCCCTACCTCTATATTTTAATTGAAAAAAGCTGTCATATATGATATATGATATATCACATATCATGATGTTTTTGAAACTGGACATTGGGTTAAGTGTGTAGAACTGTTTGTGACGGCAACATGAAGGAAAGGCAATTGTATTTTGTTATAATTCCAAAGGCAATTTAGTGGTGCGGGAAGTGCCTATCCTACTTTCACTTTCACATCATACCCGCTGGCCACTACGGCACGTCGGCACCTACCTTGTTATCACACCGAAATTTTTATTTATACCATTTTCAAAAAAATAAATAAACCAAATTACCGATGAAATTAGAGAATTTCAAAAATACTAGAATTATCAATTAAATCTGCGGATCCATTAGTGGAGATAATTGAATTGATAGTCTTGGTATTTTAGTTTTTTTTTTTTTGAGATTATGGTATAAATAAAAATTTCAGCTTATCACATCTTCTTCAACCAAGTGTTGGATAAGTAGATATTTTTTAATAAGTTAGAAGAGCTAATACTGTTATTTGAGAGCAAATATATGTTGATTTCGGTGCATCTTTAAGCATAATTTGCTGAGCTGACTAACTCATTTTTTCAAGTACTATCAAAATAGAATAATTACTTGAATAAACAAAAATCACTACCTTGTTACAGCTAAAAATAAAATATAACCAATGAAATTTAATTTGTTGCTGATAATATACTACTATGATTATAAGAATGTTGTCATACAATATTTGTTGCACCATAAAATCATGTCTTTTAATTCTGTATTTCCGTAGCTCATTGATTTCCTAATATTTTCGCAATGGTCACGCTTCTCTGCTGCTAATTAAAGATAGTACTAATTTTTGATGATGTTGTTTATACCTTTAGTTTCTTATTCTCTCTCCAAGATGAAATTTGATGCCAGGGGTGTAGCCAAACCACTTCCATTCTTTTCTTTTCTTTTGCTGTTTTTCTCTCTAAAAAAAGACAAGGGATTTTATTTCCTTCCACTTCAATTTTTCTCCTTAATTTCTTCCATAATCCATGTTGCATTGTTGAAGAGGGGTGTGCGCCATGAATCAAGAGAAAAAACCGGTAGTGTCGGATGTCGGAGCATGGGCCATGAATGTGGTCAGCTCTGTTGGTATTATAATGGTCAATAAGGAGCTCATGTCGTCAAACGGCTATGCCTTCTGCTTCGGTAATGCAATTCAATCTCTCTATCTCTCTATAACCAGTCAGGAATGGTTTTCCAGGACTTATTAACCTCTTTGTTTTAATTTAAAATATACAGCAACTACACTTACCGGATTTCATTTTGCGGTGACTGCATTGGTCGGTTGGATATCAAGTGCTACTGGCTATTCCGTGGCGAAACATGTGCCTTTGTGGGAACTGCTATGGTTCTCTATTGTGGCTAATGCATCAATTACAAGCATGAATCTTAGCCTCATGCTTAATTCTGTTGGGTTCTACCAGGTTTGCCATTTTATTTGAAATTGATTGATCTTTGTTGATCCAGTATATACAGCACCTGGGCAAGCTTTTGCATTTATATTATATTGAGAATTACATTTTGATGGATTTTAATTAATTACCAATTATGTCTAACAACTGATAATTTTGCAAAAACTAAATGCAGATTTCAAAATTGAGTATGATACCAGTGGTTTGCTTAATGGAGTGGATCCTGAACAGCAAGCGCTACTCAAGTAAGGTGATAGCAGCTGTCATAGTAGTTGCATTTGGTGTCGGGATTTGCACCGTTACTGACTTGGAGATCAATGTCAAGGGATTTTTATGTGCTTGTGTTGCTGTCTTCTGCACTTCACTGCAACAAATTGTATTCATCTGTTACTTATTTATATATTCCGCAATTCTATTATTCAAAATTGGTTCATATTCCTTAACAATTGTTTCAATATTGCACTCGTTAAAAAAATGATATCGCATATGTGACAAACTTTTGGGGGCATCTGTCAGCTCTAGCTCTGTCCATAAATGACACAAATATTTGTTACTTTAGCTTCTTAACTTCTGATTCATTTTTCCAATTTTAGATGAATTCTGTTCTTCTCACCTCTGATTTTGTAACTTTGTCTAAACTGAGGAAAGTTGATAATAAAAATTAACTTAATCGGTAGCAACAATTAAGTTTCAATCTTTTGTCCTGTTAATTGGTGGATTGTTTCTTAATTTAATTGATCTTTGAATACGAATACCAGTAACCTGTAATTTGCTCCTCTTGTTTTAGACAATAGGTTCATTTCAGAAGAAGTACAACATCGGATCTTTTGAGTTGCTAAGCAAAACCGCTCCAATTCAAGCTGCCTCACTTTTAGTATTTGGTCCCTTCTTAGATTTCTATCTCAATGGACGCTCCATTATAAGCTACATCTACTCCCTAGGTGCAGTTGTAAGTACACTGGAAAAACTTATGAACAAAGTCTCCTTGCACTAATCTTTTTTGTAAGCACTTTAGATTTTTTTTTTTAAAAGTTCAAACGGTTGATCTTAATTATCAAGATGATCTTCATAAAAAATTATACTTGAAGACTAAATTTTGTATATTTTTTAAAAGAAATATACTATTTTTTTAGGTAGGTAGAAAATAACATGATCTAAATATTCTAGACCATTTTATCTTTTACCTATCTAAAAAATAGTAAAAAAATCTTAAAGATAGTACATTTTCATATAGAGATCACGTGAGCAGTTCAAACCGAATTTTTAAACTTTGAAAACGGAAATATAAATTCATAGCACGGGCCAATTAATACATTGCAAAGTATCATAGCCTCGCTCATATATATATATATATATTTTTATATCATTTTCCTTGCTATATATGTAATTAACATTGGTGACCAACTTTCAGATTTTCTTAGTTCTCTCTTGTTCATTGGCGGTATTCTGCAATATGAGCCAGTATCTATGCATCGGGCGATTCTCGGCAACTTCGTTCCAAGTATTAGGACACATGAAGACTGTTTGTGTTTTAGTTCTTGGTTGGATCTTGTTTGATTCAGCTCTTACCTTCAAAAATATAATGGGCATGATGCTTGCTGTTCTAGGCATGGTGATCTACAGTTGGGCAGTCGAGGCCGACAAAAAGGTGACGAAAATGCCGGTATTTAGGAGCAGCGATGTATCAGATGCCGAGGATGTAAAGCTACTGAAGCAGAAAGTAATTAGCAAGGGACTTGCTGATTCTGATTTAGAGAATTCTCAGATGAAAAACTGATTTTTTTTTTTCTCATACATAATCATTTTCTTTAAATTGTTTCATTTTTCTTTGATTATATTTATAACCATGGGAATAGTTGGTTAACATTTTAGGTTAGGTTATGGTGACGAGATTACACCTTCATATTGTTGGTAAAAAAATTAGTAACATTCAAAATTTAATAAAAAAATTATACAAGTTTTTTATATCGAAGTAATTTATCATTTCGTAATATGCATGTTATTTTAAATGTTCAATTTATTCTTAATTTTGACTCATTTTTTTATTTAATTAAAGGAAAACACTCCAATTTAATTCTTTTAATGGTGACAATCAAATATCACACCAATGCAATCTAGTCTATATAAACACTTATTCTCTTCTTATTTAGACAATAGATAATTAATAGAAAATATACTACCAACATATATGTTTTTCCTCCTCATATATCTCCACAAACAAAACAAATTATTTAAATTATTATTATGCTGGTTGAAGAATCCATCCACCAGCTTCTTTCATGGGCGTTTTAATTTACTATTTACTATTTTCTATTAAAAACATTTATTTTAAAATTTTATTTTACATTTATTCTTAATTACAATCAATATTTTCAAACCTATGTTCTAACTGTACATAATACTTGAAGCGGCAAATACAAGTACTTTTGTCCGAAAAACCAACATGTGGGACCTTTGTGTCATTATGATTTATGAATCTGTGTTCAGATTCTTTTTTATGCAAGATTGGGATATAGAAAAGAGGTTTATTATCATACCTCTTAATTAAAAAAGAAAAGTCAATGTAACATTTTTTATATATGATGGCTAGCTAAGTAGCTATGATCTTGACATAAAATAAAAAAAAAATAAAAAAACTTAATGAATACGTATGTTATTGTTGAAGATACTTAAAGTTTACCAACTCCATGAGAGATGCTCTTCTTGGGTACATTTAGGAAAGCACAAAATTAGGAAACCATGTAACGGCTCTTTAGATAAATTAGGAATAGTACTAACGGCTCTTAGCCTTGTAATTAATTAGGAATAATACTAACGGCTCTTAGCCTTGTAAATCTATATATATACCTCAGAGTGTACCTTGTACATCATAACAATTATTCAATAAAGAAAATAATCAAGCCAATTCAATTAATTAATTAGTTATCTTATCAATGAAATAATAATAAAAAAAATCCAAAGCAATCACAAATTCACAATTCACAAAGGAGTTAAAATGAGCGATGCAAGCAATAGTAGATCAAGAATGAATACATATAGAATTAAAATAATTAAAATAGAGAATTTTCTTAAATGAAAATAATTGATTCGTAATGTTTTGAACTATATAGACTAGAGAAGGAAATACGTGACACGCTGTAACGTGACGTGACAAACACGTCGTGATTTGGTCACGTGACGTGATCAATTTTTTTTTCACGTGAAGTGACCAAAATGGCGGCGGATGGTCACGTCATGCGTAGTCACGCTGTGACCATACGTGACGTGATGTAAATTAGTGACGTTAATATTTTTATATTTTAATTTAAATTGTTGAAAATTTAGAAAAAAAAATATGAAAAATATGAAAAATTCTAAAATAAGTAAATAATATTGCAAAGATTATTTTTTTTAGGAAAGGTTGTTGGACATCTGACATTACTTGAAAATTCAAATTACAAATATTCATTAGACTAAACTAGAGAAAATAAAAATCAGTACTACATGAGTACCAGCATCACTGAACCTATACTAAAAGAAAAATATGAATACTCTATACATACTAAAAAAAGTTAGACACTCTATGTTTCATACCGTGACGTGACTGGTTCGCATAACGTGACGTGGCGTGATGTAACGGTGTAATTTTCGCTCGAATGCGGTCACGTCACGTAATCGACACACGTAACGTGACGTGAAGTGACGTTCCGTGATGTAGCTAATCATGCCGTAACAAATTTTCTTCTCTGATATAAGCCTCTGATTTTGGATGTTCCATGACACTAAATATTTTAGAGATAAAATTCGAAGTCAAGTCATTTCATTTTAAATATCTGTAAGGAATTTTTATTTGAATTTAGAATAAAACATTAATTATTCATAATACTGGAGGCATCATCTTAGCTACCAGATCAAAAATTAATTATCACTTTCTTTATGTACTTATCTTTTTTACGTTTTTTTTTTTTTTGGCATCCGCTGATTTGAGAATTTAGAGACCCAAATAGAAAAAAAAAATGAAGCAAAATGAAAAATATGTATTAATTATCACCATAGTTAGTGACGTTAATATTTTTATATTTTAATTTAAATTGTTGAAAATTTAGAAAACAAAATATGAAAAATTCTAAAATAAGTAAATAATATTGCAAAGATTATTTTTTTAGGAAAGGTTGTTGGACATCTGACATTACTTGAAAATTCAAATTACAAATATTAATTAGACTAAACTAGAGAAAATAAAAATCAGTACTACATGAGTACCAGCATCATTGAACCTACACTAAAAGAAAAATATGAATACTCTATACATACTAAAAAAAAGTTAGATACTCTATATTTCATACTGTGTAATTTTCGCTCGAATGCGGTCACGTCACGTAATCGACACACGTAACGTTCCGTGAAGTGGCTAGTCATGCCGTGACAAATTTTTTTCTCTAACATAGGCCTCTGATTTTGGATGTTCCATGACACTAAATATTTTAGAGATAAAATTCGAAGTCAAGTCATTTCATTTTAAATATCTGTAAGGAATTTTTATTTGAATTTCGAATAAAACATTAATTATTCATAATACTGGAGGCATCATCTTAGCTACCAGATGAAAAATTAATTATCACTTTCTTTATGTACTTATCTTTTTTACGTTTTTTTTTTTTTTTTTTTTGCATCCGCTGATTTGAGAATTTAGAGACCCAAATAGAAAAAAGAGAGAGAGAGAGAGAGAGAGAGAGAGAGAAAATGAAGCAAAATGAAAGACAAAAATGGATAAAAATTTATATTGAACCTGTTTGATCTTGATCGATGGTCCACCAATCTATGGGGGGGGGGCTATGGCAACAGCATGCCGTCACTTTTTATGATTATGATTTCACGGGCTTCAGTCTTTTTTTTTCTAAAGAGTATGATATGTATATGTATATGATTATGATTATGATTTCACATTTGACTCTCGCTTTAATATTGTTGACAGTTTGAGCCACGTAAGCAAAACTCCAAATAAAATAAATCACTATAATATAAGGTGTTCAAGTGCCATTTACCAACTTATGGTGGCACGTGCCATAAGCTGTCATATATGAGTGACTTGTTTGTACTGTTTCCTCTCTTTCAGAGGGGTTCAAGTGCCATTTACCAACTTATGGTGGCACGTGCCGGTTCCACTTAAAGTGAGGATGTTCATGTGGTTCCTTTTTAGAAATAAAATTCTTACCAAAGCTGTGTTGAAAACAAAGAATTGGTCCGGTGATGTTAGCTGTCATTTTTGTTCTCATATTGGAGACGAAGAATCTGCCTTGCACCTTTTCCTTCAATGTCCTTACATAGCTCAAATTTGGTTTTGGATGGGTAATTTTCAAAATTATTATCGTGAATGGTAATCTTTAGAAGAGATACAACATTTCGCTATGACTTTACCTCTAAAACAAAGACACGATATGCTCATGGTGGTCAGTGCTATATGCTGGATAATCTGGACCACTAGAAATTCGATTTGCTTTGATAATAAATGCATTCCCTCTATAAGACAAATGATTTTACTAATTTGCTCATTGTTGGATTACTGGCTAGGTACCAAAAAGCGACATGTGGGAAGCTTTGCACATCTCTGGACTCCTGAGGATCTTGATATGGTGCCACTTCAGACACTTCTTCCCACCGATGCTATTGCGATGGATGGTGATACCACTATGCCGCTAGTACCACTGTTACATGTGCATTAGGGTTCAGTGTTTGAACCTCCATTAGGATGTGCTTTAAAAAGTCTCTTTTATTATCCTTGTTAGGCTATTTGCTTGTTTTGCTTTGTTTTGTTGTAATAATTTGGGGTGTTCCCATGAAACCTAGGTTGTTAGCTTGACTATGTGCTGGCACAGTTGATGTGTTTGATTTCTGCTATTTTTCTATCTTTTGTTTCCAGACTGTAGGACTGAAGTAATATAATGGAAGGGCTTTTTGCCTATTTTTCTAAAAAAAATAAGGTGGTGCTCGGGAAAAAAATTAAAAGAACCCAAAAAACTATAGAATTCGGATTCTCTAAGTTACTAAAAGTTTTGACTTTAAATTCGGACCGTTCAATCAGAATTTGCACGATATTTAAAAAAACTCACCTGAATTATATTTATATTTTATACCCGACTAAATTGGTCCGAATTCTGATGAGTCGGTCCGGATCCACAAACTCAAATTTTGAGTTGGTTTAGGAGATCTGGACCCGAACCTCTTAAATTAATTGTACTTATTTCGGATTCGGATCATTTTGTAATTCAATTTGATTCATTAAAAATTCCCTTGTCATAGTCCTGCTCTGCTCATAAATTATAATAGACTAGTCATATGACCAAAACTAACATCTACCTGATCAAATCAGAAAGAAAAAGTGGGGAGGTTTTGAATGATGCTACCAAAACTAACTTGAGACTTTGGCACCTGTCTGTTGGCCACTTCTAATTAAAATTTGGAATGAAATGTGGGGAAGCTTGCAAAATTGGTTTGTTATCTGGCTAGCTTTAGTAGCTTTTGAGGATGATATCTCCTAATTAAATCTATGAAACTGTGAGGTTCAAATTAGGAAAATAAAAGTGGAAAGTTTGAAGTATAGCGCATACTGGCTAGTACTATGGCTCCAAATTTGTTTTAAAATCCAAAAGATCCATTTAATCCACTCAAATATAAAAATGTACTAGGAAATTAAATTTTATATTTTTCATAATTATTTTACTATTTGTTTAGATAATTAAAAATTCACCTGATCTGAACAGTTTAAAATTAATAATTTTCTACCTATCCAAAAATTAGAAAGTAACAAAAATCTAAAAAATGTAAAATTTAGTCACCAAGTACCTTTTCTATGAAAATCATGTTAAATGATTTCGATCGTTCGCTTGGACTTTGAAGATAAAAATATAAAGTCATAGTACGGACCGATTAGTGCCATGAAAATCAAGTATTATTATCTTCCGAGATTAGCTTTAGGTAGCTAGCTAGCTTTAGTAGCTTCTGTTGATGAATCTCCTAATTAAATATATGAAACTGTCAATTTCAAATTAGGAAAGAAAAGTGGGATGTTAATTTGATAGTGCCAATTAATCTAATCTAAGATTTTGCACCTCTAGTTTGTGTTTAAAAGAGTATGATCTGTCATCTGTGTATGATTTTGATTTCACATTTGACTCTCGCTTAGATTTTTGTAGACAATTTTAACAGGTGCTCAGGAAAATCCACAAAAACTACAGAATTCGGATCCTGTAAGGTTACTCAAAGTTTATGCTTGGATCCGGACCGTCCAATTAGAATCTGCACGAATATTAAAAATGTCTCTTGAGATATACCTAGAGGTTTGCTATTTGCCCGCCTACCCGTGACCCGGATCCGGGCTGCCTGTGCCCGCTGCCCGCCCGTCCCGTCCCGTGCCCGGGTTTGGCACGGGTCACGGGTAGGACGGGACGGGTTAAAATGCGGGACGGACCGGCACCTTAGAAAAAAAAACCCAGATTACCCGTACCCGTCCAGGGAAAAAATAAACCCGTGCCCACCCGCACCCGTGCTCGGGTTATACCCGTACTCGTGCCCGTGCCCGAGTTGTCCGTACCCGTACCCGTCCCTGGTTGCCCATACCCGTACCCCCCCAAAACTTTCAAAATTCATTCCCCCCAAACAAAACCTCTTTAAATATACCCCAATCCCTCATATTTTTTCACATCTCAATATCTCATATTCTCATAATATTTTCAATCACTCATTCTCTCAATATTTTTTATTATTCTCAACATTTAAATTTATTGTTAAAAAAAATATAGTTGTAAATTTAAATCGTTCTACAAATCCGTAAATGGAATTACGAAGGTTTTTCAAAATCCCACGAGATTCGTTCTACAAAATTTGAAGGTAATTGTTAAGTAATTAGATTTAATTTGTAGTAGTAATTAGATTTATTCTTGGAAATGTGAAGTAATTATATTTATTTTAGAATATGTTAGATTTTATTTTGAAATTCGGATTTATTTTTAATAGGTTAAAAAAAAATAGGTTAGATTTGTTTTTTGGAAATGTGAAGTAATTAGATTTATTTTATAATATGTTAGATTTTATTTTGAAATTCGGATTTATTTTTAATAGGTTAAAAAAATAGGTTAGATTTGTTTTTTGAAAATGTGAAGTAATTAGACTTATTTTAGAATATGTTAGATTTTATTTTGAAATTTAGATTTATTTTTAATAGGTTAAAAAAATAGGTTAGATTTGTTTTTTGGAAATGTGAAGTAATTAGATTTTATTTTGAAATTTAGATTTGTTTTTTGGAAATGTGAAGTAATTAGATTTATTTTACAATATGTTAGATTTTATTTTGAAATTCAGATTTATTTTTAATAGGTTAAAAAAATAGGTTAGATTTGTTTTTTGAAAATGTGAAGTAATTAGATTTATTTTAGAATATATTAGATTTTATTTTGAAATTCGGATTTATTTTTAATAGGTTAAAAAAAGTAGATTAGATTTGTTTTTTGGAAATGTGAAATAATTAGATTTATTTTAGAATATGTAAAATTTTATTTTGAAATTCGGATTTATTTTTAATAGGTTAAAAAAAAGATTAGATTTGTTTTTTGGAAATGTGAAGTATTTAGATTTGTTTTTTTATATGTTAGATTTTATTTTGAAATTCGGATTTATTTTTAATAATAGGTTTAAAAATGGCAAGTCCTCCTCACGATCTTATCGGTCAATCATACTACGCGGACTGGATGTCCTGGTATGATTGTACCTTCTACCCGGACAATACTCTAAATACTTTAAAGTGTAAGGTAAACGGTTGCACGCAAGATTTTACATATCATAAAGTCCTAGGTATGAGTATCTTTAGGAAGCATGCCGAAGCTCACAAAAGAAAGGGTCAAAGGCCGGTATAAATTTCTAACCTTTTTTATTCTTTATAGTTACTTTTTAAATTATAAATTTATAAATATTTCAATTATTTTTAAAACTATTCATTTTACGAAGAATTACTAACAAAAAAAAAGTTAGAACTCCGCCTATGTTATTTTACATAGCCGGTCCCAAGCCCGGAATAAATGAGGAGGGTAGCTTTTATTTATAAATCTATTGTTTTAAAATAATTCGGTTTTAAATATCAAATAATTCGTATTTAGATGTTTTAAAATAAAATGGTTGGAATCCCAATAATTATTAATTGTAAGACAACATTGTTAATATTTGTTAGTTAGGAGTTTGTTCAAGCAAATCATGAAGCCATCTCTATAATCAATAAGCTTGGAACTCTTTGACTTGAATCAGCAAATTTTAACTCAGAAACTTTTTATCTTGATGTCCCCCTGTAATAGCATAAAGAGGACAAAAAGTAATTTATGTAGGCATTTTTATAAGTGAAGCTATGCTATCTTGCATAATTAACATGTCATGTATAGCTTATATTAGTTTGTATTATTGATTAGTACTTCATTTTTAGATTTTGCACAGTGGATATGAACTATTGAACATGATGTTTATATGAAGATGAATTTGGAGATTAAATTTATATTTTTTTTTAGAATTTTGATATGTAGAAAATCAGTCTAAAAATTAGACCACTTAAAAATAGTGATTTTCTAACTATCTAAAAAAAATCTAAAAAATATAAATTTAGTCTACAAGTATATTTTAATATGAAAATCACGTATACCATTCAGATAAACTATTTGGACTCTAAAACCAAAAATATTTATCACTATGCATAGTACCACAACCTGACTCTTTATTTAGAAGAGATAATGAGTGTTTAATACTTTTACCATTAAAATTATAATTGACCAACTGTACAACTTTTGGAAGTATAAGATGCGAATCAAAATTATTAACTCATCAGTTTTAATATCAACACTGAATTTTATTTTTGTGACTTCTAATACGAAGTACAATATTTCACAAAAATTGATACATAAATAGATTCGAGCATGCACGTTACGATAAAAGAGCAAGGCCTCACGTATTATATATGCTTTGGACAAATATTGTTTTTATACGATGCAACATAAAAAATATAGTAATTTCAATTATAATTTAACGACATGTAGTGTTACATCTTAAAAGTTTATTAAATAAACTTCAAACGACGAATTCAAATCGTTGAAATAGATCTCGAGTGATGTATTTATATATAAATTTTATAAATTTTTGAATTGATTTATTATAAAAAAAAAAACAGAAAAAAAAAACCGAGTCCGGGTTTGATCCGAACCGCCCGACCCCCGACCCGTCCTACCCCGACCCGCCCTACCCCCGACCCGTTCTACTCGCACCCGAGGCGGGCAAGGGTAAAAGGACAGGTAAGGGTAAGGTTTCAAAAAAAAAACTGTTCTACCCGCACCTGAGTTACCCGCTCTACTCGACCAACCCGTGCCCGACCCCGGGTTTTGCCGTCCCGCCCGTCCCGTCCCGTCCCAAGAGCAAACCACTAGATATACCTCAACTCAATTGCTCTGATGACAAAGTTTAGATCACGACCGTCCGATCAGAATCTGCATGAAAAAATATATCTTGAATAGTACCTCGATTTGGTTGGCCCAATCGATCGGTCCAGATCCAAACTCAAATTTTGAGTTACTTTAGAGACTTGGACGGTTGGACCCGAACCCATTTCGGATTCGGATCATTCTGTAATTGTCCGGCACTCCTGCTCAAGTGCTCATAGTCCTAAGTCCTCCTCCTCGCAGTCGCACCCTCCCCCTAGTCAATTGTCATAAGACTCATAGTCCTGCATCCATGCTCAATTGAGTCATAGTCCTAGTCCTAGTCCGAGCTCATTGGTGCACCAGGCGCACCGAAATTAATTCTCTATCCATCTCCGTACTATCCCCTCCCTATCTTTGAAGCTCGGCTCGGATACTTCCCTTGGTCCGCCGTCTCTGGTAGTTCACACTTCCCTCGCTCTTTGCTCCCAATTCTCTCATATAACCCAAATCCAAATAAATGGCTCATACTCTCTTATCCTTCGTCTCTTCTTTCCCTTCCCATCATCTCCTCTCCTCCAAACCTCATCTCCCTCAATTCCCTCCTCCCACCTCCTCCGCCTTCCCCCGTCGATTCTCCCGCCTACCCATGTCCGCCCATTCAACAACCGCCACCCAATTCGACATAAAACAATACATGATTGAGAAAGCCGCTATGGTTAACCAGGCCCTTGACTCGGCCATCCCAGCCGAGGCCTTTCCCCAGAGCAACCGCCTTAATGAGGCTATGCGTTATTCCCTAATGGCTGGAGGCAAACGGGTCCGACCCGCCTTATGCCTCGCCGCATGCAAAATAGCTGGAGGCCTTGAGCCATGGGCACTACCGGCCGCCTTGGCCACAGAGATGATCCACACCATGTCGTTGATCCACGACGATCTGCCGTGCATGGACAATGACGACCTTCGACGCGGCAAGCCGACGTGCCACAAAGCATTCGATGAACCAACAGCTGTTCTTGCTGGTGATGCCTTGCTGGCACTAGCATTTGAAACAGCTTCTAACTTGTCATCATATCCTGCTGAAGTGTCACCTGACCGTATTGCCCGTGCAGTTGGTGAGTTGGCACGGTGCATTGGTGTTGAGGGTTTGGCAGCAGGCCAATTGGTGGATCTTGAATCCACTGGTCTTAGTGAACCAGTATCCTTAGATAAACTTGAGTACATCCATTTGCACAAGACAGCTGCTTTGTTGGAGGCAGCTGTTGTTACCGGGGCAATTATTGGAGGTGGGTCCAATGAACAAATCAACCGGTTGAGGGAGTATGCTAGAAGTATTGGGTTGCTTTTTCAGGTCGTCGATGACATACTGGATCTGACCAAGTCATCGGAGGAATTGGGCAAGACAGCTGGTAAGGATTTGGCTAGTGACAAGACAACCTACCCGAAGCTTATCGGGTTGGATAAATCGTTAGAATTTGCGGAGGAGTTGTTGGGGCAGGCTAAGGAGCAGCTGAATGGGTTTGACCCAGAATCGGCTGCTCCTTTGGTTTACCTGGCAAATTACATTGCTTACCGGCAGAAATAGAATTCATGTTTGAGTGTAATAGTTGTGATTTATTGGAGTGTTGATTTTATTTCTGGCATTTTGTGTCACTAAGATAATAAGATAAGTTTCCTGATTCCCGAATTTCATTTTCATCTTCTTATTTTGCAATGAACAAAGAATATTTTTTGTTACATCTCTGTCCTGTACCTAGCTAGTTCTCACTTGTACCAGTACCTGTAACTGCCTACGATACAGAAAGGATGGCATAGGAAAGGAAACTGTATGCACTGATCTTATATAGTTTGATGTTTATAGAAGGTTAAGATCGATAGAGATTTCTATGTTATCCTCCTATAACCTTCCAAAGCCTATATTTTGTTACTTTCCAAATTAAGGTATAAGAGAAAGGAACCAAGCAAGTATATAAATCCGTTACCTCTCCTCGTAGCCCTCTTTTCTTAATCTCATGCAAACCTAACCCAGTATTAGAAACTTTCAACTTTTTGGCAGAACCAAATTAGATCAAAAAGAAGAATTTATCGAACTATTAATAACGGTTATTCGAGCATTCGTTTGTAACGGTACAATGGTTATTCTTCAGCTGACGGTTTATTCATTATTAAAATAACTCGTCTATTTCATGACAGCATTTTGAAAAGCAGAAGAACTTTTTGTTTAGCTGACGGTTGCTTTATTATTAGAAATACTAATGCAATTAGAAAATGAAATTTTCATTGTAATCTCAGTCAAGCAAGATGGAATCAGGAATCCAACTTTCGAGCCTCTACAGTTAATAGTGGTAATTAAATTTGGATGTCAAGGTACCATTTTCTTGAGCACACGAAGGAACAACCCCAAATTATTACTGATTTGTGTTGTCTGCCATCAATAACTGACGAGTCTGGCTGCATCCAGAAAAATTAACAGCCATAGAGAATGAGGCCCCCCTCCCCCACACACACAATGACACAAACAAGCGGTCAATGTAATCAACTCTGTTTTCTAAGTTTCTTTAGGTAACAGAAGAAGAAGAAAGGGCATTTTGTTTTCTTAGTCATGCCGTTCTGGTCCAGTTGACACCGGGAAATGCCGCCGCATCCATCGGTAGTCTCTTTTGTTTATCCATAGTGAAGGTATTTGAGGGCTGAGCCAGATTTGTACCTTGTTTAGTTCTTAAAAGAAAAAGGGAAATTAACTTAGTGTACTTCCAAATTCTATGATACATGCAAATGGGAATTAATGGCTTTCATTCTTCTTTTTTTATCACACACATATATGTGGTACTTTTGGTGTTCAATAGGTATTATTCTTAAGAAAGTTGGTATTTGATCTCTATATAAATGTGAGAATTATTTTATTAATCGCAATTATGTTTCTAATGTAATCATTCTATTAATTAATTGATATCAACATTTCGTATGATATTTGACTTCATTCAAATTTTATTTTTCTGACTTTGCCCTTGGGTGCATCCAACGGCTAGCATTTCATCATGAAGAATTCAATTGTTTACCGTTTTATCCAAAGGAGAGGGGGTGTCCGATGCCCACCGGACCAGAGTCTGTTCGATGGGTGGTTTCTACCGTCCGATTCACTTCAAGATCTGTGTGCATCACTTTAATATCCGTGATGTTTGCTTTAATATTTGTGCGCACATATTTTGAAGTAGATCGGATGGTAGAAACCATCCATCAAACACTGTTCTGGTCCGATGGGCATCGGACACCCTCCTCTCCCTTTATCCAATGGTGCATTCAATAGAGAATAATGCCATAATGGGTAGATCCTGAATTCCTGATAAACATGGATAGAGAAAGGTATAATCTGCATTAAATGATGGAGGCCCTGATTTGATGTGTATTGGAATTGTTGACAGCAAAACTGATGATACGCTTTATCTTAATTTCTAAGTAATTCTCTGATTAATTTATTTCTTTTCATAGAAAAAGAAGAGAAAAGTACTTTTGAAAAAAACAGAGAAAATATCGCAGCCAGCTCAGTATAAAGAAAGTTTCAATGAACAACAACTTTGCTTAGATTCTGGATCGATAAATCGGCAAATTTTTATTCTCAAATAGTAAACAGTTATTAGTTCCCATGTCATTTTTTTGGTGACACAAAATTACATTCTACATTTTTAAAGTTCAAACAGTCAATCCAAATCGTTCAACATGTTCGATATATTAAAATGTACTTGCATATCAAATTTTATATTCTTTTTTATTTTTCACCATTTATTAAGATAGATACAAAAATTCAATATCGAGGGATCCACTTACACTATTTTTTTGTGACACATAATTACACCATCTATATTTAGAGTTTTCAAAGTCCAAACAGTCGATCCATACCGTTCAACATGATTTCCATATTAAAATGTGCTTACAGACCAAATTCTATATTTTTGGATTTTTTTTACTAATTATTAAGTATTTTACAAAATCGTTGTTTTAAAAATGAATGGCGTAATTTTGTGTCACCAAAAAATAGTGTAAGTGGATCCCTCCTTATATATATATATATATATATAGAGTAATGCTATTATGCATTGCGAATTAAAGCAGGTACTTTAATTCGCGCTCATATAGCGATTTCCAAAGTTCAAATAGCCGATTCGAACGTTAGATGTGTTCTCCACATTGAAATGTACTTGGAGACCAAATTTTACATTTTTTGAATTTTTTTACTATTTATTAAGCCACTTTGAAAATCGCTGATCCAACGGTTTCACTGTTCAATATGAGCCACCGTTGGATCAGCGATTTTCAAAGTAGCTTAATAAATAGTAAAAAAATTCCAAAAAATATAAAATTTGGTCTCCAAGCACATTTCAATATGGCGAACACATCTAACGGTTCGGATCGGCTATTTGAACTTTGGAAGTCGCAATATGAGCGCGAAATTAAAGCACCCGTTTTAATTCGCAATGCATAATAGCATTACACTATATATAGAGAGAGAGAGAGAGAGAGGTTGGCTAATATACCAACGTTGGTATAGAGCAGTTTGTTATACCAAGTGGATTTTGTGATTGTGATTTTGAAGTTCAAATAGCCGATCCGAATCGCTCAAAATGTTCTCCATATTGAAATGTGCTTGGAGACCAAATTTTACATTTTTTTTTATTTTTTTTTACTATTTATTAAGCCACTTTGAAAATTGTTGATCCGATGGTCCAGAAATTTTTACTGTTTTTTTACTGTTTACAGTGGATCAGCAATTTTCAAAGTGGCTTAATAAATAGTAAAAAAATTCCAAAAAATGTAAAATTTGGTCTCAAAGCACATTTCAATATGGAGAACATTTTGAGCGTTCGGATCGGCTATTTGAACTTCAAAATCACAAGATCCACTTGGTATAACGAACTGCTCTATACCAACGTTGGTATATTAGCCAACCTCTCTCTCTCTCTCTATATATATATAGAGAGAGAGAGAGAGAGAGAGAGAGAGAGAGATTGACTAATATGATTTCGGTAGCACTTCGGCCGAAGTGCTACCAACTCAAATTTCAAAATTTTGCATTCGAAACTTCGAACTAAGTAGCTCAGTAAATTGGTTATATATTGAACCTGTAGAATACCAATTTTTATATTTTTTTTTATAATTTTTTACTATTTTTTATGATTTATGAAAGATGGCAAAAGATGGTCTAAAATATTGGCAATTTTCTTTTATTTTTAAGTCATTTTTTGTCATCTTTCATAAATCATAAAAATAGTAAAACAAATTCAAAAATTGTAAAAATCAATATTCTACATGTTCAATATATCACCAATTTACTAAGTTACTTAGTTCGAAGTTTCGAATATAAAATTTTGAAATTTGAGTTGGCAGCACTTCGGCCGAAGTGCTAGCAAAATTATATTAGTCAATCTCTCTCTTTGTGTGTGTGTGTGTGTGTTTATATATATATATATATATATATATATGAGTAGAACTAGGGTGCTCCTAAGTTCACCCAATCTCTTGTGAACTTGATTTTAAAATATATCAAATCGACTTTAAACGATGAATCCAAACCGTTAAAATTCTTCTACCTAATGATTGATGCGTCTACATGTGAAAATTTTAAAGTTTCAAATTAATTTAATATAGAGTCGAGTGGTAAAAGGAGTCCAAAAAATGAATGCATTAAAATTAATTTATAAACCTTAAACTTTTGACCACTTGACTCTATATTAAATTAATTCGAAACTTCAAAATTTTCACATGTAGACGCATCACTCATTAGGTAGAAGGGTTTTAACAGTTTGGATTCATCGTTTAAAGTCGATTCGATATATTTTAGAATCAAGTTCACAAGAAATTTGGTGAACTTAGGAGCACCCTAGTTCTACTCTCTCTATATATACACAGAGAGAGAGAGAGAGAGAGTAGAACTAGGGTGGTCCTAAGTTCACAAGATTTTTGGTGAACTCAACTCTACAACCTATCGGATTAATTTCAAACAACGAATCCAAACCGTTAAAATCCTTCTACCTTACGAGTGACGCGTCTACATGTGAAAATTTTAAAATTTCGAATTAATTTAGTATAAAGTCAAGTGGTCAAAATTAGAAGGTTTATAAATTAATTTTAATGCATTCATTTTTTGGAAGCCTTTTGACTACTTGACTCTATACAAATTTAATTTCAAATTTTAAAATTTTCACATGTAAACACATCACTCATAAGATAGAATGATTTCAACGGTTTAGATTCGTTGTTTGAAGTCAATCCAATAGGTTTTAGAGTTGAGTTCACAAAGAGGCTTGGTGAACTTAGGAGCACCTTAGTTCTACTCGTGTGTGTGTGTGTGTGTGTGTGTAGAGTCCGGCTAAAGTCATAACGTTATAATTTCAGTCTAAGTTATAATGAGTCAATTTTCGTAATTTCAAAGTCCGAACAGTCGATCCGAACCGCTCAACAAGATTTCCATATTAAAATGTGCTTGGAGACCAAATTTTATATTTTTTTGAATTTTTTAACTATTTTTTTAGATAGGTTTAAAATCACTGTTTTGGATGGTCCAGAATTATCTGGAAAAAAATGATTTTCTACCTATCTAAAAAAATAGCAAAAAAATTTCAAAAAATATACAATTTGGTCTCCATGCACATTTTAATATGGAGATAGTGTTGAGCAGTTCAGATCAACTATTCGGACTTTGAAATCGCAAAATCTGACTCGTTATAACTTGAGTTGAAATTCTAATGTTATGACATTAGCCGTATGTGTGTGTGTGTGTGTGTGTGTGTGTGTATAGAGTGACTAATATGATTTCAGTAGCATATAGGCCGAAGTGCTTATGGTCCAAATTTGAAATTTCAAAATCCAAAAAGTCGATATGAACAATTAGATGTGTTCTCCATATTGAAATGTGCTTGGAGACCAAATTTTATATTTTTTTGAATTTTTTTACTATTTATTAAGCCACTTTGAAAATCGCTGATCCAGTGGTTCAGAAATTTTTACTGTTCACCCGGATTTTCAGATTTTCAAAGTGACTTAATAAATAGTAAAAAATTTCAAAAAATGTAAAATTTGGTCTCCAAGCACATTTCAATATGAAGAACATGTTGAGCGGTTCGGATTGACTATTTGAACCTTGAAAATTGAGATATGGGCTCAAATTAAAACACCCACTTCAATTTGCAAAGCATGGTAGCCTTACTCTATATGTATATGTATATGTATATGTATATGTCTATGTATATGTATATATTTGAAAGTTACAACATCTTATAATAATTTAGTTTTGCAATTTTTAAAGTCCAAACAGTCGATTCAAACCGTTCAACTTGTAATATGTATTAAAATGTTCTTGAAGATCAAAATTTTCAAAAAGTATTTTACAAAACTGTTGTTGTTAGATAATTATGGACCACTGAAAACATCAGTTTTATAAAATGTTGTAAGATATTGTAAGTGGATCTCTTATCTCCTTCTCAAAGAACACCTTAGTTCTACTCATATATATATATATATATAGAGAGAGAGAGAGAGAGAGAGGTTGGCTAATATACAATCGATTGTTCCTGAGCTCCCGTGCAACCAAGTTATTTTTCGATTTTCAAAGTCCAAACGGTCGATCTAAACCGTTAGATGTTATCTCCATAATAAAATATACTTGGAGACCAAATTTTACATTTTTTGGAATTTTTTTAATATTTATTAAGCCACTTTGAAAATCGCTGATCCAACGATGGCTTTTGTTTTTACTATTTGGTTAAACCACCGTTGGATCAGCAATTTTCAAAGTGCCTTAAATAGTAAAAAAATTCAAAAAAATGTAAAATTTGGTCTCCAAGTATATTTTAATATAGAGATCACATCTAACGGTTTAGATCGACCGTTTGGACTTTGAAAATCAAAAAATGACTTGGTTGCACGGGAGCTCAGGAATAATCGATTGTATATTAGCCAACCTCTCTCTCTCTCTCTATATATATAGAGGAGGGATCAAGTTACACTTTTTTTTTTGACACATTTTGACACCTACCATTTTCAAAGTCCAAATAGTCAATCCAAACCGTTCAACATGATTAATATACTAAAATGTGCTTGGAGATCAAATTTTACATTTTTTTGAATTTTTTTACTATTTATTAAGATGGTTACAAAATCGTTGTTTTCGGACCATTGAAAAACAGCAATTTTGTAACCATCTTAATAAATAGTAAAAAAATTCAAAAAAAATGTAAAATTTGATCTCCAAGCACATTTTAGTATATCAATCATGTTTAACGGTTTGGATCGACTATTTGGATTTTGAAATCGCAAAATTAAACTATAAAAAAAACAATGTCATGATGTGTCAAAAAAAAGGGTGTAATTGGATCCCTCCTCATATATATATATAGAGAGAGAGAGAGAGAGAGTAGAACTAGGGTGCTCCTAAGTTCACCCAACCTCTTGTGAACTTGACTCTAAAATATATCGAATCGACTTTAAACAATGAATCGAAACCGTTGAAATCTTTCTACCTAATGATTGATGCATTTACATGTGAAAATTTTAAAGTTTCGAATTAATTTAATATAGAATCAAGTGGTCAAAGGAGTCCAAAAAATGAATGCATTAAAATTAATTTATAAATCTTAAACTTTTGACCACTTGACTCTATATTAAATTAATTCGAAACTTTAAAATTTTCACATGTAGACGCATCACTCATTAGGTAGAAGGGTTTCAACGGTTTGGATTCATCGTTTAAAGTCGATTTGATATATTTTAAAGTCAAGTTCACAAGAGGTTTGGTGAACTTAGGAGCACCCTAGTTCTACTCTCTTTATATATATATATAGATATAGGAGGAGGGATCAAGTTACAACAACGGATTTTTTCATTTTCAAAGTCCAAATCGTCGATCCAAACCGTTCAACATGATTATCTAAATAAAATGTGCTTCCAGATCAAATTTTACATTTTTTTAAATTTTTTTACTATTTATTAAGATGAGTACAAAATTCAATGGTCTGAATTTGACTAGTTTTTGTTAAATACTTAATAAATAGTAAAAAAAATTCAAAAATGTAAAATTTGATATGGTTTGGATCGACGATTTGGACTTTGAAAATGAAAAAATTCGTTGTTGTAACTTTGTTGTAACTTGATTCCTCATATATATATATATATATATAGAGAGAGAGAGAGAGAGGTTGGCTAATATCAAATCAGTTGTTCCTGAGGTCCCGTGCAACCAAGTCGTTTTTTAATTTTTAAAGTCCAAAACGTCGATCCAACCCGTTAGATGTGTTCTCCATATTAAAATGTACTTGGAGACCAAATTTTATATTTTTTGGACTTTTTTTACTATTTTTTAAGTCACTTTAAAAATTGCTAATCCAACAATAGCTTCTGTTTTTACTGTTTGGTTAAGTCACCGTTGGATCAGCGATTTTCAAAGTGACTTAATAAATAAATAAAAATTCCAAAAAATGAAAAATTTGGTCTCCAACTACATTTTAATATGGAGATCACATCTAACGGTTTAGATCAACCGTTTGGACTTTGAAAATCGGAAAACGAATTGGTTGCACGGGAGCTCAGGAACAATCGATTGTATATTAGCTAACCTCTATATATATATATATATATATAATTGGGCTATGGTACTCTATAGAGTAAAATGGGTTGGTACTTTATGGCTTAATATTTTCATTTTAAAAATCCAAACATCCGATCCGAACCATTGAACATGTTCTTCATATTGAAATGTGCTTGGAGACCAAATTTTACATTTTTTGGAATTTTTTTGCTATTTATTAAGCCACTTTGAAAATCACAGATCCGATGGTCTATAAATTTTTAATGTTTTTTACTGTTCACAGCGGATCTGAGGTTTTCAAAGTGGCTTAATAAATAGCAAAAAAATTCCAAAAAATGTAAAATTTGGTCTCCTAGTACATTTCAATATGAAGAACATGTTCAACGTTCGGATCGGGTGTTTGGATTTTTAAAATGGAGATATAGCGTAGAGTACAAAGACGTTTTACTCTATAAAGTACCATAGTCCATATATATATCTGGAGGAGGGATCAAGTTACAACAACGGGTTTTTTCATTTTCAAAGTCCAAATTGTCGATCCAAATTGTTCAACATGATTATCTAAATAAAATATGCTTCCAGATCAAATTTTACATTTTTTGTGAATTTTTTTACTATTTATTAATATGGGTACAAAATTCATTGGTCTGAATTTGACTAGTTTTTGTAAAATACTTAGGGTGCATTTGGATGAATCAAGAATAGTAGCAAGGATAGAGCTATCCTCAATTTTAGGATAGTAGCTATTCTAACATTTTGTAGGAATAGTAGAATAGTGGGCTATCCCATAAAAGACAAACAAAGAATAGTGACTATTCGCTAATTCAAACACACCCAAACGCCGGATAGTAGTTCGGAATAGTGCTAATCCAGAATAGTAGCTATTCTTCACCCATCCAAACGCACCCTTAATAAATAGTAAAAAAATTCAAAAAAATGTAAAATTTTATCTGGAAACACATTTTATTTAGATAATCATGTTGAACGGTTTGGATCGACAATTTGGACTTTGAAAATGAAAAAAACTGTTGTTGTAACTTGATCCCTCCTCATATATATATAGATATATATATATATATATATATATATATATATATATCTCTATATATAGAGGAGGGATCAAGTTACACCTTTTTTTTTGACACATTTTGACACCTACCATTTTCAAAGTCCAAATAGTCGATCCAAACCGTTCAACATGATTGATATACTAAAATGTGCTTGGAGATCAAATTTTACATTTTTTTGAATTTTTTTACTATTTATTAAGATGGTTACAAATTCGTTGTTTTTGGACCATTGAAAAACAGCAATTTTGTAACCATCTTAATAAATAGTAAAAAAATTCAAAAAAATGTAAAATTTGATCTCCAAGCACATTTTAGTATATCAATCATGTTAAACGGTTTGGATCGACTATTTGGATTTTGAAATCGCAAAATTAACCTATAAAAAAAACGGTGTCATGATGTGTCAAAAAAAAGGGTGTAATTGGATCCCTCCTCATATATATATATATATATATTTGATGTACATAATCGTAACCGTACACAATTTCTTACAGTTTTGATGTACATACGACCACGAATAATAAATACAAAATCAAAACTTTCAAAATTTCCTCGCAATAGTTAGTAGGAACCACCTGTCCTATTCATGAATCATGAATGGGATGTTTATTCTCCATCAAAAAAGAAAAAAAGGGATGTTGTTATGAAATAATAAATATAGACATTTCACCTTCTCCACCTCATCCACTTTCTATTAGATTTAATTATGTATTAACTCTCTTGTAATTGTATGGTTTTTTATTTTCTTTCTTTAGCCTATAAATAGAGGTTTGTAAGAGATTGAGGATGACACTTAGATGGTGATATAATAAAGAAATAAGATTTAGCCTCTCCCCAATTTTGTTTTTGTCTTGTTTTATAACACGTTATCAGCACGAGTTTGCTCTAGTCAAGTTGCGGCAAGATTTCGTTTTTAGTAGAAGCACGAGTTCGCTATAGTCAAATTGCAACACGATTTTATCTAGAAGAAGGTACTCTTTAGATTATATTTCATTAACCTTGTTGTTAGTAATAATTTTTATTTATTTGATGAAATTTTATTATTTTATATTGAATGAGAGTAATATTTTTATTCCCTGAAGAGAATGATAAAACAAGTACATGATAATGGCTAGAAGCTTTTGTACATACTATAGCTAGAAGCTTTTTCTAAGAGAACCTGAAGTTCTTAATCATAATATTTTATACAAGAGAACCTGAAGTTCTTAATCATAATATTTTATACAAGAGAACCTGAAGTTCTTAGCCAAAACCTGAAGTTGCACGAATTACTCAAAAAAAAAAAAAAAAAGTTGCAAAGTTATTATGTAAGTAATTTAGTTGATTGATTGTTATATCTTTCATTAATTTAAATTTCATTTAAATTTTTTATTATATTTGTTTTAGTTTATAAGAATCATTCCTTGAAGTGAATGATAGAATGTTAACCTGAAGTTATTATTGAAATTAAGAGTTTATCAAGAACCAGAAGTTCGTATTATTCGAATAAAACAATAACCAGAAGTTATTATAATTATTTAGAATCTGAAGTTCTATTCAAAATTTTAGTATAAAATTAATATAATAACCAGCAGTTATTATAGGTCACTGGATAAATAATAACCTGAAGTTATTTATAATTAAAAACCTGAAGTTTTATTAGAATTTTTCATATAAGATTAATATAATTACCAGAAGTTTTTATAGGTAACTGGATCAAAATATAACCAGAAGTTATATCAAACTAAATTTTATAATTGCGCAGTCAAGCAATTTAATAACCAGAAGTTATTAAATAAGTATTTTATTATAACCTGAAGTTATATAAAAATTAATCCGAAATTATTGATACATTTAAATTTATTTATTTAATTTATATATTCTTTTATTTATATTTATGTCTCATTTTATTTATAATAACCTGAAGTTATGGCATTAATATAACCTGAAGTTATGGCATTTATAACCCGAAGTTATGGCATTTATAATCTGAAGTTATGACTTTAATAACCTGAAGTTATGGTATTAATAATATGAAATTATTAATACGTATATATTTTGTAATATACATGACAAATCCCACAAAGTTTGGATTTATCTTCCTTCTCATTTATCATAACTCGAAGTTATGGCATTAATAACCTAAAGTTGTATTATGTTATAAATATGTATTAATAAAAATAATAAGGAAATCATTCAAAAGATATTTGTTACACATGTGGGATGATAAATTATTGTTCGTGTACCTGTCGTACGCCATTAAAGAAAAATAGGAAAAGTATAGAAATGAACTTTACTGAAAATGATCCCAAAATGAATGCCATATGGATACACATCTTGATATATCAGTTTTTTTTTATAATATGGATGAAGAAATGGAAATTTTTACTAAGAGAGAAAATAAAATGTAGAAATTTATGTTTAATAAAAGTTTAATTTACATTTCAATTTTTATATTGTATGCAAATAAAATTAATGAATAAAGATATTTTATTTTATTCTTGATTTTTTTTTTTATGTTAAAGGAAAATAACTGATGCAGTGGTAAGTAAAGAAGATCCATGTCTAGTAAACAGCGGGACCACAAATACCATATTGAAAAGTAAAAAATATTTTTCACAATTGCATCTTGGTGAGATTAATATTCACACTATATCTGGCGCAAGTAATTTAATTGAAGGCTCCGGAAGAGCTTGTATTTTGTTACCTAAAGGAACAAAATTAATAATAAATGATGCATTATATTCAAGTAGATCCAGAAGAAATCTACTAAGTTTTAAAGACATTCGAAAGAATGGTTATCACATTGAAACTATGAATGAGAGAAATTGTGAATATCTTCATATCACATCTATTAAAAATGACCAGAAAATTATAATGGAAAAGATGCAAGGATTGTCTTCTGGATTATATAGTACTTATATAAGTACAATAGAATCGAATATGGTAACTAACCAGAAGTTAGTTGATCCAAAATTATTTACATTGTGGCATGAAAGATTGGGTCATCCAGGAAGTATAATGATGAGGAGAATAATTGAAAGTGCAAATGGGCATCCCCTAAAAGACCTGAAGATCCTATTATCAAAAGAATTGACATGCGAAGCATGCTCTCTTGGAAAACTAATTATTAGGCCATCTCCAAATAAAGTTGGACCTGAAGCTCCTTCATTTTTAGAAATAATTCAGGGAGATATATGCGTGCCTATTACACCATCATGTGGACCATTTAGATATTTTATGGTATTAATTGATGCATCAACACGTTGGTCACATGTGTGTTTGTTAGCAACAAGAAATGTTGCATTTGCTAGACTATTAGCACAAATTATCCAATTAAGAGCTAATTTTCTGGATTATCAAATTAAAAGAATCCGACTCGATAATGCAGGTGAGTTTACTTCTCAAACTTTTAATGATTATTGCATGTCTATTGGAATTACGGTAGAACATCCAGTGGCCCATGTTCATACACAAAACGGTCTAGCAGAACCGTTAATTAAAAGATTACAATTAATTGCTAGACCTTTACTTATGAAATTTAATTACCGTCTTCTGCATGGGGACATGCCATATTACATGCTGCTGCACTAATTAGATTAAGACCAACTGCAGATCATAAGTATTCTCCATTACAATTAGTCTCCGGAAGAGAACCAAATTTGTCCCATCTAAAGGTATTTGGTTGTGTACAGTATATGTTCCAATTTCTCCTCCGCAACGCACAAAAATGGGACCACAAAGAAGGTTGGGAATTTATATTGGTTTTAACTCTCCTTCTATTATTAAATATTTAGAACCATTAACAGGAGATGTTTTTACAGCAAGATTTGCTGATTGTCATTTTAATGAATCAATATTCCCAAACTTAGGAGAAGAAAAACATAAGCTGGATAAACAAGTAACTTGGAATTCATCATTTTCTTATCTTGACCCCCGAAGTGGTCAATGTGAACTTGAAGTTCAAAATATTATAAATTTACAAAGAATTGCAAATGAATTGCCTGATGCATTTACAGATACAAATAGAGTTACTAAATCACATATTCCAGCTATAAACGCACCTGCTCGAATTGACATTACAAAAATATCTAATGAATCTAATGTGCGTAGAAAACGTGGAAGACCACTCGGTTCCAAAGATGTAAATCCACGTAAAAGAAAAGAGCAGAATAAAGCAGTTGGTGTAACTCCAGAAGAGGTTACCGATAAAATCCTAGAAGAGATTGATAAAATCCCAGAAGAGATTGATAAAATCCCAGAAGAGATTGATAAAACCCCAGAAGAGGTTGATGAAGTTCCAGAAGAAACTCAGGTACCTAGTGATTACGAGATCTCAATAAACTATGTACAAAATGGTACAATATGGAACCGAAATGAAACATGTGTTGATGATATTTTTGTATATGCTATAGCAATTGATGTGCTAAATGAGGAAGATTATGTGCCAAAAACTCCTGAAGAGTGTATGCACAGAAATGATTGGCCAAAATGGAAAGATGCCGTGAAGGCTGAATTAGATTCGCTTAAAAAGCGCAATGTTTTTGGACCTGTAGTCTTAACTCCCAAAGATGTTAACCCTGTAGGTTACAAGTGGGTATTTGCAATAAAAAGGAATGAGAAAAATGAAATTGTGAGATATAAAGCAAGACTTGTGGCTTAAGGTTTTACATAAATATCAGGAGTTGATTATGAAGAAACATATTCACCTGTAGTGGATGCAATAACTCTTAGATTTTTAATCAGTCTCACAATCACTGAAAACCTTCAAATGCGCCTCATGGATGTAGTCACAGCTTATTTGTATGGATCACTTGATAATGATATCTATATGAAAGTCCCTGAAGGATTAAAAATGCCTGAAGCATTGAAATCAAAACCTCGAGAAATGTATTCTATAAAGTTAAAAAGATCTTTATATGGACTAAAACAGTCGGGTCGAATGTGGTATAATCGACTCAGTGAATATCTTGTAAAAGAAGGATACAAATCTGATGTAATTAGTCCATGTGTTTTTATTAAAAGATCAATTTCAGATTTTACAATTATTGCAGTATATGTTGATAATTTAAATATTATTGGGTCTCCTGAAGAGATCGAAAAGGCTGCAAAATTATTAAAGAAAGAATTTGAAATGAAAGATCTTGGTGTAACAAAATTATGTCTCGGCCTGCAGATCGAGCATTTGTGTAATGATATTTTTGTCCATCAATCAAACTATATCCAGAAGATGTTAAAACGTTTTAATATGGACAAAGCTCATCCTCTAAGTACACCAATGGTTGTCCGATCACTTGATATAAAAAAGGATCCTTATCGTCCCCGAGAAAAGAATGAAAAAATTCTTGGTCCAGAAGTACCATACTTAAGTGCAATTGGGGCTTTGATTTATTTTGCTAATAATACGAGACCTGATATTGCTTTTTCTATAAACCTACTAGCAATATATAGTTCTGATCCAACACGCCGACATTGGAACGGAATTAAACATGTATTTCGTTACCTTTGTGGGACACGTGATATGAGACTATTTTATCAAAAAGATACAAAGTCCAAATTAGTTGGGTATGCAGATGCAGGCTATTTATCAGATCCGCATAAAGCTCGATCACAATCCGGGTATGTGTTTACATATGGCGGTACTGCAATTTCATGGCGATCGACAAAACAGACACTGACGGCAACATCATCAAATCATGCCGAATTAATAGCTCTATATGATGCTGGTCGAGAATGTGTCTGGTTAAGATCAATGATCCAACACATCCAGGAGGAATGCGGGCTTGAGTCAATCAAAGGGAGCCCGACAGTACTATATGAAGATAATGCAGCTTGCATTGCTCAGATCAAAGAATGATATATTAAAGGTGACAGAACCAAGCACATCTCGCCAAAATTCTTCTCAACTCATGATCTACAAAAGGATGGCCTGATAGATGTTTGTCAAATCAGATCAAGCGACAATTTGGCAGACCTATTTACAAAGTCATTGCCAAGAAAAGTTTTTGAGCAACTTTCACAGAAGATCGGCATCCGTCGCTTAAAAGATGTACATTAAAATGAGGGGGAGTATTATACACGCTGCACTCTTTTTTCCTTCACTAAGTTTTGTCCCACTGGGTTTTCTTAGTAAGGTTTTTAATGAGGCAGCATAACTGATCCGGAAGTATCAGTTAATTCAAATTAGTCCTGAAGTACCAAATTAATATTTGTCCTGCAGTACAATATTAATAGTGTATAATATAAGGTAAAATGTCTAGGGGGGAGTGTTATGAAATAATAAATATAGACATTTCACCTTCTCCATCTCATCCACTTTCTATTAGATTTAATTATGTATTAACTCTCTTGTAATTGTATGGTTTTTTATTTTCTTTCTTTAACCTATAAATAGAGGTTTGTAAGAGATTGAGGATGACACTTAGATGGTGATATAATAAAGAAATAAGATTTAGCCTCTCCCCAATTTTGTTTTTGTCTTGTTTTATAACAGATGTATGTTTATTCAATGTAGTTGAGCGCAATTCCTGCCGCATTTTTTATCTGTAAATGGACCCAATGGGCCGGGTAGAGACGGACGAAGACTTGTACATATGGTAAATTCGGCCCATTATAAGCGATAACAGATGAACAAATTGAAATTGGGATTATGGGGTCTGACATCAGGTGAAAGTGTGGCTAAATGTATTTTGGTGATTATGGGAACTATTGGGAAGGAAATTGTAAGTTTATACGAAGACAGATGTCGTATATATATAGTCATAATGGATTGATATTTGATGATTAATGATTCATGCACAGATTATTCAAGCATGAACCAAATAAAGGAAAGATATTGTAAATTTCCCTTGCTGCTCCTAGACAAGAACAAGAGCAAACTGTGAAGCGCCACCCAATTAGTTTCGGAGCCTCCTTCCAAGTGCACGGTACGGTTAATCTAATTTTAATTTACAGATTATATCGTAAATATTGATAGTTGAACAAATATCCTACGCAATTGCTTGCTTAATCTAACACGACAAAAACTTTCTACTCCGGTCCTACTGTCAGTATTTCCTATTTCCTATCCTATCGTGTTGAATAACTCTGAGTCGAGTCAAAATAATTTTCATCCCTATTTATATTAGAATTCAGATCCAGTGGAGTACCTTATCGTGTAGAATAAGATATGCATCGATCATCCTTTTTAATTTAGCACCAATCTTAAAACAGTCGTCTATATACCGAAATTATTTTGATTTGTCTGAGAGCTCATTCTACTGTACAGTACCTCAGAAAATATGCTTCCATTTTTTTTTCTTTTTCTTTTCTTGAAATGCTTGATTGAGACTACCAAGTTATATAAAATAAATGTATTTACATCACATACTTGCACCACATAAAAAATCTCTATGCTCATAAACTCAGGTATCTCTCAACAAAACTATGCTCTTTTTTTACACCGGTGCAAAACCGTTTCCTTAGTGTCATCCCCTCAATAATCTTACTAGTTAGTGGGGAACTGATTTAAGAAAAAATATGCTTTCATTGTAATGTGGGAGGCTGATTTAAGAATCGTGTCAGACTAAAACAGACGATATAAATTTCTTTCGACGCAGTTACTGTGGTAGTCCTCGCCACGAGTTCGAATCTCCTAAAGTAACTCAAAATTTTGAGTATGGATCCGCATCTTCCAATCAATTTTGACACGAATATTAAAAGAGTCCCCATTTTTTTTTCCTCAATTTGTTCATATTATTAATGCGCCTAATTATTTAAAAGCCACCGAGAGAGCTGGATCCAAGATTCTTAATTGTTTCCTGCCAACTGTACTGCCTTGTGCACACGCTTCTTCTTGTCCCTCTCAATCGAGATGTCCATGTGCAAAATTTAAAAAATATATACTAATTATTGCACAGAGTTGCTATAAAATATTTTTGGAGCTAAAAAATTGAAAAGTTGAAAACAAAGAAAAAAGAAATTAGTACATGTTCAGATGTTCATTTTATTATATCAGAAGCTTACGCTGCATTACGTTTTGGGCTTCTTCTTCTCTCTTTTTTTTTTTTTTTTAAGGCCCCACCACATGCTTACACTGATTGACTAAAATTAAGATATATAATTTAAGAGTATAAATTTTGTTACGAAACCCTGTATTTTTATTTATTTCGTAATTGCAAGTATCTGCCTGGTGTGTGTATTTTGTCAGCGTCCAGGGATCTTTTTGTAAATTTGAATTATTTAATGCAGTGTGTTGACTGTTGAAATTGAAGGATCAATAGAAAAGAAGCAGAAACATCAGGAAACTGTGCCCATCAAAGTGAAATAATCTTTATTGAATCCAATAATTAAGAAGTCCTAGAAAAATATTTAATATCATATGAGATTTACTTTTTTATTAAATGAAAAGGACTCACAAATTTTATATTCATATAGTGTTCTAAAAATTTAATCTTGTAATCTCAATCCCTTCGAAGTCACTCGCAACTTAAATCTTCGTGATTTAGATCATCTGTTTAACAAAAAACAGTATAAAAATAAACCATAAGTACTTAGTGTATAACAAATAATTGCTTAAGAATGATGATCCAATTAGATCTCAGTTTTTATCTTATGTGAGTTTTGATTAAGTTTAATGGATTCAACTAACCAGGACAACATAACACTTGATAATTCATTTTGGAAAAAATATACTTGTATTTTCCCACTAAAGTTGCGATATTTCTTTCTAAATATTTACATATCAATTATAAAAAATAATGTATTGACAATGAGATTCGTTTGAAAATTATAATAATTGATAAAACTATTATGAAAACTTAAATAATAGCATTGTAAATATATTATCCGTAGTTAAGATAGTATGTATATCAAATTTGGTACATTTTTAGAATTTATTGGTTATCATTAGATAGCCGATAAAATAAATCGTTAATTCTTGAAATATCTTAATAATTGACTAAAATTTCAAATTAAGCTCAATTTAATATACAATATATCAAAATTTAAAGAATACGTGTGTAATTGATTTATATTATAATAAACACACAATTTATTCTAATAATTTAATATTTTATGAGGTCATACGTGCAAAATGTACAATCGTAAATACCAAAGCTTAGCTTCCTAATTGTAACAAAAAATGACTAAATGGGTAAGTAAGAAAGAAAATTAAAATTTGAAATAAACAATTGCAGGGGAACAAGAACAACTGCGCCGCTCAGTATAAATAAATTAATCCCCCGTTGGAATATGGAATATTGAATATTGAATATTGAATATTGTTTTGCAAAATATCTGGTGGATTGGATTAGTAGCAAAGACTAAAGAGTAAAGAGTCCCGGATGGATCAAGGAAACCTCCCGCGTGCTCACCAATGCCACCCAATGAAACATCGACACGTGTGATGAACAGGGATGTGGGTCCCACACACCACGTGGGGTACGAACGATACCTCAACATCCTCAAAGCATCAATCAAGATCTCCTATGGGCTATGGCTTAATGGCTATGATCCATAATCCATTACTTTTCTTTCTATCGTGGAAACATGCAAATGCGTTCATACATTACGCTTTGACAAATTCCCCCCACTCCGAACGGTGTAAACATAAAAAGGGTTTAAACAATTCATCCAAAATGTCAAAAGCTCGGTACATTTCAGAACAAATCAGGATTTAGATTCCTACATAATATTGTTAGAAATGATTCAACATGGTTTTCAATTTACGTCGGCAGCCATTCTATGATGGCAAAAGTGGTCTGGAAAGGAAAAAAAAAAAAGGATGACCAACATAAAATTTTTGTTCTCACCTAATTAAAGTTTTGAAATCTCATTGTAGGGCATTTTAAACATAATAGATAACAATATTGAGCAAAACTAGAGTGTGATGTGCTCCCAAGAGGAGTTGGGGAGAACATCTCCAAAAGACTATTGGATTGACTTTATATTACGAATCCAAATCGTTCAAATTCATGTGCTTCGTGAGTGATGCATGTACATGTAAAAAATTTAAAGTTTCGAATTTATTTAGCACATGATCAAACGGTCAAAAAAATAATAAAAATGAATACATAAAACAATTAAAAAATTAACTTATAAAATGTTCATTGTTTTGACCGCTTGACCAGGTGCTAATGAATATAAACTTTAAATTTTTTGCATGTACATGCATCACTCACGAAATACATAGATTTCAACGATTTGAATTCATTGTTCGAAGTCAATCTGATAGTTTTTTGGAGATATACTCACCAACCACTATTGATAAGCACATCACATCCTAGTTTTACTCAACAATATTTGTAGACTTAAGAGTCTTAGACTATAAATTATTGTTTATGTAACTTTTTACGTATTTAAAATACACACTTATCTGATCCGGAATTCAAATAGTTGTTAACAATTGTTATAACACTTATACGATTAAGGAAAGTTATGGCTCGTGAGTCCGAAATTTAGATAAAAATTATTTATAGATTAATTTTATAGATATTAGATGAATATAAGTAGACTAGATATTTATCTTCCTTAACAAAACAAAACAAAAAATACCATATGTACTCTTTTTTTTCTAAGGAAAGAAGACGCAACTCTTTTCGAGTGATGGATTAAAGAGAGAAAATAATGTGCTATGAACTTACTATCAAAAGTACAGATCAACCTATTTATTATTGGGTCCGCTAGTATGATATAGTTGTCAAATGATACTAATTGTAAAATTTATTTGATAAACTTCAAATGATAAATTCAAACTGATTTATTTTATGAGTTATGTGCTTATGTGTAAATTTTTTTTTTCAAGTTATTTTAGTACCAAGTCAAGCAGTCAAAAATATCGAAAATGAATTAAAAGCTCCCATATTTGACCGCTTGACTTGATATTAAATAAATTAAAAAAATAATAATGTTTGCATATAAACTCACAACTAACAAAGTAAATCAATTTGAATTCAATGTTCAAAATTAATTTGATAGGTTTTAGAATTAGTGGTATATAAAGTGAAATAACACTAATATCATACTAGCCAAACTTTCTATTGTTTCATGAGAAATATTGAAAAAAAAAACAGGATCATAGGAACAAAAGTTAATTGAATCAGACCTCTATAATTTTTCTTCCCTTGACTAATGAAAATTTAATTCTTGTGAGTAATGATTGTTGAGTATTTTACGTATAGAGTTTTTGCTATAACTTTGTACTCTTTTACTTTTAAATTTATAAACCTAAATACTTAAGTGTTGGTCGGTTACAAGTGCACAACCTATCCTTGTAGTATAAAAGGTGTCGATTCTTGGGATAAAGGGAGATTTTAGTTTAAACTATAATGATTAAATTTGAGAATTTGGTTTGATTGGAAGTTTGTTTTAATGTTTAATTTCTAAAATCCTAAATTGGTGGGTTCAATATCCAAGGAGTTGAAGGTTTAAACAACTAAAATAAAGAAAGAGTAAAGTGAAACTAGGGTTTGATCAAAGTTTGGAGAATCTAGAGACTTTCGGTCTACAATCCCTTGTTAATTCTATCTATTCGGTTTGTTTAAATTTATGTTTGATATGACGAGATTTCCAACCTAATATGTTAAGAATGGTCACTTTTGTGAATTAATAACGTGCCTAGATAATTCGGACTTCACGATTAAGTCCCTCGCCCTAGCTATCTAGGTTATGAAGCTCTTGTTAGTCTATCATCTCCTTAGATATCGGTACTTCACGGTTAGGTCCCTCGTGCCAATATCCAATTCGATTCTAGATGTCCTAATTTAGAGTTTGACTTCACCGTTAAGTCCTTCACCAAAATCTTAACTTTAATTTATGTAGTTCCAGCTTAGATTAAAAGATGGTTAGTTCATAATCTAAATCCTAATGACTTTGTGACATAATTGGTACCGTCCTATATGATCCTAGCAACCTTGGAGTCTAAAAGACCTAAAGCTGGATAACTACAATTCAAGTACAAATTATGAGAACCACAAAGAATAAATCACAGAAATTAACAATCAAATCCTATTAAACAATCATAATAAAAACAAATACCAAGTAAGATAAAATTAAACAAGTTCATGCATTGATCTAAATCCTTAGAAATGAAGTTAGTCTCTCATGAAAATGCAAAACTTACACAGAAAATTCATTACAAAATGGCTAAAACAAAGAGAAATTTAAAGAGAAATGATTACAACCCTTATAACAATGAAGAACTCTTGCTTAGCTTCTTTGTGCTCTGAGAATTCTGCTCTTCTTCTCCAAATCTCAGCTCTTAATTTCACCTTAGCTTTAATGAAAGAGATATGGAAGATGGATTGATGGATGGATCAATCGTTCTTGAATGATCAATATGAGCAGAATTCTCTCTTAAATAGCCTATTTTACACCCTAAAAACGTGGGGAGCAGTTAAAAACTTGTCCCACACATTTTCTATAATTATAATCACTAAACTTGGCCAACAGGACATGATCTGACTTTCCAAAAATAGCGAAACTGCATTTTTTGTCATAATGCGGCTAAAAGTGCGTCCGTACTAGATTATATATTCCGAATTTAGATTTTCTTCCTTCATGAAAGTTGTGGATATTCTCGTTAGCTTCCAAAAAGTGGTCATATGCTCAAAATGGAGTTCATATGACAAAGTTATGACCAAAATACGAAACATATATCGGAAGCTGGAATTTCAGCCGAGCTGAGTGCGTCCGCATTGGGCTCTAGGAATGCCGCATTTTGGCCTTTTTTGCTATTTTCTGCAATTTAAAGTAAGCAAACGCAGTAACTTGATTCCAGGTTTAATTTATGACTTTTATATATCAAAATACAAGATATTTAGAGTATTTTCAGGATAAAATCTAGATCAAACATGTGTAAATGTGTATATATTTTATGCCTATCAATGATATTGTCGAACATGTTCTAAAATTTTTCTCCACTGTCAGTTTTTCAAAGAAAAAAAAATGTCTCTAACTATTAAGATATAGATATGAGTACAAGGGATATCAACATTTACAATAATAAAATATTATCATTCTATATGTTCAAGTCAATGATTATTTGCTGATTAATAAGTCAAAGTTGACCACACTTAACCAGACTTGAGTTTGATCAGGACTCAATAGTGACAATATGCTCATTTTTTCCGGAAAGTTGGCTAAAAAATTGGAAGTGATTAAAAATTTCAACCCTCACCTCACCTTAGACAATTATATACTACGTTTTTATAATCAATATAGTTACTATTGCAACTGTTTATGTTTTGTTTTTCAAGAATCAACTTTTTATCAACTGACAGAGATGAAATTTTTCGTGTATGAGGTCGTAAGCTCGACACCTAGATGATTTTTTTTATATAAATACTAAATAGTTTGATGACTTGATATTCAATCTTTACTTAAAAACGTTTTTATTTTTTATCTGACAATTATGATGATTTCATAATACTAAATCATCCACATCAGTATAATTAAGAAGAAATAAAAATTAGGTTAATTTTAATTTCTAAACTCCTACCCTCATGTAACTAAGTTTAAATTATTTTTAATAGAAACGACGAGAGTCAATCAAAATAATTAAAAAAAACGATTTTTTTAAAAGAAATATTATAAAATAAAAATCATGCCACTTTTTTAGGAATAAAAATGAAATGGCCATGGCCGATGGGAGATGATCCAATCATCATTGAGAAGAAGAAATAAAATAACTCTAGGACCAAATGGAGCACTGGAGCTAGAGGTTTTGCTAAAACAACTTCTACTTATTACACTGCTCTGCACGGGTTGCTGGGTTGTGGGACAAATCTTTTGGAAATCGGACTCAAATCAGCTGATATAATATTCGGAACCGGAGGTGGAGCTGTTTGATTTATTTCATAATTTGTGTGCATTCAATTTACACAAATATTGAAACAGCTCGCTCAAATTATGAAACGAATCAGATGGTTATAAACAGATATCAGACTGATTTGAATCCGAATTATGAAACGCTTCCATTGCTGGGAGTTGCTACAAGGCAAATTATATGAATTCATGGCCTTCATCCATAATCCATTCATCAAAATTGGTTTTTCAACTAGTCACGCGTGCGGCTATATATGTACCAGTTTATCTCACCAAGAAAAATAAATAATTCCTTCGTCAGTTTATCTGACCTGTGTTTGATAATTATACCTTAATCAGGGGTAAAATTAGAAAAAAAAATATAGATTAAGAAACTAAGATGTAAAATGCATGTATAATAATGTGATCAGTAGAATTTAAACTCAAATTTCCAAAACTACAAAATAGAATTATAATCATTATAGCATGATTCTAGCTTCTAACCCCCCTCTTATCATGATTTTGGAAATAGCAACTACAAACACTCATTTAATATTTTATAAGAAAACTAAATTATATAAAAATAAAAATAAAAAATTAAACAAAAATTTAATACATAATTTAAAATTTTAAAATTACGGTGATGATCAAGTATCCTTGTCAGGCCGAACCAAGCCAATTACGAACTAAGTCAAATTAGCTCACCAACAATCCATTTGTGCTATAAAATGTGCACAGACCAATGACTTTCCTTAATTTATTTTGAGGGTAAAACGAGAAGTTAATTTTATATTCTTCTTACAATGAACATTATTCTCTTCCGATGGACACAAAAAAAGTATAAAAAATGTAAATTAACTAGATATTTTCTTACAACAAATCAAAGAGCCAATTGAATTGATACTAATCGAGATGAGACAAGCTTAAATTATAATCGGAGGAATTAATTACGAGTTTTATTCCGGGCCGATCCGACATATGTGAAATTGAAATTAGCGCGCAGTATTGGATAGGACATAGTGACAATATAGGAGCCGAGCAGGACTCAGGAGAGGCAACGGTTAGTGGTTAAAACACTGACAACCTGACAAGTGACAATTAAGATTATGACTAAACCTTAGACACTCCGTACAGAGTAACAGAAATTATAATACGCTACGCCGGTGAAGTGAAATTCCTTTGAGAGATTCCTCACCACCAGTCACCACCATCCACTGACCCGTCTATTCTCTAATTTATCATAAACTGGAGATCTCCCTATAAAGCATCAGCTTAAACAGGATGTCTCCATTTCTTTTATACTGGAGAAGTTCCAGATGCTAATTTTGTTTTCTGGTCTGATTTCTTTGTGAAATGAAATCAGAACTCACGAGTTCATAGTTGATAGTTGATACCCCGGTCAAACCAAGGACCAAAGACTCTCTGCCAACCTCTGCTGTTTGTCTCCTGCTTAAACTCACTCGTGTATATACTGCGTGATTAGTCTTTTAAATCCTTTTTCTCTCGTTCATTAATCTCGACGTTACCACCCAATGCCATGGTTGATGGTACAGAATAAAATCGAGGGTATTTGGGTCAATTTACCTTTCAGCCCCCACCCCCACCCCAAACCCTCCTCAAAAGACGAGTTCAGGAACAACAGAGAGATTCAGCACATGGGAATTTTTCCAAGACTCGGTCTGTAATTAATTACGTAGGCCATATTAAATTAATCATTACAAGTTATATTGGTATGAAAGTAATTATTGAAATGTGGTATATGAAATATCTCATTTGGGAGTACTTAGGTGCTATCAAAAATTTATTGTATAAATTTCAAATTTTAATTTAAGTAGCTCAGTAAATTATTTATATAATGAACTTGTAGAATGTCAATTTTTACTGTTTTTACAATTTTTTTATGATTTATAAAAGATATAAAAAAATGACTTAAAAATAAAATAAAATTGCCAATGTTTTAGGTTTTTTTTTTTTGCCATCTTTTATAAATCATAAAAAATCCAAAAATAATAAAAATTGGTATTCTACAAGTTCATTATATTACTAATTTATTGAGCTACTTAGATCGAAGTTTGAAATTTATTAGATATATTTTTGAAGTCGTAGCACAAAAGATCTTGTGCTATCCATAGTACCTAAGCCTTACTCCTTATTTGGTAAAAGTATTTTGTAATATTCTTTTGATGTTTCTATTAAGTGCTAAATTACACTATTTTTTAAAAATAAGCTTTTGCCATAATTTAATTTCTAAATAAAAAAAATGAAACAACTCATTTGTTAATAATATCTTACTATATCTCTTCTTTATTGATGAATTCATTGAAAGCCCTTTATTTAGTTTTAAATTAAAACTACGTATTTTTAATACATCATATTGTATAGTTTAACATATAATATTGTTAAACTTTTACCGCGTCTTTGGTAGCTCACGCACTTTAAATTATGGTATGTATTAGCTAATGAATTCAGATTTTGCTATTTTTTTTGTTGATATGAATATTTATAAATAATAATTTGCATCACATTAAATCATAGGGACAAAATGATAATCAAGTACCACTTAATATGATTTCACAATAAACCTATTATTATATAATATAAACTTAGTCTACATACTTTAACCTCGTATAGATATACTAATATATAATCTATGTAGACAAAACAACTCCAATATATATATACAGGGAGGAGGGATCAAGTTACAATAAAGTTACAATAACGATTTTTTTTTAAAGTTCAAATCGTCGATCCAAACCGTTTAACATAATTATCTAAATAAAATGTGCTTCTAGATCAAATTTTACACTTTTATGAATTTTTTTACTATTTATTAAGTATTTTACAAAAACTAGTCAAATTCAGATAATTGAATTTTGTACACATCTTAATAAATAGTAAACAAATTTTAAAAAAATGTAAAATTTGATATCGAAGCATATTTTATTTAGATAATCATATTGAACGGTTTGGATCGATAATTTGAACTTTGATAATGAAAAAAAAACCGTTGTTCTAACTTTGTTGTAACTTGATCTCTCCTCATATATAGGAGTTGGCTAAGGTGCTACACGTAGCATAGTCCTCTGTGCAACGACTTAATATTTGAGTTTCCAAAATCCTAACGACCGATCCAAACCGTAACATGATCTCCATATGAATATGCACTTGCAAACCAAATTTTATACTTTTTTAGAATTTTTTTACTATTTTTTTAGATAGGTACAAAATCACTTAATCTGAATGGTATAGAATTTTCAGATCAAGTGATTTTCTACCTATCTAAAAAAATAGTAAAAATATTCTAAAAAAATATAAAATTTGGTTCTGTAAGTACATATTTATATGGAGATCATGTTGAACGGTTAGGATCGACCGTTAGAATTTTGAAAACTCAAATTTTCAAATATTAGCAATTTTCTATATATATGTGTGTGTGTGTGTGTGTGTGCAGAGAGAGATGCTATGGTGAGTTGTGAAGTAGGATGTTATTTTTACTTCACGCTCATATTTTTATTTTGAAAATTCAAACAACCGATCTGAACCGCTCAACATGTTCTCCATATTGAAATGTGCTTGGAGACCAAATTTTACATTTTTTGAATTTTTTTTACTATTTATTAAGCCACTTTGAAAATCGCTGATCCAACGGTCCAGAAAAATTTACTGTTTTTTACTGTTCATCCGGATCTGCGATTTTCAAAGTGGCTTAATAAATAGTTAAAAAATTCAAAAAAAATATAAAATTTAGTCTCCAAGCACATTTCAATATGGAGAAAATGTTGAGCGGTTCAGATCGGTTGTTTAGATTTTCAAATTGAAATACGAGCGTGTTGTTTTACTTCAACTCACCATAGCCCACCTCTCTATCTCTCTCTCTCTCTCTGTCTCTCTCTCTCTCTATATATATAAATGGAGCGAAGCTAGAGTGTAATGTGCTCCCAAAGAGGATTTGGTGAACACAACTCCAAAAAATATATTGGACTGACTTCAAAACGACAAATCCAAACTGTTTCAAATCAATCTATTTCATTAGCGATGTATGTACATGCAAAATTTTGAAAGTTTCGAATTCGTTCAGTACAAGATTAAGCGGTAAAACAAATGATAAAAAGTAAATACATAAAACAACTTATAAAAAGTTATTTTTTTGACCGCTTGACGTTGTACTAAATAAATTCTAAACTTCTAAAGTTTTCATGTAAATGCATCACTCATAAAGTAGATAGATTTTAACGGTTTGAATTCGTCGTTTGAAGTCAATCCGATAGTTTTTTAGAGAGTTGTGCTTATTAGATCTTCTTGGTAAACACATCACACTGAGTTTTGCTCATAAAAATAATAACAAAGCTACATTTGCTATAATAGAAGCACGATTCTAGTTAATTATTTAGAGTTTCCAAAAATATTTTTTATCGATGTTTTAAATTTTTTGTTGATATAACTTTTTTTCTTATACTATCAAAGTAGAAAGTTACATTTTCTTATCAAGTTTATGTCCTATGTTATTCACGTTGTTATTTTTGTCTGAATTTTATTTTTTATCAACTAAAAAAATTTAGAAGTTATGGAAAGGCCTGATCTATTTGAACCTTGTTCTACTCTTGTGCAAATTCATATTACTTAAGCCCTAAGGTGACAAAATATTTCTTTTTAGATTTAGATTGTTATTGAACAAATATTAAAAATACCTATGCATTTCATCGGATTTGAATCTGTTGCTTGCCAAACTGGCAAGCAGAATTCTGCTTTTCCAAATATAATTGTTTAATTTTTATGCACGAACTCCAACACATATGAATATGAATGGTTTGATTTAAAAAAAACAGGATTCTTCTTGTCAATTTGACGACTAAATTAGTCTGAATTCTGATCAATCGGTCCAGATATAAACAGAAGTGTTATGTTATTGTTAGCTCAGAGCTGGATATGGACTTCTCTTTTGCTTATTAATTTGAACACATATATATATAATATAACTCACCTCATGACTCATGTAAGAATGAATCCTTATGACTTACGAGTTACGAGTGATGGTAGAAAATATGAGTCTCCCCGTCGGAGAGTAAGAATTAAGTGGAAGAACATGTGTAGATGAGTAGATGGGATTGAGCAGCGGGGGCCATACGGTCTGGCACAAAAGAGAATCTATCCAATCTCGTCGCAATAAAGTATAGTACTCTCCTCGTGAGCTCTCCTCTCCTAGCCTCCCTCCTCTAGTCCTCTGTCCAAAAAGCAATCACACACTATACCACTATTGTATTTTAGTCCACACCATCTCCCACCCATAAAGAGAAAAAAAAAAGCAAAGGGAAGGAACTACGAAGGGCGAAGGCAGCAAAGGGAAGGGCTCTCTCTCCAACTCACGGCTTGGAAGAAATTAAAAGGGATGACGTCAGGGAGCGGAGGAGGAGGAGGAGGAGGAGGAGGAGGAGGAGGCGGAGCAGTTGGAGTTGGTGGAGGAAGGATGCCTACCTGGAAGGAGAGGGAGAACAACAAGAGGAGGGAGAGGAGGCGGCGAGCCATTGCGGCGAAGATATTCTCTGGACTGAGAGCGCTGGGGAACTACAAGTTGCCTAAGCACTGCGACAACAACGAGGTCCTTAAAGCGCTCTGCCGCGAGGCCGGGTGGGTCGTGGAGGACGACGGCACCACCTACCGCAAGGTACTTCACCTCAAACCCTGTAATTCAATCAGATCTCATCTCTCTATCCGTCTTTTGCCCCCCCTTCTCTGTTTCTATTTTGGTTTGTTTCCTTTTGCCTTGCTTTCGGTTTCGGAGGGACTTCTCTTGCTATTTCTTCTTTGTAATTTGTTACTCGTCTTTTAGATCTTTGGAGATTGGGTGGTGGAGCTCCGGAGAGACTCGCGATTTAGGATTTGATTTGTCTGTTTCTCTATTAACAAGTGCAATTAATTATCTCTCTATTTATTTATTTTTGTTGCTGGGGAATTAACTAATCAGGCCAGTGTAGTAGTATCTTCAAAAGGAATCATATGAGCCTAGTTTGGTACACGGCTGGTTGTTTATAGTAATTTGGAGTAGATGTGTTTTTATTTTGACCTTTCTCAAATTGGGAATATTTTTTAGTCGATGATCGATCTGAGTATTTTGGTAATTGATTGGAGCTAATTTACTCTGGCTGTGCCTGTGGTAGTGTGGTGGAAGTTAAATTCATTGATCTGAGGATTTAATTATTCTATAATAATAAATCAATTCCTAGGAGGAGGCTTTTCAAGGATTGCATAATTCGATTATTTAGGAAAGAACTAATTGCAATGTTTGTAGATCTGCTATCCACATTTTTCAATTCCTAGAAGTAGAAGGCTTTTATTTTATTGGACATTTAATTTCCCCTGGATTAAGCTTGATAAGGTTCTCTGTGATCAAATAGTACAAGGAAACAAAAAGACCATGATTTTTTCTCTTTTCCTTTTGACTGCTTTCTCTTTTGGAGGTGGTCTTTCGTTCATTACCTTTCCTTTATTTCAATCGGCCAATCCCATGATGAGTATCTTTTCAATAGTTGTATGTTGAAATTAATAAGTCTTTGCTGTCCAACTTTTTGTGCCTATTATTTTGCTTTTCCTGTTTCAACATGTATCCCACTGATCTATTATAACTTATAAGCATTTGGCAAGTGGTTGTGGTTTCTCCCCTTTCATGATGTTAGACTTTAAACAGAAAAATTAAAGCAGCAGCATTTAAGTAACCAAACCTACAAATACTAGGTCACTGCCACTGGACATAATAAAAAGTTTATTAGTACTGGTGTAAAGAACTCAAGGCTACCAATGTATAGAGACATTCACATACTGTTTGTTTCTGTGCATATAATATATAATAAACTTGTAGAAATGTACCCAAAAATCAGTGAATTTGAGCATTAATTTGTTTCCAATTTTAATTTCATTTAATTACAGGGATGCAAGCCACCTACAGCACCATCGGAGGCTGCACTTGCGGGTTTAGCCTCAACAAACATGAGCCCATGTTCTTCATCTCAACTTCTTAGTGCTCCTTCATCGGCCTTTGTCAGCCCGGTACCTTCCTACCATGCAAGCCCTTCTTCCTCTTCCTTTCCCAGTCCGACCCGCAATGAAAATGCTAACCCTAGCCCTAATTATAACAACCCTGCTGCCGTCAACCCATCATACCTTCTTCCATTCCTCCGGAATCTTCCTAACCTCCCAGCTCTCCGTATCTCCAATAGTGCACCCGTGACGCCTCCTCTCTCCTCCCCAACTTCTTCGCGGCCCACTAAAGTGCGCAAGCCGGAGTGGGAGCCAGATCCCTTTAGACACCCCTTTTTTGCTGTCTCAGCCCCTGCAAGCCCAACACGGGCCCGGCAACACCGGCACCCTGACACGATACCGGAATGTGATGAGTCTGACGTCTCGACAGTTGATTCAGGTCGGTGGATTAGCTTCCAACATACAGCACCTGCTTCACCTACCTTCAACCTGGTCAACCCCGGTGTGGTTAGTACCGGTACAGAGATGGTTACTGGTACAGCTGTTGGTCAAGATTTTGAGTTTGAGAAAGGAAAGGTAACCCCATGGGAGGGAGAGAGGATTCATGAGGTAGCTGTTGAGGATCTCGAGCTGAAGCTTTAGGATATGTAAACGGTAAAAACAGAATGCAAGATTTATTGAGGGTTAACCGATAGAAAAGTTTGTGACAATTTGAAGGGTTAATTTGAGATAAGTCTGTTTCTTGTTCATTCTGTATTTTCTCATGTCAATCAATTTTTTTACCTAGGTCTAGTAATGATGGATGAACACAGATTGGAATTTTCTTTATTCATTGCTTCAGGTTAGATAATTTATTTCATTCTTCAGTTTTAAATTAGTTGCATCATTGCTTCAGGTATTGAGTAGCGATGTATCAGTTCCCTATTCAAATTGTTATTGTACTGTCTCCGCATTCAATTGTAAAGACGAGAATGTTTCGATAGAAAAAAATAAAAATAAAGTGTGAATTCATTGGGTGAGCGTTAAATACAGAAATGCATGCCTTGTAATCAGAAATGTAACCTACTATTTGATTTGATCCAAGCAAAATTTGTAGTTTGTACTACCACCCATATCAGTACTACTACTACCCACCAGGACAATTTGAAGGGTTTCCTTTCAATCTTGCCTTTTAAATTCTAGTTTTGATTATATATTTTTTTTCAAATATAAAAAAATTCCGGCTGTCACCAGTGCACGTTAAAATAGGAGACAAAATATCTTTATTCAATCATATATCACTCCCTAGCAACCCAAAATTGACAAGCTGGTGCCATAATTCTATATAAAAATTCGCTTGTGTCACCAAGCATGGCAAAAATAAAAAAACCTAGCAGTCATGTCAAAGTCTAACGAACGAACCATTTTACATTTGGAACCATACCGACACATTCTTTCGGCCTCCATAAATGTCTTTGTAGTTCCATTCCTGCCCACGTGAGATAACTGCCCATATGGTCATATAGGTCCCACTTCAAAACATTATAACGAAACCTTGTTGGATGGAGGGGTACCGGAGAACTAAAGTTGGGTCCCGGTACATGTGAGGGGAGGTTGCTTGTCTCGGCGATGCTGGAAATAGCTCAATGATTTGAATTTGATGCTTCATTCTACCAAATCATGTACATGTACATGTACATGGAATGGAACCAATCCCAATCCCGTTTGGTTTTTGGATCATGGTCCCTAATTATGAAAGGCTCCTACCAACTTGTAGTTGTAGTTGTAGGCCTGACTCGAATAACTAACTTAGACTCTGCTTCGTACGTAAGAGAACACGAGGGAAAGGAAAGAGAGGGAGGGAAGACACTCGGTTACTTGTTTCGAAATGATAAAATCACAAGGGGATGAGAAGAGCCAAGTTGAAATAAATGTATAATTTTAACTATTTTTATCACCGATTCTCATCCCAAATCAGGGTGCAGAGGTTCTGACTTTTGTACGCTGTTCTCTTCACCTCTCCTTCCTTCCATTTTCTTTGTAAGTTCCACTCTCAAGCGTAATCTTTAGTGCAGTAGACAAGTGATAGTGAAATCACTGTATTACTTTATCAATTTTTCTCACCAATTCTCACTACCAAATCAAGGTATAAAGGAAGTTACTTCTTTACGCTGTCTTCTTCGTCTCTCTTTACTCTTTTTTTTTTTTAACACGCTATGGCCTATGGCGCTATGCTCTGGAACAAGTTTTAGTGTAGCAGAACCAACGGACAAGCAGATTAGTTTTTATTACCACGGGTGTCTAGCTTGTTCTGTTGTTTGTCTATTATTGTTTCATACTCATGAATGTATTATATATATATATATATATATATATATATGAAAAGTTGGTGATGGGTTAGTATTATATAATTCTTCTCTCAATAAATGCCCCAGTTAGTTAGCCAGGTCTTATCTATCAATTACCTTGACTTGACACAATGTACTCCATCCGTAACGAGTCAAAACAGAAAGCAAAAGGAAAAATAATAATGTTAAAGAAGTCGGATAAAAGGCTTAACATGCATGATTGGTGATGGGTAATGATGTACAATAGATTAGTCAAATGATTTGGTAATCCTCTATCTTATTAGCTGGTTAAGTTAATAATTAACTATAAAAGAAAAATTACTAGTTTTATCTCTAAGAGACATACACCTTATCTCAAATATTATTTTTTGTACATGCTTACTGCTGCCTGCTGGCAAGATTCCTACTGTTCCATTCCCCAATGACAGCATCTCTACTACGCAATACAAAAGTTAATAAAATGCTTTTGGGTGTAAAAATATCTCATCCGATATTAAATACAAAATGAATCTTGTTTTTTACTTCACCCTTTTATAATATAATTATCTTATTTGTTTACTTATTCAATAATAGAATTCAAAAAGTCCTGCATTCTTTCGGGATGTTCATTTTGGCCGAATTTTTTATTCGTAGCATTTTAAAAAATCCAAAAGTAATTTGCATTTTTTTAAATCTCAAAACCTAGCAATTAGTTTGTGTATATCTCAGGGTGACACACAGACTTAGTATGCATAATTTCGGTTTTCTTTTCTTTCTTTCTTTTTCAAAAAAAAAAGAGAAAAAGATATTTGATACTTCGAAAGTAATTAACAAAGATCGGAAACAATTCTTTACTCCTTGTTGAATCGTCTCTTGAAGAGCCTTTGCAGTTTCAAGAGAATTATTAAGGCAGTGTTCTATGCGGATTCAATTCAGATCCGTCCGAACCCAAGATATGAATCCAATTTCATCAAGAATCGAGAAAACGTCAATGCAGAATTGCAGATTCATATCCTAGTCCAATGGATTTCTACCCGCCCCACAGCGCCCCCCCCCCCACAACACACAAACGTTGCCAGTTAAAAGTGAAAAGAATGAGAATTTGGGCAGTGTATGCATCAGCGTGCACAATAAATAAACCATTCTAGATTGCCATGCTTATAAAATACAGAGCAGAGCATACCAAAGTATATTGCAAGCAATGGGCAATATATAAATAATTCATACAATTCGAAATGAGTTACATTAATAGAGTCAAGCACTGGTACTAATTGGCTCAGTAGCTTTGTTAAGCCATTCCATTTCCTTTTCATTCATATATGGAGCCAAAATCCTCTTGCAATCAGAGTGGTATGAGTTGACCCACTCAATTTCTTCTGGGCTCAACAAGGTCAAATCCATCAGCTTTGTCTGATACGGTGCCTGCATATGGTATACAAATTATTATCTACATATCAAAATAGTATCTCTTGAATTGTTTAATCAAATTACAAGTATGTGAAGAGTAAAATGAACGAAAGAAAAGAGAGGGAAAAAGAATGGTATTCTGTGTTCATGTATTCTCGACTTACCCAAGTAATATGCTCAAAGGCTAAATAACCCTTGCCGCCAAAATTGAACTTAGTATCAGCATTTTTTACTACAAGAACATTCTCCAATCTTATTCCAAAGTTCCCATCTTCGTAATAACCCGGTTCTACAAGGAAAGACAAGATAGATCATTAAGAGGTAAGAAACAATTACAATTAGATAAATAAATTATAAGTACAGACCATCTGTCACTGTCATTGATGATTGAAGTGGGACGTTGCGAGCATGAGGTCTAAAACTGATTTGATGAGGACCTGAAAAACCAAAGAGAACAAGGAGAGAAGTTATATCATACCATATGAATTATGTGACAGAAAAAAGACAAGGAGAAAATAAGTCATACCTTCGTGGACATTCAAATATGCTCCTATTCCATGGCCCGTGCCATGTCGATAATCAAGGCCACTCTTCCATAGTGGGGTACGGGCAAGAACGTCAAGAGCATGGCCTATTTAAGACCACAAGCAAGTTCATCTATTGATCGTAAATTTATGATAGAATAAGCACATTCAACTTGTGTAACTGTAATTTACCTGTAGTCCCATTAGGAAATGTAGCGCTATCCAATGCAATGTGACCTTTGAGCACCTATTTTGTAAGGCAATAAAGAGTTACTACATTTCAACAAGCTGACAAAGAAAAAAAGAAGAAGAAGAAGACAAATTCCTGTTAGATCCAAATATTCCATAAAACCCACTTACAGCAGTATAGCAAGACTTCTCATGTTGAGAAGGCTTCCCAAAATGCACGGTCCTTGTTATATCTGTCGTTCCATCCAAATACTGTAATAGCACAGTATCTTTTAAGGGCGATATCAAGGGTGTAAAATTGGTTAAATCAGAAAATATAGAGGAATAACTTAAACCTGTGCCCCAGAATCAAATAGATAGATCTTATCAGGATCAAGTTCAGCACATGTGTTTGGCTCTGGTCCATAGTGAATTATTGCCGCATTTGAGCCAACAGATGAGATGGTAGGAAAGCTCAGCCCTTTGAAGTGCTGCAATTACATGATAACAAATTAGAAAAAAAAAATTGGGAAAAATATCTTGATGGTCAGAATTAGTCATCATATTCAAGAGATTAAAACTTGTGTTTTTTTAAGGTTAGATGGCTTTTAAAACTTAAATGTTTACCTCCTGCTTTGCACGAAAACCCTCTAACTTATCACTAACGGATACCTCAGTGAGTTTCTCGTTTCTGCATAATATCAACAAATGTGAGGGTAACATAAACTGGCACACAGATAAACACCGAGGTGACAAGTTAATAATAAAACTGCAATTTACAGAGATTTTCTCTCTTGCTCTCCTTGTGGCTCGTTGAAGTAACCAGAAGCTCCATATAGTTCTTGCATCTGCACCCAAAACCAACAGAACAAGCAAAATAGAAAGAAATTGACTCAACATTCTTTTACAATTGAATTACCAATCAAAAATATTTCCATTGAAAAGGGAAGAAAGTTTAGCTAACCTTATTGTCCAACCAAACAAGATAATGCACAACAGCAGCACCATCCCTGACGTGTGCTTTTCGTAATCCATCCAGCTCTGCCGGGTTCTTCACCACATTCAAATATAAAAAGTATAAGAAGACTGAGGACATCACATAGAATAGAAGAAGAAAAACAATAAGTAAAAATTACCTTAAGGGCCTTGGCAAGAGCTAAAGGTGATTGTTGCGAGAACACCTGATCAGCAGATAGCTTTGCAAACAGTGCAAGACAGCACGAACTTGGATCGATCCATATTTTTACACTCTTCATCTCATCAGATGATTTTTCTGTATCTACCTTGGCTTTGTTTTTAGCATTTAGCTGACCGGATGCAAGCAGACTTACATCTGAATCGACCATGTTGTAGTCTCCAATTTCAATCCCATATTCACTGAAGTAAGTCTGAACCTGCTTTGAACACAAGATAAATGTAAAGAGATTAGAATGACTTTCCACTAATGATTTTTTTTGCAATTTGTTTAATTTGTAGATTTGTACATTACTAGGGGTTATATCGTATAGTTAGGCAAATTTATTAATTCTATGATTCTATCTTATCTCAAGTATATTTTTTACAAGCACCAAAGCAATGAACCATAAGTATCATGGTCATTTCGTGCCCAATAGTACCTGCTATTCAATATCTTATATGTATAAATGTAAACTGAATGATTCATCTCCATAATAAAAAATCAAGTCCTGTACAACAGACCGAACTTAAATTTAATTGAAAGAAGTACTGACCTCAGAAGAGATCTTTCTCTTATCCACATAAAAGAAAGCAGAGTCCATTGTAACTATGGCATAAGAATGAACCACTGGACAGTATGCAACATCATTTCCCCGTATGTTATAAAGCCAAGCAACCTAGTCAGAAAGAAAATCACAAAAGTATCACATGATCATCAGTTCATCACGCTCCCATGGGAAGTCCTGGAAGATCCATAACAAAAAGGCATGCTGTTGACACAAACCACTCTCTTGGAATGTTTTCTTAATAATCAATGTATCAGCTTCAGAGTGATGTACTAGAGATAAATGAGAGGAACATAGCATCCCAACTATTTCTAACTTGACCAAATTCAAAATTTCAATTGAGGTATCAACTTAAGACGACAATTTAAAAAGATAAAAGTGTCCGAAACCTCGTCAAGAGAAGAGAAGATTATCCCACAGGCATTCTCCTTCAGCAGCTTTTCTCGCAGATCTTTCAACTTATCTTGAACACTGTGTCCTGCAAATTCCAATGGCTGCACCATCACAGGCGAGACTTCAGCCACAGGTCGGTCCTTCCAAACCTCATCTACCAAGTTAGAAGAGAGCTGGAACAATTGTTGTTTCTTCCCTGAAAATGCCTTTTCATATCTCTGAGCAGTTTGTACAGACACGCACCACGGATCAATCCCAACAACTGCTTCACTTGGTAGATTCTGTAAAAGGATGACATATTATACAGAATAAGATTATATAATAAAAAGGTGCTTGTGTTGTTGTCTAAGTTCAATAATACAGAAGTAACTAAATGCCGTACAGGATGGGGAGGATACACAATGCAGTCGTATGCATCAGTGTGGTCTGGTGTTGATAACTATTACACAGTTTTATTTATTTTTCTTCCATGTGTTGTCTGTGTTTCTTCAACTAGATAGGCATGACTGAAACCTAGTTTTTTTTTTTTTATTCTCTTCTATTGTTCTGACAGATTTTCTCGAAAAATCTCATATGCAAGCAAACATAAGAACACAAAATGAGGATAATTGCTTACGTCAGCTATCCAAGTCTCAACAGTTGGATCTTCCCCGATGCGCATCAGCTTCCATCGGTCGCTCAGTTGTTGAGTAGCCTGTAGGAAGTAACGCCCATCTGTCCATAGCAGTGCCTCGTTCATTGTTATAAGAGCCAAACCTATTGACAAAACCTTTTGTTAGGATACTCAAGAAACTTGACAACACAATAATGCAGTTAAAAGTTTTGCAGTTTGGTCTGAGCCAAGTTGGGTCAGCTCATCAATTGAGCAAATTTCTCCTTCAACAAAACTTGGGGGTCCATTCGCGTAAGATTCGGCATTTGTTTACAACCAAAGCTTTATATACGGAAGCATGCATACAAGGTAGGAAAAGTAAAGAGGGCCAGTATATTAGTCTCACCGGCGCTTCCTGTAAATCCTGACACAAACTGCCTCCTTTTATCCCTCTCAGAGACATATTCACTCTGCAAAGAAGCATAAATTTATCTATCAAAACAAGTAAATCTTTCAATATGGATGTCCATTAGATGCAGCAACACATGCATACACAAAGGTTTTACTGTACTTTTACCACTTTTCATACCCTCAAAATTGCCCATGTACATGTACCGGAAATTCGTAACATATTGCACTGTTATACTAAATTGCCCATGCCCATGTTCATACTATTTGAGAAATAAATGGAAAGGATATACCAAAAAACCCAAACAAAAACAATTTATACTTAATTACTATTGCACTGTTATTATTAACCAGGAATTTTAATTTTTTAATGAAATTATTGACTAGGAATACCTAACATATCAGTTTGTTCAACAGTAACCAGAATGTGGAGAACAATCCTCTCTCTGGCGAGGAAAAGTTAGGATATCATTTTTATAAAATTTTGAGGAAATAAAGTATGTTTAAGTTGAACTTATAAATAAATTTGTAAGCATATTCATTAATTATATAAGATTTGGTACTTTCGAAGAAAAAAATAATGTAATAAAAGTTTGTTTACTTAAAGAATGGTACTCCATAGTTCTGATTATTAATTTTAAAAAATTTCAAAATGCTAAGATTCCCAGTTTTGGAAGACTCTTTTAATATGAAATTGTTACCCAAGAGACGTGCTCAAAACTGCTCAAAATATCAAACAATCTGATCAGTTATATTTTTATTTATTTTTATTTTTTTAAGCTAATTGTTATCCTACAGGATCAATTATCAAGCCTCTCGAACCATTTCATTATTGTAAAAGAAAAGAAAAGAAGACAACGACATGAAACCAAAGCACATATGTATACAGCAAAAAATCTCCAACATGGACAATGCCCAATTGGCAGTGCGGCGAGGCAATTGCAGTAAAAGATTAGATGTCATTGATTCCTTTTCTTTTTTAATTTTTTGAAATGTACGATGTGTGTTATTCAAAATCTTCAATAGCATAACTAAAGTAGGACTTTAGCCTTCTGCATTTCAGCGGAAAAGAAAAAAGCCACGACTTAAGAACTAATCATCGCTTTCATATTACATATCATCAAGCACGCACGCACGCACGCACGCACAAAATTCATGTCGGATCGGCTAAGTGAATCGTGACGCTAATTGCCCCATGAGAGAGAGAGAAGAGAACCTGGTGGTTGTCCTCAGAAGGGACGACGAGAGCGTGGAGAGGAGGTGAGTGCGCGGCCATTAGCGATCGGAGAGCATCTAGCGGGTCGGCCATGGCTGGTTTCCTTCTCTTTCGTTTTCTCAACTGTGATTGGAGCGGTGAGGCAACAAAAATAGATAACCTTGCCTTGAATAGCGTGATCTGACTCAGTGATGAGAGAATGAGAGAATGAGAGAGATCGTTTAAAACGCAACCGGTTTCAGATTTTCATCCCAATTCCCAAGTCTCAACTCCCAATATTTATGCCACTGCCCAATGCCAGGCTGATTTCATATCACCTAAGGTACCTCAAACTTTAGTTTAGATCCGGACTGTCCGATCAGCTTTAGCACAATAATTAAAGTGGCTTTCATCAAAAAAATAAATAATAATAATTATAGTGGCCCATGCATTTCCACTTCCAAATCGGATTGAGAATATTTTTATTTAGAAAATAAAAAATTAATTTGTCAAAAAATAGATTGATTGTTTTTTTTTTTTTTTCAAAAATAGCAATAATATGATAAAAAATTCAGTGTACCTCTAGGTTATCGAAAATTTGATCCGGTACACCCCTATCGCAATATCACACAAACGGGCAAACAACTACACCATTTATGCATATTTCACCCCGAATCAAATTTTCAGTGTCCCTATGGACCAAAAATTTGATTTGATACCTCCCTTTGAAAATATATATTAAACCTAATAAAAAAAAAACTAAAATAAAACATAGGTGTACCATATCTAATTTTCAATGCATCAATATATTTGATCTGGGCAACTCTTTTTCGAATCTGTTATGCAACGAGTGGTGTGGTGCTATGACAGAATGTGTATATTAACCAAATTTTCGGTCCACTTCAGGTGCACCGAACTAAATATCCGATGCTTATTGTTTTTTGAGAAGAAAAAACAATTAATTTGTTTTCTGATATTTTAATTTTTTTATTTTATAAAAAAAATTCTGAATTAGTCCGAAATTTAATCGGACGGTCCGGATTCAAACTAAAAAAATGAGTTAATTCAGATGATCCGGACTCAGTGCCAGGTTGCCAGCAGAGTAGAGATTTTCCGATATTGACATCATACTGTCTGGATGAATACATCAATGTACTATATCGTCCGGGCCGATGGGTGATTGGGCCCGAGAAATTGCTTGGCATGTTATAAGTAAACGGCAATGAAGTGGGCTGAGAAAGCACTTTTGCGCCTTGGTTGGGCCTAGACTTTTTTTTTTTTTTCTCATATTGGTGTTCTCATTGTTGAAATTAGTCAGATGAGGATTTATTAGCAATATATTAACTTGATAATTTTAGCAACATAAAAAATAATTGAGTCAGTTTGCGATATTTTGCAAGACGTAAATAGATCCCTACTATATATCTATATCTTTGTTTCTAAAATTTAAACAAATGATGATTCATTAACAATATATTAACTTAATAATTTTAACAAGATAAACAATAATTGAGCGAGGCTATGATATTTTGCAAAACGTAGATTGATATGTGCTATATATCTATATATTCATTTTCAAAATCCTAATTCGAACTGCTCAATACTTCGTATGAAATTATAATTGAAGACCAAATTTTAAAATTTTCTTAGAATGTTTTACTATTTTTAGATAGATAGAAATCACTATTTTTAGATGGTCTAAATTATTCAAATTATGTGATTTTGTACGTATGTAAAAAATAGTAAAAAATGTAAAATTTTGTCTCGCGGTACACTGTCATATGGAAATTATTTTGAACTGTTGAGATTGAGTGTTTGGATTTTAAAAACACAGATATAATTGATACATAGCACAAACTGATCTGCACTTTGCAAAATAAGTGCAAATACTGTAGCCTTTCTCAAAATAATTTATAAATTTGAAATCTAACATTTCACATTGTGATTTATGTTATACATGTATGATGCGCATGAAAATGAATTTTTTTTATAAACCATAATTAGAAAAAAGAATTTTATCAAACCAATATGATTGTTTTAAAATTTTGAAAAACCATAAGAACCGAGAGTAGAATTCGGTCTGTCTTCTCCAGACCGAAAACAAAATTCAGTCTCCATTTATTTCCAATTTTTTTTATCAATTTCCACACCTAATCACACCTAGTTTGTGTGACCGTTTGTGTTGCAAGATCAGACCAAGACCGAATTAAAATTTCGGTCCATGCTGAAATCAAAATTTTAATTCGGTCTTGGTAATTCTTTTTTTTTTTATTAATTGGTTATAAATGAAAAGTCAGTCGTCAGTTTCTTCTTCCTCTGTCTCCTTTGTCTTCTGTCGCTGCATTTGCCATTTTTGTGCCTTCTTCCCCTTCTCAAATATTCCAAATTTCGAGTGTTCTGTTTTGTACAGATCGCTCCTACATTGTGTTTTCCGCTTTAGTCTGAAGGTTGTAGTAAGTTTTTTTTTTCAATTACGTTCATATTTTAGGTTGAAAAATTAAAAATAATTTTTAGGTTGTTTGTGATTTTTTTCCAGAAAATGTCTCAAGTATTAATAAATGTGTACCATAGACGCGAAATTTCAGATGCACCGACGTGCACATTTTCTGTTTCTGACTCAACTAGTCTTGATGAGCTAAGCAGACAAATATATGTTAGTATTCGTTTGTCAATATTTAACAGGAGCGACTGGTGGAAGACGAAGAAGTGTATCTGGTGGAAGACCTTCTACATCTGCTATGTATGCAGAGGAACTTGCTACACAAGGGTCACGGAGAAGCATATCTGGTAGCCGACCTGAGGCATTTGCTAGTCAAGCAGAGGCCTCTGGTAGCCAGGCATCTGGTAGCCAATTAGCTGGTCGTTTATTGAACATAATATTCAGACGTAAGGAACGATAAATGATTTTATAAGATTATGATAGTTTGTATGGATGTTTGTACTAATGTTTATATAACATGTAATATATTGCATATGTTACCTAAAAACGTTTATTTTGAAACTGTTTTTTTTTTGGCACTTTAAATATGGCTGGCTTTAATTTTGCACTTCAAAAATACCATTACACTCACGCGCGTGAGTCCCACAGATCCAAACAAAAAAAATTCGGTCAAGACCCAAATGAATTTTCGGTCTTGCCTAGAGACCCAAATGAATTTTCGGTCTAAGCTTTACTTGAATTTTCCGTCGCACTTACTGGAAAAATTGATAACAAATTTGGAAAAATTAGGAGACTGAATTTTTTTTTTTCGGTCTAGGAAAGACAGACTAAATATTGAAACAATCATATTGTTTTTCGGTTCTTATGGTTTTTCAAAATTTTGAAACAATCATATTGGTTTGGTAAAATTGTTTTTTTTTTTAATTATGGTTTATAAAAAAAATTCCATGAAAATGATAAAATTTAATACACATTACCTTTCGTAGAGCGACTTAAAACTCGCAATGGTATATATTTAATAGCAAAAAATTGATGAGATATTAAATGACTGTATTTTTCTTCTGAAAACCTTAATAGCAGCTGCCAAGTGAAATATTAAACGACTGTAAAATTGCATGAAACTTGATACACAACCAATTCCATGAGTCACGTCACGCATCATGTTAAAAAACAAAAAAACAAAAAAAACAAATATTGTAAGTATATTATAAAATTATCAAAATGATTGTCAAGGATTCCAACCCATATGAAAGAGATCAACTGATAACATTGATACGTACAGATTGAAGAGGACTGAATGTTCGAGAATTTGCATTATAAAATATTTTTTTCCCAGCACAGAAGTAATTCTATTGATAATACATTCTAATTTCAATTATCAAATGACAGAAAATTTCAACGTAACTATTTTTTATAGCGTAGTGACTTTCCAATTTTAATTAAAATATCTTAATTTCTTGCAATTTGGCCTCCAAAATTCCTCTCCTAACAATGAACAATCTCATCAGCCGAATGAATTAGAGATATCGAATATAAAAGAACAGCAGTCTCTATCTGATATAAATAATACAAGTTTGAAAGATAAGATCGCAATTCGCAAGAACAATTAAATAATTTTGAGATGGGCATCAATGATAAGTCTTAATCCATCCAACACACAAACATTTAAACCAAAAACAAAAAACAAAAGGAAAGAAATTAGACTTCTGATTGTTTCCTTCGAAATTTTGTCACGCTTTCTTAAATAAATTCGCACGTGCAACCGGTAGTACTAAGCTCGAGTTCAACCATAAATTCGGCGTTCCATTTTAATTAATATATTATCAAATAAAACTTCAATATTTTAAACAGTCCAAAATGTTAAGGGTGGTGATTTTAACACTACGTTTTATATTATTAACACAACATCTTCAAATATTTGAGTTGAATAGACAATTTTGTCCCCTCATAAATGCCACGCGCCTCACCTATCATTTTTATTTCTAATATAATTATATACTATGATCATTTATTACTTGGTTGATTTTCTTATATAATTGTCGGATCTTCTCTTCTTATTTTCTAAACCTTCCAAAAGAGGAAAAAAAAATCTAAACGGCCATAAAGGTTAAACTAACTGTTGGGATTACAAACAAAATCAAATTGTTTCAATTTATAGACCAATCTATTATCTTACTCTTTATTTTTTATATAAATTCAATAAATAATATGGTATATGTATTTTATTGATACATAACATCACAATTATATTGCTTGAAGTTTTTTTTAATTATTCTTCTAGTTATGTACTTTTAAATCTATATGTGTATTTAAATAAAATTGAAAGAAACATTATGATTTATGTTTTGCAATAATTTGAATTAAATAGATGAAGAAGATAATATGATCAATTGAACGCGATTGAAGTTCGGTAATTCATGAAGAATCGGGACAATTGCTTTTAGAAATAAAAAGAAAATAAAACTGTCACATACGAAACATGAAATAGTTGTCTAATTATTTTATTATTTAATTTTTTTACTTTTGTTATAAGACCTGCCATATATTATATGGTTATATATCTACGATTTTGATTTTCACAAAAGAAAAATAAACAGAAAAGAAAATCATGATGGGCAGTAATATAAGAGAAAGATTTATTCTAGAAAGAAATAATGAATGAAGGACAAATTTGTCTAAACAATTAAAATATTTAAAAGCGTTGTGTCAATAAAAAAAAGTCAGTGTTGTTAATATCACCATCTTTCTAATGAATGAAGAACAAATGTCTAAACAATTAAAATATTTGAAAGCGTTGTGTCAATAAAAAAAAAAGTTAGTGTTGTTAATATCACCATCTTTCTAATGAATGAAGAACAAATTTGTCTAAACAATTAAAATATTTGAAAGCGTTGTGTCAATAAAAAAAAGTTAGTGTTGTTAATATCACCATCTTTCTAATGAATGAAGAACAAATTTGTCTAAACAATTAAAATATTTGAAAGTGTTGTGTCAATAAAAAAAGTTAGTGTTGTTAATATCACCACCCCAATATTAAGGCCCGTTGGTTGGATTGTTTTTGGAATAAATGTGTTCGATCCGTTCCATAGAAAAATGATGCATGAGGATAATAATTTGAAGAAAAAAAAAATACATTTTGCTCATTTTATTAAGTAATAAATATTCAATTAAAGTGATTTGTTTCGCAACTTCAATGCCATTGGAAAGTATACCGGCATTTTTTTCCATAACAAAAAAATAAAATAAAATAATATTAATAACCACAATTTTAAAAAAAAATTACCCATAACCAAACCGCCTCCCATGGAGCGGTTTGCCCTTCAGACCAAACCGCCCCCCGGGGGGACGATTTACTATATTTTTTTTCTATTTTTTATTTATTTATTGTGTATTTTTTATTGTATTTTTGTATTTATTGTTTAAACTTTTTTATATTTGGTATTTATTGTTTGTATTTTTGTATATATTTGTATGTTGTTATTTTTTAATTATTTATTGTTTTATATTTTTGTATTTTGTAATATTATGTTGTATATATTTGTTTATATTTTTAATACGACGGATTTTATGATTTGTTATGTCAAGTGAATAGTCGAAAACATAAGTGAACAAAATAATGAAATAATGTCTGATCAACATAAAATATAGAAACGAAAACAAAGTGAATAAAATCACCAAATAATGTCTAATCAAAATAAAATATAGAAACGGAAATATAAAAATACTACTGTCAGGTCTACAATATGAAATATAAAAAACTATCGACGAGGACGACGACCGGACAATGACAGTCTGGGAGCTGGCCCGCACGCCCTCGGCGGCTGCACACGGGTCCTCTGTCGTTGCACACGCCTCCTCTATGGCTGTGGAGGATCCTCTTCATGAGAATGATCCACATGCATGTTCTCATCGTCATCAGAATGATCCACATGCATGTCCTCCTGCATTGTGCCCGTGGATCGTCGGTATGAATCGGGCCATGGATCATACTGAGTAGCCTGCGATGAACCCGTCTCCCATGGATCGGTCTCCCAGTCCCCAGTATACGTGCTCGGGGGCTGTGTCCCGAACGCAGCAGCCTCCCAAGCATCAGTGGGCTACTGTGCCCCACTGCCACTCGCCTCGTGGTCGTGCTGCCTAGGGGGTGGAATCGATGGTGTGGCTCCGGTGAGATCCTCTACACCGGTGGCGGTGAGGCCAGAGTCTGCTGGAGTGAAAGTGGGTTCGGTACACCATGTAGGGTGACCATCCTGCAGTTAGATAATGTTAATTTTTCTTTATGAAAATAACTAAAATTTAATTTATACAGAGACGAGCCAACTTACTTCGCCAAGCTGCACCGACACATTATATTTATTGTAGTAGGCGTGCCATTTCTTGTTGTCGAGCACCCAATTGTGGAACGCCCAATTCGGGTTGTCTTCTGCAACATTTGAGTTGAACTTCTTAAGAACACAGTTTCAAAACAAAATTGACGTGCATGGAAATGGAAAAATAATTTAACTTATAATACCTTCGGGGGCTGGTGGTAGGTCATCGTCGTATACAAGGACCTGGGCTCGGCTTGGCTGGTTCGGAGCTGGTGAGTCTTTCTTGATCTCACGCCAGTTTATATTCTCACCAGCATCATGCAACATGCCAATGAGGGGCCAATCGAACTGGGAATCCACGACGATCGGAGCAGTGTGATGCAGCATAGTACACCCGAACACCCGAAAACCTTTTTTCGCCATGGACACCAAGCTGTGTGCAATTCCTCGGATCCCCGTTAGTACCTGTGCATAACGATTAGAAAATGAGTTGTACGGAAAAAAATAATACTACAAATAATCTTTATTACTTACCGCTCAAGTACTGGGTCTCACTCTCATCACCCATCATTCTCTGCCGAAGAACATCACCGTAGTCGTCCTGTAAGTAGACTGAATTCATGCACCACTGCTGGTACCAGACAATATACCGCAATGCCCAGGGTCCATCTCCCAAACTGACGTCTGTCGGGTCAGGGGGGACCCACAAGTGGTTCTCAGGCGTGCGGGCAATCCTGTAGGAGCGTAAATAGTGGGTGCTCCAATCCACCTCTTGCTTCTTATGGAAGGTACTGCATTATAAGTTAGTTAGATATAATTTGTGAAATAATATCAATATTTGAGTGTGTATTACTTACTTGTGCAACTTCTCCGTCTCATCCTCACCAAGTATCGGGTCATCCGGGATGAAGGCATCGAAGCCGAACTGACGAGGCACCCGATCAGGATAGTGATACTCAACTATCCAGTAACAAACGACTGGACCCCGGTACAAACCGAGATCCCTCTGTTCCATCGTCAATCGACATAAAATCCTGTTCCGGTACCACGCCCGATACGGGAACCAGTCGAAGTTCATCTGGTGCAACAGCTGGAGCTTATTCTGGACGTAGGAGATACCCGCCGTCCCTCCCCTCGGTGTATTTTCGTAGCGGTGGCGGCTACCCCATATGACACCGTATGGAGGGCTTTTGTCGATGTCGTCGCCCCTGTGCCACTTCACATTTGATGGACTGATGGGTCGGCAGACCGGTAGGTGCGACCAGGACCACTGCTGCAGTAGAAGGAGTGGCCCATTAAACTGCTGGCTGTCTCTCTAAAATTTGAGATGTGTATTCATTATTATCAAATTTAAAACAATCGTAAGAACATTAGTTGATGAAGACTTACTAGACAAGCGTGACACAGACCTTTGTACAAACATGCAAGCACAGCTCTACCCCAGTTCCATGTGATGGCTTATCGAGTTGCTCCAGCTGCTGGAGGAACATAATCGGAATCGAGTCGCCACTGGAATCGACAAACATCGTGGTACCACATAAGTCAAGCACGAATGTCCTAACATACCTACAGTTTGAAGAGAAAGTAAATAACTGTTTATTTTTGTCAAAACTAATTTTAATGTAATGTAATGCATTTTGAAATTACCTCTTGACATGCTCTACGTCAGCCGTCCATAGGGTAATGGCAATTTCGGCGGCATATTGGCGGAGAGCTTTAAGATTGATACAATACTGGGAGAACCGGTCCTCTCCTTCCTCACCCTTCGGCTTGAGCTTCTTTGCCACCCCCTCCACATGCACCCCCAACAGCTCTGGGATCAACATCTGGAGTATATGATGATCCGAGACACCCCCTACCAGATCGCCATCGATCCGCAGACCCCATAAGGCACTCACGTCCTGTAAGGTCACTGTCATCTCCCCTACCGGAAGATGGAATGAATAGGTCTCAGGTCGCCATCTCTCCACGAGACCGCACATGAGTGCCTGGTCAATCCGTAGTGGTTGTTTCATCGTGGCTAGCTGGTACAACCCGAGGTTCATGAGGTACCGATCCATCAGTGGATTTGCGACGTACCTTACCTCCGGCGAGCGGTGCCGCACCGTCAACATGGTCTCATCCTGCATTTATCAATGTTTTAGACTAGTGGAACTGAATAACTATATGTTGTTTGAAACGTAATTTTTAATATGAAATTCGAATGACACAACGTACCTCCATCGATGCAAGTGAGACACGGTGACATCCGTGAGGGACCCACAGGAGAGGACTGAACGTATTTGCACGATGTGGTGCGACATCCCCTGCATCGACACCCTCCGCAGTGGGACTCTCTGTGCTCCCACTGGGATCGACGTGAGCTTGCGAACTCTCCCCGGTCTCTGACGTATCTCGTGATCGCCCACGTCGAGGTCTAATCATGCTGCATTTCAAAATATCAAACACCAATCAAATTCTAATCAAACATTCCAATTAAAAATTCGAGGTCTAACAATTCCAATCAAATTCGAAGTCTAACAATTCCAATTAAAAATTCAAATCAAATTATAAAACTTAATTCCACTTAATTAAATTTCAACCCCGTTATTTTCTCATATTTCCATCTAATTTTTAAAACCTAATTTCAATCACATAAATTCACAATCAATTTCTAACAATTCCCAATCAATTCATAACCTATCAATTCATACAAACCATTTCTACCTAATTTATAATAATTTCTAACAACTCCAAACAATTCTAACAATTTCAAACTATTTCTAACAATTACAATCAAACAATTTCTAACAATTACAATCTAACAATTTCTAACAATATCAATCAAACAATTTCTAACAATTCCAATCCAATAAATTTCTAACAATTCCAATCAAACAATTTCTAACAATTCCTATCAAACAATTTCTAACAATTCCAATCAAACAATTCTAACAATTTCAATTAAACAATTTCTAACAATTTCAATCAAACAATTCTAACAATTCCAATCAAACAATTCTAACAATTTCAAACAAATAATTTCATACCTAATTTCTAACAATTTCTAACAATTCCAAACAATTTATAAACAAGTTAAAGAAATAATTTCATATCCGAAAATAAAAGCGGAGCGATGGCGCGGTGGCGGCGACGAACTCGGGTGGAGAGAAATGGAGGTCGAGAGAGAGAGAGGGAGGGCGAGAGAGTTTCTTGGTGACCGGAATGGCCGGAAAATGAGTTTTTCTGGCGACAGAGGCGAGGACGGTGGGTTTGGGGCGGGTTTGGGCGGGTAGGGTTTGGAGAGGGGGACGGAGAGGGTTTATATATATATATATATATATAAAAATGAGTAGACCGCCCCCCGGGGGGAGGGTTGGTCTGAGGGTAGACCGCCCTGCGGGGGAGCGGTTTGGTCTGTAGGGTAGACCGCCCCACGGGGGACGGTTTGGTTATGGATAATTTTTTTTTAAAATTATGGTTATTAATATTATTTTATTTATTGTTTTGGTTATGGAAAAAAAATGCCGGGAAAGGATATGAGAGAGCAATATCCAAAATCATCCATCATTTCATCCTACAGTTCTACACGATCTATTATTGGACTTGTACCATGATCAATGGAAGTTCTATTTAGTAGAATTTGATCACGTATAACTTGGTATTAATAATTTGGGAACCCCAGGAGCGGATTGAAGCCAAGTTAGAGATGCTTCACCACCTTCATAATTTTAATTTTTGTAATTATGTATATTAATTATTATTTTTAAATTTTTATATAATTCAACATTCATAGTAAAATATTATATATGTGCATGTAGCTTGGTGGGTTGAATTGCACTTCGTAATTTGGAGATTAAATTTCGCAATCCCAAATTTCGCAATCCCAAAAACCATGTAAAGAAAGAAAACAGCTCAATATCTTGAGAGATTCTGGTCCCCAAATCCAGCCAGCTTGGTTGACTGTACACCAGGTACATTTGACGGGGGCCCACCAAAAATGAATGTTAAAACTCAAAATATGACCATTTCAAGAAAGAGATTGAAAGGGAATAGCAGACTAGCAGTAGAGCACACACTGCACAGGAGACATTTCTCGATGATGATTCGTGTTCACCACGATTTTGACTAAATGAAGAATTTTTACTAGGCCGGCTTTAATTTATGTGGGATTCTTTATGTATACTCGTAAAAAAAAAATTGAAATTACAAAAATTTCCTTTTCAAATTCATAATATTATATGTACCCTTTCAGATTTTAAAAAAAATCACAAATTTAACAGATTTATTGTCTTTTATATTACATTCATTTTAAATTTATGAATTTTCAATTTTACTCTTTTAAGAAAATAAATGCAGTATGAATAATAATGACCAGTCTTCTGATTGACACACACAAAACACATACCTAAATTTCACTGTGTATTAGTTTATGCATTAAAAGTAGAGAAATAACCCACTTGTCTTCACAAATTGATCAATTAGTTTTGTTTCTTTAATAAAGGATTAAAATGAATAAAATAAATTTAATAAAGTTGTGAGTATTTAAAATTTAGAAGGATATCTATGATATTATGAATTTTGGAAGAAAAAAAAAACTTAATTTAATTTTTTTTTAGGAATATACCTAAATTAATTCTAGGAAATGTCGTTTTCGTCCCGATTCCCTGGACAGTTCTGCACCCATTCATCGCAATCCACCTGTACTGTCTCCAGTTTCCTACTAACCCAATTCTATAATAATAATTTTTTTATTTTATCTCTTTCTTTAAAATGTGTATGTAACTATGTACAACTACAACCAATCTCTCACCTCCACATGCAAATCATTCGACAACTTCCTTCGTTTGCTTAGCTTTACAATTCTATAAGATTCAGACAGCTTTTCATTTTTTTATAAGATTTTGTTGTCCTTATTTAACTATTTCTTTTCGCTTAGCTGTTGTTTTTTTTTTTTTTTTTGGAAAAAAATTCTCAAAAGCAAGAAGCAAATTCAGAGTCGCGTGAAAAACAAGCTCACGAGTAAAAAGAGACGATGCAAAGAAAAAAAAAAAAAAAAAAAAAAAAAGGACGAGGACCACAAGAAATTAAGAACAAAAAAAGATCGGATGGATTTGTCTGAAGTTAAATTTAAACCAAATAACAAATAAAATTATAATAATTCATTTTCTATACGTTTTGCCAGACTGGCATAAATTTAATCATCGAATAATCGTAAATTTCATTGATTTTCTTAATTGATTTTTGAACTCTTCTTCCTAATATAATTAATTAATCAATACACATCTCCCGGATGGATTGACCCTTTCAGATGAGTGTAGAGTGGTTGATAACATGAACCCGTTGCAAATGCAACTTCCAATAACGATGTTTAAAAGGAATCAAACGGACAGGATTGCAGTTCAACTGTTGAAGCTTAATTATTACGAACAAAGTTATAGCTGCATGGATCATCTTCAATGAATACCGAAGCTGTAACGGTCCTCCAGTACATTTAGTCCGTCTGATTGAGATCAGACTCCTAAAGTTTACTTCATTTCTTTTGCTCAACGATCCAACTAAGGTAAGGACATATTTCCCATTCTTATTTGTGCAGAGGATCAAATAATAGGAGAGGAAATACAGTGGCTGGCTTAGCGACAGGGAAAAGAAAGGATTTAAGAAAAGAATTAAAGAAAAGACAACGCAAAGAACCATCACTGTATCTCTTTCTCACGAGAGAGAGAAGAGAGAGAGAGAGAGAGTCTACGGAGAGGTGATTTGAAACCCTTTCCCCTTCCGTGGGTTTTCTTGAAGATTTTGTTTTTTTTGCTTCAAATCTCGTACCATCACTTGCTTTTCAGCTTTTCAAATCTCTCTCTCTATCTCTACTGTTTTCTTCCTTAGAATAGAATAGCTAATTAACTATACCTCGTCCAACAATGGTGTTTTTCCACTTGTTCCGAGGACGCTTTCTTCGTTGCTGAGTTAGTTTGGAGCTCTTTATCGTAATGTAAGCCTTAATTTCACCCTTTTCTTTTGTGAAAATTTGTTCTTTTTGAGCTCGGAGAGTCTGTTTGTCCTGGATCTGCTAAATTTAGCTTAATTTGGGCTATAAAGTTGGGTTCTTTTAGTGATTGAGTGAGGAACTAGGCGCATTTTTAGCTTGTATGTTCTTTTTAAATTTAGCTTGTCTGTTTCGTCTTTTTTTTAATTAAACTTAAGAATTGTCGTGAGTTTCCTTTTAAGGTACGAAATCATCAGATCGGAAGGTTTTGTAAGTTATTGCATAATCTTGAAAGCATCTCAGATAGTATAATTGAGCTGCTACTCTAGCTTGGTTGTAGGTCTTAATTATTCACCTTTTTTGAGAATCTGAAACCTAATAAGGGGGGCTTAAAAAACTGTTACGGTCTCTCTTTTCTTTTGCTTCTTTAATCTTGGTTGTTGACCAGAAAGTAAAGTTAACTCTAATCATCATTTGAATAGTTGAACTTGACGTTAAAGGGAAGTTGCTGGTTATTACTTTAACTTGAAATAGAGTAAGGTCAATAGCAGGATTGATTGCCGTCAGTTAACTCGATAATTAGGATAATTAGGTATGCCATGCTGGTTTTCAATTTCCATTAGCAATTCCCAATCAGGATCGACTAATAGAGGTGTAATTAATTGTCTCCGTGCAGTGAATCAAGTTAATCAGGCTCAGTGGCTTTACTTGTTCAGTAGCTCAAATGTATATCAGAACTTCACAATTTTGGTACCATAATGTTCGAGCTTATGATTTCTTTTCTCGTGCTTTAGGCCCAAAAATTAGAACAAAACCTGGCTTCATAGACGGTGTTTATTTACTGTTTCTGTCATAATTTCTGATCGTACGTTTTACTCTTTTATTTTTATTCTGCGCTAGTAGGAAAATGACTTTGAAGTCAAAGAAGGAAAGCAGTTTCTTAATGCCCCTCAATCGACGGACGAAATCGGCATCTCGTTTTTGTATGTTTTCCAAGGTGCGGTCAGATGTCCAAATGTCAGGAGCTTCACCAGTCTATCTAAATGTGTATGATCTAACACCGATGAATGGCTACATTTATTGGGCCGGCCTTGGGATTTTTCATTCCGGGGTTGAAGGTATTACTTATTTCCTCATTGTCGTGGTTAGGTCACATGCATTGCATGCCTCATTGAAGGAATTACTACCAGATTATGGCAACATGCATCCAACACGGGCCATGGAATGACACTAATGTGGTACCAGTGTGATAATATGTCCTGTATGGCACCGAGCCACTGAGCCTGCTGATGCACTTTTTCATTACTAGTTTTTTTTGTTTCCTTAATTTTATATAAAGTTTGTGGAAGGTGTATTTCACTATATCGTGTACTGCTGTCAAACTATTTAGTTAAATTCTTATTTGCCATGTTTGCTAGATTGATAGCTGGCACCATTGATGTTAAAGTGGTCTCTCATTACTAATATTGGGTCATTGTCTGGAAACATTTTTAAACATGAATTCTCTTTTTCTAATCAGTACATGGAGTAGAATATGCATTTGGAGCACATGACTATCCCATAAGCGGTGTATTTGAAGTCGAGCCCCGTCAGTGCCCTGGGTTCAGATTTAGAAAATCAATATTTGTGGGCAATACCAACCTGGACCCTCTTCAGGTTAGAGAATTTATGGAGCATCAATCGACGAACTACAATGGTGATACTTACCATTTAATCATCAAGAATTGCAACCACTTTTGTGAAGATATCTGTTTTAAGTTGACCGGAAAACCAATTCCAAAGTGGGTAAATCGGCTTGCAAGAATAGGTATGTCTTTTATCAGTTTATTGTTCCATAATAAGGTATGGTCCTAATTTCAAATCTGAAATCAGCCTCTAGAAACCAGAACCTGTGTAACATTTTATTAACTAAGATGCACTTGTGATTCGTAATATGCAGGTCAAGTTTGCAACTGTGTACTTCCTGAGTCGCTAAAGATAGCTGCAGTGCATCAGGACCCCATCTGCCAAACCGACGAAGAAGAAGACAATGAAAAACGAAGATTGACGGGTGCTCTCAGCTGTTTCTCCTCCATTTCCCTGTGTCCACGCCAGCTGTCCTCCTCTCCTTCGCTTTTCATGCGCTCCCCTTCCAAAGGTTTATTAATCAATCAATTGCTCTTAAGTGATCAAATCTGATACAGAGTATTAATTTATTGTTATACTTCATGTTCTTAAAACTCGACCACACGAGCATGTATTTGCACAATAATGGGGTCAGCATCTAGTGCATGTAGATGGACAGAAGGTTAATTTTCTTATTTGTATTTCTTACTAGGTCCGGCAGCCCCTTCATGGGACTTGACAAGATCGAGCTCTGCTTGCTTAAAGGACAGCTGATGTATGAAATTTTGACCTTTCATATCTTTTCCCTACTTTTGTGTTCTATGGTTGGTGATAGCTGTGAGTTAATGGCCTGGTATTTCGTAAATTAGAGGTGTGGGTGAATTTTTTATTTTTATGAGTCACTTTTGGCAATGTACTTGTAACGTTCGGCCATGTTATTTTTTAGGGATACTGAGATCTTCTTGTATCAACTTCTTTGACATTTTTTTTTACAGAATTAGGGCTGGATTTGACTGATTGCAAATATTAAAACGAAGGCAATCTGAATGCAAAAAACTCAAGAGCTCAGGCGGTAATGTCCAACGTTTGAATTATTTTTGGCAGCCTTTCTGAAATTCACTGTTATTTGTCTCAAGGAAATATCTGGTTGGTTCATAATTGTAGACAAAATTTGTGAAGGGCTGTGGGCCAAATGTACTTTCTAGTTCTCTTGTAACATCCAGTTGCAAAGAAATGTTAGGTTCATGTACAAATAGTATGTATTCGCAGTGCTCAGTTTAAGATTTCTAGTGTCTGATTAGTAATTTGAGAAGAATTCATTATTGTTGATGTTATCAATTGTAATTCATTTTTTTCCTGCTAACTGTATCGTAAATTTATGATTTTTTTGGGCTATGGTTTTCGTAACTTGGATTGAACAAGATTTCTTTTTATGGTTTTCTTAAATTTGTGATGTTTTTTCTGTTAATTCTGCTTTTGTTTCCGATTTTTTTTAATATCCAACATTAAATAAAAATTATAAAATATATCCACATTTGTTGGGTACTTTTAAAAATGGCTGGTCCAAATTTTTATTCCAGCCGGTTATTTTTTGACTGGTCTGGCATTTATTTTTATGTGAAATAGTTGATAGATTAACATTTTAATGTATAATTAGCATGATTTAGTTTAATATTTTGATAGTTTAACATTTTACTAAATTATGCTAAAATTATATTAAAATATGCTAAATTAGACTAATTATACTAAAATATGCTAATTTTACTAAAATATACTAAATTATGTTAAATTATACTAATTATGCTAAATGAGATTAATTATACCAAATTAGATTAATTATACCAAATTAGGCTAATGTTGTATATATATTTATCTAAGACATCTCTCCCAAACGGACGAGATTAGAACAAGGAATAAGGTTTAGGGTTTAGGATTTAGGATTTAGCATTTAGGGGATATCTTCACTAAGAATGCGAAAAACAACGACGAAACTTCAAATGGCCATAAAATGGCACTCGAATATCCGATTTCAGTAAATGACCACTTTTTAAAAAGCTTACGAAAAGATGCATACGTCTGTAACTGCTACACCATTTTTAAAAATTTAGAATTACAAAAAAATAAGGAAAGAGCCTCAAAACTTGAGTTGAAGTTTCCATTTAAGTTTTCCATTTCTAATTTTCGATCTAAGTAGCTTAGTAAATTAGTTATATAATGAACTTGTAGAATACCAATTTTTACTATTTTTGAATTTTTTTTCTTCCTATTTTTATGATTTATGAAAAATGACACAAAATGACTTAAAAATAATTTTTGTCCAAAGTATAAATAAAATCCACGCAACCTTAAACATAATAAATAAAGTATATAAAAATTTTGGGAGAACAAGGGTATATTTTCTTGTTACATGGGTTCTATACAATATCTAAGGTTCAGCTCTAGTTTCACACATATATTTTATTTGTCATATATTCTATTTACAAAATCCAAAAATAAGAGGAAAAAAGAAAAAAAAAGAAAAAAGCAGCGAGACCAAATTATTGTTAGTGTTTGTTTTAACATTCATTCTTTACCCACTGAACATCTCTAAATCTAAAAAAAAAACATCGGACCGGCAGAAAAATAGCCGTTGGATTAGAAATTCGGACCGGCCATTTTTTGGCCGATCTGGACATTTTTATAAATATCCAGCAAATGTGGATATATTTGATAATTTTTATTTAATGTTGGATATTAAAAAAAATCGGCTTTTGTTTGGTACATGTATGTATTAAGAAAATTTTAATTTTACATTTATACATATCAGTTACTTTAATCCGTTGCTAATTACTATCATAAGAAAAATCCCAATCCTTGGTCTAATTGAAACAAGTATATTAAAAAAAAAATGATAAACTAAGAAATATATTTTGAGTCGACAAAAGCATAAATTCTTGTTGGTATTTGGTGTGGATTTATTTGCGTTTAGAAAATGAATTTGGCCTAGACCAAGGCTGGTGGACCTTGCACGTGGTTCTCTATGGATCACTAATACAGGGTCCACATAAGTCGATCTTGTCGGCCACTGTAGATGTACACCATACATTTATTTATGCATGCATGAGCAATTGCCAATTGAGCATGATGGATGCATTATAGAAATCAATCATAGAGTCATAGAGATAGAGGTGAAAGAAAGCATGCACTTAAGCGATTCCTTTCAGCTTATACAACACACTGACGGCTGTAGCTTTTTAAGGGAATATATTCCCCTGCTGACTGCTCTCCTCTAAAAACTTCTTTTTTATTTATATATAAATTTCTGTCCGTTCAATCCCTGCTAATTCACCGTCTGTATCATATTTCCGTGCCGGTCTTTAAGACGTCGGCATTAAATGCAAAAACAGAACGTACCTGATGCTGAAAAAAAAATTCAACATATATAATTATAGCAAATAAATTAATTAATATGCTTTCAGTCGGAAAAGAAAATTAAGAAACTATTAATTAATTAATTACTTGTGTAGTTAAGCAAACATGTATATCCTTTATATCTGAGAACGTTCCTTTTCTTTGGTTATCAACTTTATACAGATCTCTTAATTAAGCAACAAATTCCATCCTTATTCCACACAGATTGAAGCGTTTTAATTAAATCAAGATAACAAGATGTTGTCAAATTCGTCGTCTGCTTGAAAGTCAAAACCCTTGGAATATATAAGTAGATCTTCTCAACTGTAGCATATTACTAATTCAATTCATTTTAGTAATATTATATGCAAAATAATAATACTTAGCCTGTGAATTATAAGTTAAGCATATATTCTTCTGTGCTATTTACTTGATGAATAACAAACACATGATTAGATTAATATTACCAGCAATTAGTTTTTTGCATTGCAGAACTAACAATAGCAAATTAAAAGTTCTCTTAAGAGCTTCATGTTGAAGCCAAGTACCTCAATAGATCTACCTGAAGTAAAGTTAGCAGGATGACTGAGAAAGGTGATTAGGATATCTGTCAGCAAAAGCCCAAGGATTGATTCTTCAATTAATTTTATGGCTCATCAGTTATCAACAATTTAAAAAGCTTCCGCACAACAAAAAAAACAACCATCTTTTGCAACAGCGATCGCCAATAATATATAATCATAGAGCAATGACATGTGCCCATAAATATTCCCATCCTATTTTCTTTCCACCTCGATCAGTCATTGGTTATATTCTAAGTATATCTTTATGCACAGATAAAAAACCATTTGGGTTTCAGACACGGTTATTACACGCATACACGGTTGTGAGAGCAGGAAGACAACCTTCTGGTTCACAAAAGTGAAGCCTGATCAGATTCGAATTGCCGAGAGCTCATAGAAAGGGACCGTGATTATGCAAAGCAAACTAGGTTAGTGACATTGCATAATATATATATATATATATACAGTACGTGTAGAAAAAATAAAGGTGACTTAGAGACTACTAGGAAGAAACCTAGTGGGGTCAGGCTAGTAAGAATAGTACTGCAATGATGGTTCAGATCCGCTGCATATGCGGTTTAACTTTGAAGGATTTTCATCCGCTCTTAATTTCGTGACGAATCTTAGCTAAGGCCTAAGGGTTAATTTATCTTTCTACTTGCATTAGCATATTTGGAGAATTTCGGGTACATTCTGCTAATTTTGTTGGGAAGAACTCATTATAATATATACCTAATTGATACCAATATCCTAGCTACCACAAAATTACTAAAAGTTGTGTACAAACTACAAAGAACATATTATTAATTAATTTCCGCAGATGAACGTAATTAAGCGCTCAGTGAAATGTTTTGAGAGAGATGATGAAAGAAAAATTTATTATATTTTCTGATATATTACACTATTGCCTGTGGGGATTTATAGGTTATTGATGAATATAGCCGTTATACACATTTCTAATATGTGGGATTCTAAATATTTGCCTAATTACAAGGATTGATTGGCTAGGTATCTATTTTAGCTATAATAGCTATAATTTGATTGCTAGCTGATTTATTTCCTTAATAAATCTATGATATATTCTGAGGTTTGATTCCTTATTTTCCTGCACTCCCCCTCAAGTTAGGTTCGAATATGTTTAGAGATCCTAACTTGTCCAAAATTCTTTGAAAATTCCCTTTATCTAGGGCTTTGGTGAATATATCGGCTAGTTGATCGTGGCTTCTCACAAATGGAGTCTCTATTTCTCCGGCTTGTACTTTTTCTCGTATGAAGTGGCAGTCCTCTTCAATATGCTTAGTTCTTTCATGAAATACAGGGTTTGATGCTATATGTCGGTAGAGAAGGAAATACGTGACACGCCGTGACGTGACGTGACAAACACGCCGTGATTTGGTCACATGACGTGACGTGATGTGATGGACTTTTTTTTTCACGTGACGTGACGTGACGTGACCAAAATGGTGGCAAATGGTCACGTCACGCGTAGTCACGCCGTGACCACGCGTGACGTGATCACACGTGACGTGACGTAAATTAGTCATGTTAATTTTTTTTATATTTTAATTTAAACTATTGAAAATTTAGAAAAAAGATATAAAAACTTCTATAGTACGTAAATAATGTTGTAAAGATTATTTTTTTTAGGAAATGTTGCATCTGACATTACTTTAAAAATTTTAATTACAAATATTAATTAGACTAAACTAAAAAAAAATAAAAATCAGTACTACATGAGTACCAATATAACTGAACTTGCACTAAAATAAAAATCTAAATACTCTATACATATAAAAAAAATTGGATACTCTATGTTTCATACCGTGACGTGACGTAACGTGATCACGTGACGTGACGTGACGTAACGTGATCACGTGACGTGACGTGACGTGACTTATATTTTCACTAAAATGTGGTCACGTCACGCGAATGATCACGTCACGCGTCACGCGAGTCACGTCACGTAATCGACACACGTGACGTGACGTTTCGTGACGTGACTAGTCACGCCGTGACAAATTTCCTTCTCTATATGTCGGGCAGCTTGATTATCACAATACATTGGTATTGGTCTTTCGCATGAGATTTTCATATCGCGTAGCAATTGCTTGAGCCATACTAGCTCGCTTGCTGTAGATGCCATTGCTCTATATTCTGCCTCTGCACTTGACATTGCGATCACATTCTGCTTTTTGTTTTTCCATGTTACGAGATTCCCGCCTACAAATGTGCAGTATCATGTGGTTGATTTTCAATCAAAATTTCCAGCCCAATCTGCATCAGAGTAGGCGAGAATATTATTAGTATTATTTTTGTTCATCCATAACCCTTGTCCAGGAGACCCCTTTAGATACTTAATAATTCGGTTTACTGCTTCTAGATGAGCAGTTCTTGGTGCATGCATAAATTGACTCACAGTACCAACAACAAAAGCTATGTCAGGTCTAGTAACAGTTAAATAGATTAACTTTCCAACTAATCTTTGGTACTGTCCTATATCCTTTAAAGGTTCGCCACTTTCTGGTTCAAGTTTATTGTTTGTATCCATAGAGGTATTTGCAGGTTTTATACCAAGTTTACCTGTCTCCTTTAATAGGTCAAGGATATATTTTCTTTGAGAAAGAAACAAACATTTGCTTGAGTGAGTAATTTCAATGCCTAGAAAATACTTAAGCTTTCCTAAGTCTTTAATGTCAAATTTTTCTTTGAGATAATTTTTTACATTGTTTATTTCTTCCTCATTATTGCCAGTAATAATTATATCATCAACATACACAAGGACAATAGTTGTAGTGTTATTTGTATGTTTAACAAAAATTGTAGAGTCTGTTGTGCTTTTATCAAAATTAAGTAATAATAAAGAGTGACTGAGTTTTGCGTACGATGCTCAAGGAAATTGTTTAAGTCCATAAATCGATTTATTCAATTTGCAGACGAGGTTGTTGTTACCTTCATTCTTATATCCAGGTGGTAGAGTCATATACACTTCTTCTTCTAAGTTACCTTGAAGGAATGCATTTTTTACATCCATTTGCGATAAACTCCATCCCGAATTTACAGCTACTGATGGTAATGTCCTAACAATATTCATTTTTGCAACAGGGGCAAAAGTTTCTTGATAATCTATACCGTAGGTTTGTGTAAAACCTTTGGCAACTAATCTGGCTTTATATCGTTCTATGGTTCCATCACTGTTGTATTTAATTTTATACACCCATTTGCAACCTACAGGTTTTTTTCCTTTTGGTAGTGATGTAACAGTCCAGGTATTATTCTTCTCAAGAGCTTGAAGCTCTTCAACCATTGCTTGGTACCAAGTTGGATTATTTTTGGCTTCTTCAAAATTATTTGGTTTGGTTTCTTCAGAAATTAAAGTCAAGAAGGCTTTGTGATCATCAGAAATATTATTATAAGAAACATAATCTTGAATTGGATAACTTACGTTGGATGTGACAAAGTCACATACAAAGTCACGTAACCTTGACGATGGTTTTGTTGGCCGAGTTGATCTCCTAGGATTTGCATTTTCTTGAATTTCTCCCCCTAAATGCAATTCCTCATTTGGTGAAGCTTCGGCCTCCAAATGCAATGCCTCAGTTTCTTGATTTTCTCCCCCTGTATTCAAGTCTGCTCCTTGTGTATTTGTTCCTTCAAAAAAGATTAATTCTAGAAGAACAATGTCATCACTAGGGTGTGTTGTAGAATTGCCTTCTTCTTTTTTATAAAAAGGTTCATCTTCAAAAAATGTTACATTTCTAGATATATATAATTTATTGGTATTAGGATCATAACACTTATATCCTTTCTTTTGTGATGAATATCCGATAAACATAATTTTTACAGAATTTTTATCCAACTTATCTTGTCTTTTTTTTACATGAACAAAACAAGTACAACCAAATATACGAAGATGATCTAAGTTCATTTTCTTTTTGTTTAAAATATCTAGAGGACTTTTATTATTTAAAATTGAAGTCGACAATCTATTAATAAGATATATAGCTGTGAGAATAGCATCTGACCAAAAAAATTTCGGAACATTCGATTGGAAAAGAAGAGACCTAGTAACTTCTAATATATGACGATTTTTCCTTTCTGAAATTCCATTTTGTTCTGGTGTATTAATGCATGTTGTTTGGTGGAAAATTATTTTTTGTTTTTAAAAATAAGAAAAAATTATTATTGATATATTCGGTTCCATTATCGGACCTAAATATTTTAATTTTAGTGTCATATTGATTTTCAACTAGATTTGCAAATTCTTGAAATATCGAAAAAACTTCATTTTTTGCTTTTAGAAGATAAATCCAAGTAGTACGTGAAAAATCATCAATAAATGTAACAAAATATTTAAAACCATTATAAGATTCTATTGGTGCAAGACCCCAAACATCTGAATGTATAAGTTCAAATATTTTTGAGGTTCTACTAGTGGATAATGGGAAAGGTAATCTAGTTTGTTTTGAAAAACGACAAATATCACAATAACTAGAATCTAAATTAGAAAAGGAAAATAACTTATTCATAACTTTATCTGAAGGATGTCCAATCCTCCAGTGCCACAGTTTATTTTGTTCTACATTATTAGCAACAAATGCTTTATTTTGAAAAATTTAAAATATAAAGCCCATTTTCTAAATGACCTTCACCAATCATCATCCGAGTTGATCTGTCCCGAAATATCACAGATTTAGGTGAGAAAATGACATCACAATTTAAATCTTTAGTAATCTTGCTCACAGATATTAAATTTGAATTAAAAGTTGGCAAATGCAAGATATTTGAAATATTTTTTGACAATAGTTTGGTATTTCCTATATTTTCAATAGGCACTTTAGAACCGTTTGCAACAATAACACTATCATTATTTTTTATTTGTTGCATATTTGTTAAAAGATTAATATTTCCGGTCATATGGTCAGTTGCACCAGAATCAATAATCCAATTATCATTTTTATATGCATTTAAACAATATTTTGATACAATACCTGTGAATTTACCTTTCTGTCCAAGTGAATTTTTGATATGGGCCAAAACGTGATCCAATTGCTGCTGGGAGAGTAGGGCGCTAGGCTGTTGAGAAAGGCCTGCTTCGGACCCGCCTAGGCTTGCTTCAGACCCGCCTGCTACAAGACTCGAACCCGACCCGCTAGAGCATATGAACCCTTTCCTCTCTGTGTCGCGTGATCTGTCTCCCACCCTTCCTCTTTCTCCTTTGTCGCCGCCTCCTCCTTTATCACCCTTCCACCACTTCAGCCGGAGGTGTGGGTTGAGGAACCAACACTGGCCGCGATCGTGACCCTCTTTCTGGCAGTGGTCGCACCTGGGCTTGTTGTGTGCTTCCCGCATTGGTTTCCGGCCTATCACCGATACTCGTGTCTGAGGTCATCGCTGACCTTCTCGACTCCTCTTGCTCCAATAGTGACACGATTTCTTCAAGAGGGGGAAGAGAGGTGCTGAGAAGAATCTGTTGCCGGACCTGCTCAAAGCTTGGATCCAGGTTTGCAAGAAATTAGAAAATTCGATCTTGTTCTTTCCTTTCTCGGATTTTATCAGGGTCAGTTACCTCTGGTTGGTGGATGTCTAATTCATCCCATTGTTTTTTTATTTCTCCAAAAAACTGTGTGATTGGTTTCTGGTTTTGTTTGGTTTGAATGATCTCTTGTTTGATTTGAAATATGTGTGCAAAGTTGTTCTGTTTACCAAACCTTTTTTGGATTTGTTTCCACATTTGTGCTGAGTTGTCTAAGTACACTAATTGTTCACTAAGATTGGGTTCCATGGAATTCAAAATTGAGGTCATGGTTTGGCTATCACATTTTTCCCATGCCTCTGGGTTATCTTTTGGTTTCTTTTTTATCACCTGTGACATACCCGTATGTACCTCTGCCTTTGAGTGCAATCATTGCTGCTCTGGCCCATGGAATGTAGTTCTTGCCATTGAGAATGATGCCTGTTAGTTTGGCTGTGGTATTGTCTTCAATCGGGGCTGACACATTTTCTGCCATTGTTGCCTCCTCTTGTTGTTTTATGAGTTATGGAATTTTGATTTTTGCGAGATGTGGTTGTGTACCAGTTACTGGTACTGGTTCGGTTGCTCTGATACCATGAAATGTTTTGAGAGAGATGATGAAAGAAAAATTTATTATATTTTCTGATATATTACACTGTTGCATGTGGGGATTTATAAGCTATTGATGAATATAGCCGTTATACACATTCCTAATATGTGGGATTCTGAATATTTGCCTAATTACAAGAATTTTTTTATTTATATACAAAACAAATAATAAATTTAACAATCTATCCAAACCGATGACAAAGTCATCGGTTTCAGAAGCTAGAACTGATGACACTATCATCGGTTTCAGAAAGCTAGAACCGATGACTCTGTCATCGGTTTAAGCCAAGCATGATTTTTTATGCTTTCTGCACACTTTTTGAAACAATGAACGACTCAGATTAAAACAACGAACGACTCAGATTCAAACAAAAAATGTAATCATTACATAGTTGCGGCAAATTTTTGTTTAATTTTTATTTTTTCAAAAATAGAAAAACAATAATATTTTCTGTATTTACCTAGAAGTGACTTTTGAACTGAGATCAATAATTCAGATTCAAAGTATTTTTATTTTTTTCTAATAACACACAAAGAAATATTTTAATTTTTCTTACAGCCATGAAAAATCCGATCTGAAAAATATTGATCCGGGTTATTTGTTTAAGTCTTTCTAATAAATCAAATTATATGATATTCTATCTAATTGAAAAAATATAAAAAATTTCTAATATTTTAATAAAATAAATAAATAAATTATAATATTTTCTAATTAAATAAAAAATAAAAAAAATTATTTTAAATTACAAAACCGTGTGTGTAATCATTACAAAATTTGTGCGTGTAATCATTACAAACTATTTTTAATCTCAGTCGTTCGTTGTTTCAAAAAGTGTGCAGAAAGCATCAAAAATTGTGCAACCGATGACATTTTTTGTTTGCGCAACTATGTAATAATTACATTTTTTGTTTGAATCTGAGTCATTCGTTGTTTTAATCTGAGTCGTTCGTTATTTTAAAAAGTGTGCAGAAAGCATAAAAAATCGTGCTAGCTTTCTGAAACCGATGACATTATCATCGGTTCTAACTGATTTAGCTATAACAGCTATAATTTAATTGCTAGCTGATTTATTTCCTTAATCAACCTATGATGATATTCGGAGATCTGATTCCTTATTTTCCTACACTCAGTACAAATTTTAAGTAAATTCCTTCTAAAACAAGTGAAAAAGAAAAATAAGACACCTTAGTTCACAGCCATAGAATGCTGAAACACACTCGACCGAACAAAAATGAAATAAAACGGAAATTGGTTTAAGCCAAAGCAATTCAGACTGAGAATATATCGTCCATCTAAAATGGGTGATATCGACACGAAAAACACAATTTATGTAAAACCACACGAGATAGAGAATCAGACATTACTTATTTATTTGTATCCAATTCCACCATCCGAAACCTTTGTAAAAGGTCTGGACTGAAGGCTTCTTCTTGAAGCCAAATTTGCTTAAAAAAGGACCTTTTGACTCATGCCTTCCATGGTATCATCTTGCTTTACATATGGCCATAGGATCATATGATATGATGCTATGCATCCATCGCTTAATTGTCTTACCACTATATAATTACCCGGACAGCTACAACCGCACCTCTACCCTTCCCTCTTCTCTTTTCTCTACGCATACTATATATCGATCACAAGCAAATTAATTGAATCATCAGAAGAAGAGAGAGATAGCTAGAGATATACAGTGTGTAGAAAAATAGAAATAAACTTAACTAGAAGCACATGAAGTCAACCAAAACAACTAACAATAACAATAACAATACTCCCTTCCCATCCCCTCTGAGTTACGAGCCGACGTCGGTCCTTGACCCTCGTGCCACATCCAGCCCAGCCTCTGCACTATCAGCAGCCACCGGTGACCAGTGCCACATCACCCCACCTTCAAATCCTCTCGACGAATCAGACACCCTTTCTTGGCTCCTGTATGAAAAAGACAACCTCCTTTCGCCTCCCCTGAAAACTAATTACCACCTCAACTTCCCGGAGGATTTGTTGGATCCTTTCCAGCCTCACATCACATCCTTCCCACACGAATACAACCATCTGGAAGTACTAATCCAAGCATCGCATCTTATCCAGACTGGAGACCTCCAGTCAGGACACCAGTTACTGATACGCCTTAACCAGTATCTCCCTGCACCTTCTGGCGTGCCAATACACCGTGCTGCTTTTTACTTCAAAGAGGCTCTTTTGTCAGCCCTTGCCTTACACGACCGACCAACTGATCAGAGTCAGATGCCACTTTCAGCAGTTGAGGTGGTCTGCCGTATCAATGCTCAGAGGCTCTTTTCTGACCTCTCACCTATCCCTCGGTTCACTAGCTTCACGGCAAACCAAAGCATCCTCGAGGCGCTTGACACCAACGGACAACCACCTCCTTCTATCCATGTCATTGACTTCGACCTCGGTCTGGGTGGACAGTGGTCATCCTTCTCCCAGGCAGTTGCTGCAAGGAGCTGCTTAGCACGGATGCTACCGCCCGCAATCCGTCTCACAGCTGTCGTGCAAAACAGAACTCCCGAGACTACGCTGGCTGCAGAGAACCTCTGTGATTTTGGCCAAAGCCTTGGCCTCCGCTTTTCAGTTGACATTGTCTGTGTTGCTGGTATCGGTTTTCATGCACTTGGACGGATTCACCTCGTACCAGGAGAGCCCGTTGCAGTAGTCCTTTCACCAGCTAAGATATGCCTTAAAAACAGTGCCACTGAACCTTATAAGCTGCTTCAGCACTTTCTTCAATGTGCTGTGCCTCGAGTTGTTGTGTCTGTTGATACTGACTGCTTCACCCATACATCACTATCGCAGTGTGTTGCGTCGGGACTAGAGTTCTATGGCACTTTAATCGAGTCGACTGAGGCTGCAGCTGCATCTACTGGTATGGGCGATGAGGCAGTACGAAGGATTGAATGGGGTATTTTTCGACCAAAGATTTCTGATGTGGTTGAGTCTTGGTATGGCCAGTCGGAACCTTTTCATGAAATACTCACTCGGGCCAGGTTGACACCAGTTGGATTCAGTCAGAATGACGTGGCACAAGCAGAGTGGCTCGTTCGTGGTGCTTCTGTAGATGGATACCACGTGGCAAGAAGAGATGCATCCTTGGTGCTGAGTTGGCATGGGAAGGATTTGGTTGTTACGTCAGCATGGCGGAGCTGAGTTTGTGCTGTGTTAATATCACCAGTGCAATTGTCTATAGTGTGCTTCCTAGTTTTTGTATTGGCGTCCTTTTTCTTTTTTACTTTTGGGGATTTTTTTTTTTCATTTTTGTTCGTTTCATATATTAACGAGGATCAAAGTTCTAAATAGCGATTATAGTGCTATAGCTTTCAAGGTCCGAAAAAGCTATCGTGCAACTATAGCGTAACCATAGCTAGCTATTTAGAATTATTACAAAAGAAAAGCGGTTAATGGTGATATAGCTTTTGAGGTCTGAAAAAACTGTAGCGCAGCTATTGCATAGCTATAGCTAGCAATTTAGAACCCTGACGAGGATAGAACTCTTTATCATCAAAGCAGACTAATGCTTTAAATGTTAATCCCAAATAAATTTTTCTCATATTCTGATAACTTAGAGAGAAATCAATCAAGGTAACTTGGGCAACCATAATTACCATCTAGTATTTACATATATAAGGAAAATGGGCCTCCTCGAGTTCTGAGGACTCACAAGGAATGTTATTTTCAGAGGTTATAAAAGGTACAAGTACAATACAACAAATTCAACTGTTCAGATGTTCATCAATTTTTTAACTCCCCCACAGTTACCATCACAAATAGAAGTAAATATTTTAAATAATCGATTGGGTGATTTTTGACATAATATAGAATTTATAGAAGGATTTTCCAACTAACAGATAAAATGCACGGTTACAGCTTGGCCTAACATCATCATATAATTTCTATAACAAATAGTGGCTACATACATACAGAAATTGTTATTTTTGAGAGAATTATTATTACCGACTGGAGTGTCCCCGACACTATTAAACACTTTTACTCTCGCAGATTATTGTAAAGTTACTTAAGCGCGTCCATAGAAGCGGATATGCTCAAAGGAAGGCAATTTAATCATTTTCCCCAAAAATAAATAATAAAACATTTACAGACTACTTTAATGATGTTGAATCAAATATGGGAAAACATACAGGTGCTATTTGCAAGGACCTGTATAAAAAAAGACTAGATTTTTCTTTTTTCTTTTTTCAGACAATTTGCAGCACCTTTAGTATCAGAAGACTATCAAGTAACTACTGACAAATAACTACTGCTATTTACTTTTGTATCAGAAGACTATCAAGTATAGGACTATCTGGATGTATGCCGCTCCTGATCATCCCTTCATTATACTGTTGACCCCTGACAAATAAGAAAAAACAAAACCAAATACGAATAGATATGAGGTTTACACATATAAGTCAAGGATTTGAATGTTTTAGACAGTCAAATAATATATACATGAGAAGCATAGAGACCTTACACTAGAAGATTGGAGTTCCATAGTAGCAGAACTATCATTTTCCTGAAACATAAAATATAATTGTATTAATATATAAATCAACAATGGCATCCAATAGTCATCAGTAATCAATGCATCTGGTACCTCGAGCAATAGATCCTTCCTAGTTATCATCCCAAGAACTCGTGAAGGATGGGGCACAACAAATATATGCCGCAGGCCTAATTGCCTGAACAGATTATATACCTGCCACAAAATAACAACTCATTACTTTCATATGAAGTGTTTGTTTCTATTACTGGGTGCAATGGCTAGGTTGTGATCAGATCAGCAGTTCAGCACTCAATCAAACAAGGTCGGAACCAACCTGCCCACCAGTGCCAAATATTCACTCAGGTCCGACCTGTTGACATATCAGACAGGATGGTATTGACCTGATGGATCAGCACCCTCAAGAGTTATTGTACAGGACAAATTGATACTGATCTCTTCATAGACTTCTTGATGAAAAATATTGGCATGTTGAATTTTGTTCTGTTCATCAGCTCTTGATGAAAAATATTGGGTTAACAGGAACCATTTTAACCAACCAAAAAAAATAAGCACCAAAATTGGTAGACCTTCCAATGGTTCATAAAATCTTTACCCGACCCAACTCATTAACCCATCGGAGTTAGCCTTAATTGGCCAGGTCAAATCAGACTTGGTGGGTTGAGTCAACATTGCCAAAACTAATTTGTACTACCTTTGCCAGAGACATGTCTTCTGGCACTACATAGGGGCAAGGATTTAGAAAGGGAGCAAGATCCAAATACAACTGTAGTTCATCCTCGGAGATTTGAATATCATCTATGGACTTCCCTTTACTTGATGCCGGTTTAACAAAATCACTTAATTTGTGACTGGAAAAAGATAGGCAAAAAAAAACTGGATTAATTGCATAAGCCTTTGGAGTCATCAAATTGAATTACGGAAGAGTACTTACCTGTTTAAAACACCTCTTGGGCCACATGGAAATGGACTGCTCTGAAAATCCACCTTAGACTGAAGGAGTACAATGAGGTGACTGTCAAAACAAAACAAAAGTAAGTTCCTGAAATAAAAGGGATGGTGGGAGACTGGGAGGGGCAACAAACAGGTCATACCTACGAAGTATGAGACCAATAACAACTGTCTCTCCATTTTGTCCACGGTCTACAACCTGATTTAACATGACACCAACAAAATAAGAGGAAAATTGAATTACGCAGAAGTATATTGCAGAGTAATATTAAAAGACTGGTTAAAAGTGAAAATGGCTTCTTTAAATTCAGGTCAGGCTTTTGTCAAAACTAACAAGAAAGATTGACCCCTTCTTAGTGTTGAAAGTACTCCGGGCGCAGGAAACCAAATACAAGTCAACGCTAAACAGATGTTTCATTTCACAGCAATATAATCAGTGTCCATCTTGGTGTAGAAATATTACATACTATGTATCACTTACAGGAAAACCATTATGCTGGTTGCTTCTCAACATAGACACAAGTTCTCCAACTCTAACAACACGAGGGAAGCACACAACCTTCACAAACCACAAAAAAGGTAATCAGTAAAAAATCATGTTAAAAATATATACCACTATTCATATCATAAAAAATTCTTGACTTTTCACAAAAAGTACCTGTTGGTTCTTGCATGCCTCTTTTGCCGTCATGTTACGCATGAACTGCTTTGGCCTAGATTCAAGCAAAGGTATGCCTCTTAGTCGAGCTTGGACCTCATATAATCCTTCATTGAACAAGTCACCTACAGCCTGTATATATGGGACGGTGAGATTTATTTGGTAAGATCACCTAAAAGCAATTCAGATACAACGTGTACCTTAGAAACAAGAAGAACAAGCATGATCAGGGGTAAGAGCTTCAAATTGTTTGTGATTTCAACCATAATGACACATAAAGAAACAGTCATTCTCATAGAACCACCGAGAAAAGAAGCTGCACCAAGAAGAGCATACCTGGAAAAGAAAAAGGCCTGATCAGATCGAAGTGGAACAGTTCAGACAATATCAAATTTAAGAAAAAAGAGCAGTAATTTTTTAAATAAACAAATGACTCACGTTCCCTCCTCGACATTCAGTTTTTTGTAGAACTTGACAACAAGCATCCCAACAAGTCGCCCATATGTTGATCCAATCATTATTCCAGGAACAAACTGTCCAGCTGGTACAGCAGTTCCAAATGTCACAACGGCGAGAGAGTAAAACATAACCTGACATAGCAACAATAGCAAATCTTGATTCGCTCTTTTAAGATAAAAGTTCCACAATTTAAATGAATCGCAGACTTTATGAACTAGAACCAGACTATAGTACTTGCAAATTAATGTACCAGATTACTGGTATTGCCCTTCATCTTAGATTGGATGCATGAATTTTTGACGTTTTCTAAAGAGGACAATGGCATCAGCACTCTGCTATGGCAACCTAATTGTGACAAATCGCAAGTTCAATGGCTCAAATGAATAGGTACTGACAGCATGCAAAGTTCGGCGACCACCAATAACTTCAATAGATATATCAATACTGGCTTGATTTATAATAAACGAGTAAAACTATACCAGAAAAGTTAGAAGGCTCTGAGCACTGTATTCATGGAATGTTTTTGCACTGAATAGATTGCGTATTGCATCATCCTGCAGCATGCCAAAAAGAAAATTAGGCTTACAAAGCTTAAACACCATGTAAACTGTCCAGAAAAGTGGATACTTTGTGTGTGGTCCAACCTGTGTATTGAAGAAAATTGTCGCCAAGTCATTGTATTCCTTATCATTAGAACAGAAAAACTGCATTTAACAAAAATAGTTTTATTTTTTATACAACACTAAAGTAAAAGCCAAAGAAAATGTTCCCAAAAATCCAATATACATTAAAACGAAAAAAAAACAGTTTGACTTTTTGTCTACTCAAAATTCCGGTTAAGGTATCACTATTTCAGTACTTTTCAATTTTTCTTCTTTTACTAATTCATTGGTCTGTGCTTACATGGGGATGGGGCTGTCTAGGTCAATTAGGGTATATTTATGTCCTGAAAGGCCAAATTTGACTTCTTATGAACTCGGCCATTATATAATTATTATAAGCAAACCCACATTTACAAAATTTCCATCCATGCCAGGAGGTCGGGGGCAATCAATTCCAGGATTGGTTTCAGAGTCCGGGCAGGGACTGCATTTCCTTAGAAGCGGTAAACCAAAGGAAATGGTCGAAGTTATCACTGATATGAGGCATGCTTCGAAAATCTGTAAAAACCGAACAAGATTGATTTAGGTATACCAGAAGCAAAAGAAGTAAAACGTTTAAAACTTAATAGACTTGTAAATTGGGCTGCTAGATGCAGAGGAACTAATTTACCTTGACCCTGCTTCCTCTCTTATGTAAGGACGAGCGGCGCCATTTGGTTATGTAAAAAGTTAATTGATTGAATAAGGCCCCTGACAAGTAAATATTACATAGCTTAATAGCAGAGAACAGATACCAATACATGAACAATGTTATGTACTATAAGTGAAGTATTTTGTAATGCAAAAGGTACTTAAACTTAATTCCCTTGGCTTATACAACTTTTCAATAAACCGCAGAAAATGTTGCCTTTCCAATTTCTAAAAGATAAAGATCACATGAAAACCCTATTTGGCTATCTTTAACCAAAATTTGCAGCTTGTGCTTGATAAATAAGTTGAATCTTAATGCTCATATGAACATAAAGCAGAGTATAAAAAATAACAAAATGAAATGGCTATGTCAAACTCACCAAGAACACCACCAATAACCCCAATAACAGCCATCGGCAATAGCTCCTGAAAAGAATAGTCCTCTTGACCACTTCAAAATAATAAAAAAAATCAAAAAGTTCAATAACATAACCATAGTCTTCACAACAAAGGTGGTTAAAGAAACCACCAAGGAAGACATGATATCCAAGAATTAAAAAATCCAAAATAAATGAACATCCAGACGTCAATATGATATTCAAGTTGCTCATTGAAAGACATAATACACTCACTTCAAGATACCTGTTAAACTACAAAATTACATAAATAAGAAATAAAAATACGATAAAACTATAAAAGGGTGCACTCACTCAGATATGTCCCAGATAATGAAACCACCAGAGCCAAAATGACCACATTTACCACTTTTGCACCAGCTCATTGCAGATCGTACCACAACTGCAACGACAGCAGATGTAAAGAAAACTCTCCACATTAGATGGCTTCGCCACCTATAGACAGAAATTCAAATCATATCAACTAACAAAATCAGGTTGCAGAATGTTGGATTATTTACCAAACTGCTAACCAGTTCAAAAATCATACTAACTAGAAAAGTTATTTTCCTACAGTTAAGCTTATTTCATGTGCTGAGTCAGCATTTACATTTTATCTGCATGGGCTAGGCATCTTGGTCACCAGATTTTGATATCTTAAAGTCTGATTCAATACCAGCCTGATATACTATTGATCTGACAAATCTTTCAGGAACTTTGTGAAGGTAATACTTGATCAAGAGTTATACATCGAGTTTTAGCCCAACACAGTAGTCTTGTATGCTTTTTATGTATACACCAACAGTTTTCCCACCAATAGCACTAGTCTGAAAAAATGAAATAGATAACAATTTGCTTACCACGAGGTAACTTCCTCCAAGGCAAAAAGCACCCCACCAACTGGGGCTCTAAATGCAGCTGCAACTCCAGCTGCACATCCACACGTGACCTTTTTGAAACATTAGTGCGTAGAGTTTCAGGATTATTAGTAAAGTTATTTTTTTCATAATTTATAACACGTCCGGGGCTCAGGGCTACAAATAATGACATATATGTCCATATCCAGTACGTGCATGTCACTAATGATTGTCTTTGAGACTTCAAAATTTAGCAATATAGAGAAACCCCAACTTGGTTGCTAAATCTAAGTTGTTTGATCCTTGTGGCATAGCTCAAGTTAGCTGCAGTCTCATGTTACTTTCTAGACATAAACCAAGGCTTAACAACGGTGACTAAGTAAATATATAACATCAGATTCACTTGATCAATGGAAAGTGAAGGGCCAATTTTTATTATTCAAAATATGAAGCAAAATAAAAAGAGATGCAACTCACAAGGTCACGACGGTCTCTATCACTTTCAAACATGTGAAGCCACTTGGAATTTAGGTGGTATTTTGCTGATCCTCCCTGCAATAGATATAAGACAATTCATTTAAAAATGTGAAGCAACCTTGCACTAATTTTTCTAGGGTACTACCATTCGAAAATTCATTGAACAGTTAAGTTTTTTTTTTTTTTTTTGCATACAACCAGTTCCATCCATTAGAAACTAGAAATAAGTTGGTACCACAACCCGGCACCAGTAGGGTAACTCTAGCTTTTAAAGAAACTTACAACTAAACTTCATACAACCAAAAGCATAACATATAAACATCACAAACAACCACACAGTATCATAAAAGCAATCAACAACACAACAGCACCCGTACTGAAGATCGACCACCATGCACAATTTGTAAATCATTTCAAATCAGATCTTTTCCAGACAACAATTTCAAAAGGCCACAAGGCAACTACACAAGGGTATATCAAATACTGTTAGCATATATCAGGTTGCTTCTGAGTAGGACAGTTATTGGAACATAAAGTTTGGTCAGATAAGGAAAATAAGAGGCCGAGTATTAGACAAAAAAGCAAGGGGTACTGATAATCCCAAAGAGCACAAAAGCCCACATGAGATGCATACTCAACACTATTTCAAACAGAAAAAAAAAATGAAGAGATATGCCACTGGTGACGAAGGACATACTTGTCCGATTAAAGAAGCGATGCAAGCACCAGTGTGAACAAGAGGTCCTTCTTTCCCTAGAGCCAGTCCACCTCCAACTGACCCGATGCTTCCAAATATCTGTATTCAAACATACTAGTTAAAACCATAAACATTCTCCAGATATCAATCGAACAAGAGGACAGAAGAAGCACCTTTCCAACTAATGTTCTAAAAAGGAGAATCCCGTGGGTATCAACTCCTACAAGAGATTTTGACTTTCTTAAAAGGTGAAAATTTTTAAACAGCCACTAAATACCAGAGAAAAAAAAATAGGACAAAACTTTTTTACCATTCAAGTATCCTTTAATTTCTGGAATACCAGATCCTGCAGCTGCAGGTGCAAAATGCGTCACGATGAATACCGAAGAAAAGACTAAAGCCAGATTAATAAGTACATACACCAAATAACCCGCAAAGTATGAATGTTGTATTATAGAGAATGTTGCAGTGTACTTCCAGCCGGAAAAATTCTCAACAGCTAGATTGATAAAAACAGCAGCAAATCCAGTCCCTGATGAGAAAATGAATCAATAGGCAAATAAAAATGTATAATTCAAGCTCTGATAGACAAGGATATCACAATAAGGCGAATATAGAAGCTAAAATAACATACCAATACCAATAAGTAGTGCAAATAACCACTTGACCATGACAGTGTATGTAACCCATATCTTCCCTTTTTGTGCCTGCCAGATTGACAAAAGAAAGAGATCATTTCAATTGGAAGGACAGTGCAAACAGCTCAACTTTTACCAGTATATCATCTCTCTTCACGTATTATAGCTTCATTTAGTTTAAGGCAAAATATAAGAAAACCCATTAGAAAATTCTAAAATATGTCAATCCACACAAGTTTTCCCCTGGTAAGTCACTCAGCAGTTCCATTTCACCGCTAAACAAGTAAGGTCTTACATCCAATTGCAGAAATCCAATGAAGGTGTGAAGGGTAATTTTGGTTCATAGCCAGTCAAATTCAATTGTGAATTGAGTAAAAAATGACCCAAAACCTGTTGTTCTCTGTAGGCATAATTCTCAATGACCTCATAATCCAAGCTTTCAACTGGAGCAATAAGACCAGCAAGATTCCTCGCAGCCACCATGAGTTCATCATCAACGGTGGACAAACCTTCAGGCTCCTCAGCGTTTGGCAGTTGGGACCACGGGACGCGAGTCATCCCGATCCCATCCGAGAGATGATTGGAGAGCATCTCTTCAGTGGGACCCAAATACAGAGATCCTGGTGCCTCCTTTGTCGGAGCCTTCTTAGCAACTGGCAAGATCAACGATTCGATCCTCAAGAAAGAGAAGAGGGACAAGTGTCTAGGACTAGGACTAGGAGTGAGAGAGAAGTACAGAGACGAAAGGGGTGGAGACTGGAGAGTTGTGTTGTTGGGGTCAAATGTCAAATGGGGTGTTTCCGTTTTCCGACTTGAGATGGCCCAGAGATCTCAGAAAGGGAATTTCTCTCTAGCCTATTTGAGTCCGACACGACGAGCTACCCGAAAACGGAATGAGGTGCCGGTCGGATCCGTATCCTCTCTATTACTACAGAGGATGCGAATCACTTTACGGTTTGAGATTCGGGTGACTGTAGGGGGCAGTATTATTGGACTTTGAGATTCGTGCCAGGTTAAATGAACGGTCCGGATCTATTCAAAAGGGAATCATTCTAAAAGATTCCCTTTTGCGGTACTACACCGGATACGAATTCGGTGCCGGTCCGCGCCAGTGCTCGGCCAATTTTGCAAAACTCTCCATCACAGTACTGAATATTCGCCAAACTAGGTGAATTCAGAATTTCAGATCCAGTGCAATACCACTGTGTAGAATGAGATCTGAGTCGTTCATTTTAATCTGGCACGAATTTTAAAGAGAGAGTTCAAAACTTCAAATGCCCAAGTCTTTCATGTCTCATATTCTCTCTATTTTCATAATTCAAACTGCTCAACATGATTTTTTTATTAAAATATAATTAAAAACCGAATTTTATATTTTTTAATATGAGTACAAAATGACTGATTTTTAATGGATGTTTTAGAAATAATATTGTTGTGCATATTTAAAAATAATAATAAAGAAATTCAAAATATATAGATCGATATGCTGAAGGTTCAAAGCATGTAATTTTATGTATGAATGGTTACGTAGAAAACACTACAGAGGGTATACCGTGATTTTTATTCATGTCCCCCATTAGATATAATTCGCCAACTATGCCTATCAAAATTAGATTTATCAAAACTATCTAAACCGGCTATTAAATAGCTGGTTTCTAATTTTTATTAGATAATAACCCGGTCCTTCATTTTTTATTTTTTTATTTTTTGAAAAAAGTTATAATTTTTTATTTTTTTATTAAAGTTTTAGAAATTTTTGATATGTTTCTTTGAAATTGGATAGAAAAATATATAATTTAGTTTATTAGAAGGACTGAAACAAATAATCAGGATCAATATTTTTCAGATCGGGTTTTTCGCGGCTGTAAGAAAAATTAAAATACTTCATTGTGTGTTATTGGAAAAAAAATAAAAATTCTTTGAATTTAAATTATTGATCCCGGTTCAAAAGTCACTTCTAGGTAAATATAGAAAATATTATGGTATTTCTATTTTTGAAAAAATAAAAATTTAAGAAAAATGTTGCACAACTTTGTAATCATTACTCATACAGTATTGAATCTGAGTCGTTCGTTATTTTAATCTGATATAATTCTCGCATCAAAAAGTGTGCATTGTGCATCAAAAATCGTGCATAATATATAAAATAATTTAAGAAAAGTTGCCGCAACTTTGTAATCATTACTCAAACAGTGTTGAATCTGAGTCGTTCATTATTTTAATCTGATATAATTCTCGCATCAAGAAGTGTGCATTGTGCATCAAAAATCGTGCAAAATATATAAAATAATTTAAGAAAAGTGGCCGCAGCTTTGTAATAATTACTCAAACAGTGTTGAATCTGAGTCGTTCGTTGTTTTAATCTGATATAATTCTCGCATCAAAAAGTGTGCATTATGCATTAAAAATCGTGCAAAATATATAAAATTCTGACACAGTTTCATAAAATTGTTTTATTTTTTTTTTAAATAGAAGAATTCAAATATTTTATATATTTACTGAGAGGTGACTTTTGAACCGGGATCAATAACTAAGATTCAAAGTATTTTTATTTTTTTTTCCAATAACAGACAAATAAATATTTTAATTTTTCTTATAGGCACGAAAAACCCGATCTGCAAAATATTGATCCAGGTTATCTGTTTCAGTCCTTCTAATAAACTAAATTATATATTTTTATATCCAATTTCAAAGAAACATATCAAAAATTTCTAAAACTTTAATAAAAAAAATTATAACTTTTTTTCAAAAAAGTAAAAAAAAATAAAAAACGAAGAACCGGCGATTTAATAGTCGGTTTGCGTAGTTTTGATAGAATATAGTTTTGGTGAGCATAGTTGGCGAATTATATCTAATGGTGGGTATAAATAAAAATCACGGGAGGATATATTTATGAAGTGTTCGGGCGCTATTTTCATTACTTTCATCGTCAATGTTTTTTTTTTTGGCTTCAAACACGCCTTTAGGCAATTTCCATTCATTCCAGAATCCAGAGTTTCACCACTATAGAGAATTTTGTTTCTCTGCGCAACCAGCTAAATGTTTTGGACCTTGGTCCGTTCTCTCTTTTTTTAAACAAAACAGCGCTGAACGGTTGAAGCGAACTGGATCCGTTATTTTTCTTAAAACTGAAGCTTGTTATTATTTTTAAGGGAAAATTTGTTTTTTGCCACTCTAAAACTTGATATTTGTCAAAATGCCACTCAAAAAACAATATTTGTCAAAATGCCATCAAAACTCAATGCCTATTTTAATTTTGCCATTATCCCTCTCTAATATTTCAAAATGCCCAAATTGCCCCAGTCAGATTTTTTTTTTTTTCGAATTTCAAATTTTTTCGAATTTCAAATTTTTTTGAAATTTCAAATTTTTTCGAATTTCAAAATTTTCAAATTTCAAATTTTTTCGAATTTCAAAATTTTCGAATTTCAAATTTTTTTGGAAAATCAAAATTTTCGAATTTCAAATTTTTTTTCGAATTTAAAATTTTTCCAAACTTCAAAATTTCAAAATTTTCAAATTTTTTCGTGGCAGCCTCCTGCTCGGACTCCCCAAAAAAAATTTGATTTTCAAATTTTCAAAATTTGATTAAATTTGATTTTCAAATTTTCAAAATTTGATTTTCCAAAAAAATTTGAAATTCGAAAATTTTGAAATTCGAAAAAATTTGAAATTTCAAAAAAATTTGAAATTCGAAAAAATTTGAAATTCGAAAAAAAAAAAATCTGACAGGGGCAGTTTGGACATTTTGAAAGATTAGAGAGGGATAATAGCAAAATTAAAATAGGCATTGAGTTTTGATGGCATTTTGACAAATATTGTTTTTTGAGTGGCATTTTGACAAATATCAAGTTTTAGAGTGGCAAAAAACAAAATTTCCCTATTTTTAAACTGAGTTGAAACTTCAGATTTGGATCTAGAGAGGGACAATACAAAGAGAAATGGACTTGATTTTTCTACTAAATTTCAAAATTTTGGGGCAGTCCTCTAGACCTTATTGGGTCCGCCTCTAAACACAAGTCGTAATCAAATCATTCTTTTTAGTACACTGAATAAGAATTTTTGATAATATTCTCAAAGGAGATGAACCTAAGCCGTCATCAAATTCCGCGAGAGACGGACACTCCTAAAGAAGAAACATCAAAGATTTCATAACGTAACTTTTGACATTTTGATGGAGACTCTAGGTTGGATTGAAATGAGAGAATTTAGATAAAACAATATTAAGTATTTATTTAGAAAAATATGTAAATGTTGTCTCGTTACATTTAAATGCTGTACAAATTCGTCGTGAAATGCAGATTATAAACTCTATTGAAATAAAAGTATACTGACTGGGTAATCCGAAAAATAATTAGCAACGGCATTTTTGTTCAAAGAATTAGGTATTTTCAAGTTTGATCAAGTGGATTATGAGAAGAAAACCGACAAATTTGGTCAAGTTTGATCGCAGATTAAGACGAACGAGATGTAAAATGATAAGAATAGAATGGAGTGATGAATTGTAATTATGATATGTAATATGAAATGGGCAATAAAAAAAAATAAGATAGAGTAAAATCTAAATTAATTTAAATAAGTTACTTTATAGTTTGAGACGGTTTAATTAATTCCACACATACTAGATCTGTTTATAAAGTTCACTATCAAAATACATATTTATTTTTTAGAGTGAATTGATATAAATAAAATCTAAGCTATCTAATAAGATCTAAAATATCACTATCAAAACATCACATTGACAATTTTCAAATTTAAATTTGAGAAGAAACCAAACTTCACTTGTTTACGCAAGAAAGATTACCCACTAGGGGTGGCACTGAGCTGGTTCGGATCGAGCTAGGCTCAACTTGTAATTAACTTGTAGTAGGTTCCAAACAAGCCGAACGAGCTGGAATTATGAAGCTGAGATGACTTGTATTAATTCATTGAATCTAGCTGAACTGAGTTTTAAAAAGAAAATAAATTTTACAAACAATTAGAACTGAACTAAAGTACCGTATAAAATTCACACAATTTCATACAAAACAAGTTAAACCAGCTCAAACTCACTAATTCTGAACTGAGTTATTAAAGAGCCGGCTCATTTTGAACTCAGAATTAAGTTATCAGCGAGCTAGGACTATAGAGGATGGGCCTCACTAGATAGGGGTGTCAATGGCACCCTTTTATGTGTTTATTTGATCCGTACCGTATCCGATAAGACGGATATGGGTAAGATTTTTTTTTCGTAAACTTATCGGGTACGGGTATGGATAAGTATTTTTTTTCGTTATCTAAACGGGTAAGGGTACGGGTAAAACCTATTTCGTACCCGTTACCCGATCGGGTAATTATAAAAAAAAATTATATATATTATATATATTAAGAGATAGGCTATTGTGCTTTGCAAAGCAAACAGCCCATTGTGCTTTGCATTTTGATCCCTTGGATCCCCTTCAAGATTCGTGCAGATGGATCAGATGCATTCTTCAGATTTTCGCTGATTTGAGTTAAAAAACACGGACCTCTTCATTTAACTGGAGCTGTCCAGTTATTAAAGCCCCGACCCAACCCCGCCTCCCTTCTCTCTCACGCGGTTCTCTTCTGTCGGCGATTACATTTCAAACGGCGCACCACCCCTTCTCTCTCGGCATCGCTGGAGACCAGATCCCCTCAGCGCTCCTCTCCTCTCGGAGCTCTTCTCCTCTCGGCGCACCTCTCCTTTTGCAGCGACGCGACAGCGACCTAGGGTTTTAGTAAGCTTTCTCTCTCCTTCTCTGTACTAAGCTCCTCTCCCTCTCTCCCCTCCCCCCTTTCAGTTGCTCCTACAGAATATTGTGATTATTTTGAGTAATTTGTTCATCTTTCTATAATTACCAGAAAAATCATCTGACTCGAAACTCCTCTGGCGCAAGGTCATTAGTAACATCTTCATGTGCAATTGAAGATGGTACTGAGATGGTAGAATTGACCATACCAGGTCATGAAAACAAAGAAGTAATGAATTGCACATGAAGATGTTACTAATGACCTTGCGCCAGAGGAGTTTCGAGTCAGATGATTTTTCTGGTAATTATAGAAAGATGAACAAATTACTCAAAATAATCACAATATTCTGTAGGAGCAACTGAAAGGGGGGAGGGGAGAGAGGGAGAGGAGCTTAGTACAGAGAAGGAGAGAGAAAGCTTACTAAAACCCTAGGTCGCTGTCGCGTCGCTGCAAAAGGAGAGGTGCGCCGAGAGGAGAAGAGCTCCGAGAGGAGAGGAGCGCCGAGGGGATCTGGTCTCCAGCGATGCCGAGAGAGAAGGGGTGGTGCGCCGTTTGAAATGTAATCGCCGACAGAAGAGAACCGCGTGAGAGAGAAGGGAGGCAGGGTTGGGTCGGGGCTTTAATAACTGGACAGCTCCAGTTAAATGAAGAGGTCCGTGTTTTTTAACTCAAATCAGCGAAAATCTGAAGAATGCATCTGATCCATCTGCACGAATCTTGAAGGGGATCCAAGGGATCAAAATGCAAAGCACAATGGGCTGTTTGCTTTGCAAAGCACAATAGCCTATCTCATATATTAATAGGCAATGAAAAAAGTACTTTAATTAGTTTACTTGCACTTAGTATGATAAGATTTTTTTTCAATAAAGTACTATGCATGTATCGAATGAATGTATATATTTTAATGTTTTATTTAATAAATAATACAAATAATTATTATAATAGTATTACCCGTTATTTACCCGCTACCGTTTTGTTATCCGACAACCACAACGGGTAAGGGTGGAGTACGGGTAAGATAATTTGTAGCGGGTACGGATATGATACGGATAAGGACAATTTGTAACGGATACAAGTATGAAAATGCTTCCATCTGATCCTTAGCGTACTCGTTGACACCCCTATCACTAGATTTGAGATTCGTGTCAAGTAAAAAAGAATGGTCCGGATTCACTAATTGTAAAGATTCCCTTGTGCAGTAATAGAGAGGATGTGAATTGTAATTAAGACGAATTAACTGCAGAATTAAACCTTAATCAGTTGTTAGTGAACGCTAGGTAAATAAAACGGAAGCAGGAGGGAGAAGAGAATCGTCTCATCGGAGCACCTTAACCAAGCGCGCTCTCTCAGTCTCTCTCAGCCGCGCGGGAAAATCGAAGAGGGTAGAGATTTCCTTTCATTCACTCCAAATCGGGTTTATTTTTTACGCAATTTATCGTTCCTCTTTCTCTCTCGCCGTACGCAAGCTTCCGATCGGGGGAAGAACCGTTCAGGCGTGCACGCTCTTTCGCGTTTCAGTGAAAGATAGTTACATCATATCCGATCTGGTTTAGTTAATACTTGCGATTCTTGTACTGATTTTCCTTTTGCGAGTCTAATGCAGTGTTCCCATCCATCGTACCGTCCAGGCCTTCACTGACTATATGTGAAACAATAAAACATTCACATTTTGTTTCAGACACTGATTATAAAATTTAGTTACCAGATATTTATCCTTTACACTGGATCATTAATTGAATTCAGCAAATAACCATGTTTTGAAAAAAAAAAAAAATCAGGGGTAGATATGCCAAACTTCAATGTGCCACCTGTTGAAGGTGTTGCTGGAGGTGGGACATCATATGGTTGGGTGCATCAAGACAGAGAAGGACCAAGCCAGCTGACAAGTGGGGAAATTGACCCTACAAAGGTCCAGTCAACAGAGCTATTGCATGTTTGGTGTATGCCCAGCACAGCCAATGTTGGCCAACAAGAAGTTCCTCGACCACTTGAGCCTGTGAGCTCTTTTTTTTACTAGCCGTCTTTTTGTTCATCCAACAGTTGATAATAGCCCTTGATATGTAGATACACATATAGGATGTGTATACATGTATGAATATCTTGGTGTCTGAGCTCTTTCTGATGGCTTACTAGATCAGCTGGTCTAATTTCTGGTCAGCTAGTTTGTTTGCTATCTTGAAGTTAGTTTTCTAACTGCTAACGCTGTTAATTGAGTATCATTGGAGTCGATTAATTGGACATTCTCAACTTAGACTCTGCTTGTACTGCTTCTGGTACATTCTTTTGCATTGATAAGTAAATTTATTTCAATGCTTGTCTAACATTTTTCTTCCCTCTAGGTAGCTCTCCTGGCCGCCAGAAATGAGAGAGAAAGCATTCAGATTGCTTTGCGGCCCAAAGTTTCATGGTCTGCCAATTCAGGCTCAGGCATTGCAGGGGCAGTTCAGATTAGATCTACAGATTTATGCTCTTCCTCTGGAGATAGGTTTGCACTTTTTTTACTCCAGGATTTCAATGTGCGTGATTATCTTTCAATTTTTGCTGTGTAGATTTGTGATGTATTCCATGGCAGATTGGTTGCTGGGAAATCTGTGACACTGCGTCGTGTGGTTTCTATCTTAGGCGTGCCTGATGCTCTCGTACCTCTTGATGTACCGGTTTCCCGGATAAACCTTCTTCCTGGGTAGTATTTAATTTCATTGTGCTGACTCAAAATTCACCATTTTACGGTAACATACTGTCATTATTAACAACATTTGATTCAGGCATATGATGGCCTTCGATGGAAGTTACATTTTTGTTCTATTTATTATTAACCAATGTTTTATTTAATTAACATTCTCCTTTTGTCTTGAGCAGAGAAACCACTGCTATTTGGGTTTCTGTAACTGTCCCATATGACCAACCACCTGGCCAATATGAGGGTCAGATTATTGTAACTGCGGTGAAACCTGATGCAGAGTATGCTTCTTTTCATGTTCTATCCTTTTTTTCATGCAAGTTAATCCTTCGTAATCTGGCATTTATATTTTGTCCTTTTTTTTTACTTTAAAGCAGATCGGCAATGTCATATCTACCTAAAGATGAAAAGTGTCGACTATACAAAGAATTAAAATCATGCCTTGATGTTGTTGAGCCACGGGATAAGAAACCATTGGAAGAAGCGGTACTCATCCTAAATTCAATTTTTTAATTATTAATCATTTCACTTGTAAGGTATTAGTCTTACACAACTTGATGACAACTTTTCTTTGGTTTCTGAAAATTTGAAATTTAGGTTGAGGGAGCTAAATCTGCCGCATCATCATTGAGGCAAGTTCTACTACTACCAACATTTCAGGAATGTAGAGATGATCACACTTCCAGTGATGAGATGGATGAAGATAACATCATCAACACTTCTATTTCCATAAGATTTGGAGTGACTGTCTGGGACTTCACTCTCCCATTGACCCCATCTCTTCCAGCTGTTTTTGGTGTATCCTTTCTGATCTTTTGCAGGGAATATATATATTTATTTCATGTCTGATGTATTGTTTTAACAGGTTGCATAATTCACGAGCCATTTTTTTGGATTTTTGTGGTCTGTGTTTTTGTTTATTGGGTGTATACAGCTTTGCAGCTTCGTTCCTCTATAGGAAAAATCAAACCTTATTATAGAAAGTTTCTTTTAAGGTTAGTGGGTGAATTGCCCACTAAAAATTTGTACTAAAGAAGGAAAAATTTGCAATTTAGGTATCTAGTACAATCCCATTATAAAGAAGTAAAATGTACAGCCAGCAAAGAACAATAGAAACTTGCAATGACCCCCTGTGGACCCAAGCTCGAGTATGATAAGTGCCTTTTAACAGTTCTGGCACCATTGTTGTATTTCAAGGGCAGTATCATGTATTAGTAGTAACGCAGATCAGCTCTTGTCAGAGAACAGTCTTTTGTTCCTCTCTCGCTAGATTGCCCTGCATCCTGCAGCCCAGACTGTATCCCATAGCATGGCCATTGCAGATGACAAGTCCTTTGAGACCACTGGATGTCGTTAATGGTGTCAAGGATGTTTATTGGCCAGGAGATATTGAAATGGCCCTGGAATCCCCTCAAAAATCCTCCCCAAGTAAGGACAGTACCAGAGGATGTGATCTCTTATCTCGAGTTGAGTGGCATGGCACAGTTGACATCCGGGTGCGGCGTTCCAGGCTTCCAACCCCTCCCTCTTATACGGGTGCTGCTGTGTCAGAATTCTATCTTGTATTACCAGCCAGAGGAAAGTTTTCACCTTGGTAGGGCCCCTCAATTTCCAGATAATTTGTTGATAGATGCAGCTGATGCCTCTGTGGTGCATGAGAGCATACACAGATGCACTTGTGAATTGCTCTTGTTGTGTCCAGAACCATACAAGTTGCGTTCGTAATAGAACATGAGTAGAAAGATGTCAGCCTCCTCAGGGACTTTAGGAAGGACTGGTTGTTGTCAGAGTCAAGTTGTGCTACGTCTTGGATCCCATAGAGTAGCTGGAACGTCTCAGTCCAATGGCAGTCTGGGTTCTTGTGTAACTTCCACCAATTTGTTAGCAGTGCATCATTTTGGAACTGGAAATTGATAATTCCCATTCTCCCGTTTTCCTTGAGCGAATTATAGAATATTGGTCAATTGATAGTTCTTTTGTCTTTAATTAAATTCTTAGTTTTAAGATTTTGCAAGAAGCAACTGGTAAATTCCCAATCCATGCACTGTTTTTTTTGCTATGAGCATATATTGTTATGGTAAACTAAGAATTTTCAAACATCACCTGAGATAAATTTTGATTGGAACAATTCATAGAACCCACATTAGTTTTTTTTTTGTGTGTGAAAAAACTGAGGATTCTAATTTTTCCACGGTGATGTTCCTGCCAAGCCTACTAGTGCATTACGCTTGTGATGCTCTTAATAATTAAATGATTTAAATCCAGTGTCATGTTAACAACACTAGTAGTTTGATGTTCCATTTATCTTCAAAGGGTATGTTATACCTTGACTTCGATTAGGTATCAGAAACAGTCATCGAGGATCGCTTCTGTCTACAGCATGGTAGTCAAAGCTGGTATGATGCATTAGACCAGCATTTTGAATGGCTGCTTCAGTACCGGATCAGCCCATTCTTTTGTAGATGGGGTGAAAGCATGCGAGTGCTGGCTTATACTTGCCCATGGCCGGGTATTTTTCTTTCTCAAGGTTATAATTATCTCTATAAGAGAGGTTCAATAAAGGACAGCAGTTCCAAGGGATATTCTGCAAGTTGGATTAATTATGGCATTGCATGAACTCCCGCACAATGAGATTTATAACACATACCCCTAATAAGCATTGGTACTGATCGGTAATTACATGTATTCCTAACGACAATAAACAAGCTCTCTTGGTCTCTACCTTCTCCATTTGAAGATATGCTCAAACTACTCATCCTTGCTATTATGTGTACATAAATGGTGAGAAGGGTAACATTAGGGTATTTCAAAAATCTGCGAGAGGAGGGATAGAGTTGTTATATCATGTTAGCAAGGGGTGTGGAAGATATTTCTATTTTCAATATTTACAGACACCATCTATTGTCTTGTACATGCCAGCATTGTGCTGGTACCAGCATTAGTACCTGACTAATACATGTTCTAAGCAGTTGTTCTGTTCATTTATGATTTTGAGACCTGCTGTTATTTTACTTTTCAGCTGACCATCCAAAGGCCGATAGCTACTATTCTGATCCAAGATTAGCAGCTTATGCTATTCCATATCTGCCCATTCTTTCCTGGTATAGATGGAGCATTGTTTGAACTACTCGGTACCTAATATGTTGTTTGACATATTATTGGTGTACTTGTTTTGTAAACAAGTTTTAATTTAATGAGAACTTTTTTCTTGTTGATATACTACAGTACTGATACAGCAAAAGATTCATTAAGAAGAGAAGTTGAGGTCTTGAAATCAAAGCCACATTGGAAGAAATCTTACTTTTACCTGTGGGATGAGGTGTGCATTTTCTTCCAAAGGACAATTAGTTTACTTTTGCATAATTAGTTATTTTGTAGTAGAGTCACAACTCGGACCTATTCTTGTTTATTGTGATGTCATTTTTTTCACAATTCAGCCAGTGAACCTTGAGCAGTATGATATGATCCGAAGCATGTCAAGCGAGATAAGGGCATATGCACCTGATGCACGTGTTCTGACAACCTATTATAGTGGTGAGTATTACAGCCTGTGATTTGGATAAACAATTATGCAGTTATTGTTGCAAATTTGATGTTGTTACTGATTCATTTTTGGTTTCATATTCTTTTTTTTCCAATGGGTTTCTTTTAGGTCCAAGTGGTGCTGAGTTGGCAGCAAACAGTTTTGAGGCTTTTGTGAAAGTTCCAGGCATTCTTCGTCCTCATACTCAAATATTTTGCACAAGGTACTTTTTATCTTTAATTTTTTTTTGCCTTTGTGTGTGTGTGTCTGTGTTTAAAACATTTGATACATTGTTCTTTGTCATTTCTTCTTAATTTTGTAGTGAGGGGGTTCTTGGTTCAAGAGAGGACATTGTGAAAGATATTGTTGGTGAACTCCAACCTGAGAATGGTGAAGTAAGCTCCAGAACCATTACTGTGTGGCTATATTACTAGATGCACTATTGCTTAGTACATTGTTGCTTTCATTTATTTTTAATATGTTTTATCATTGATAAAATGCAGGAGTGGTGGACTTATGTATGCTTGGGACCAACTGACCCACATCCAAATTGGCACCTGGGAATGCGTGGTACACAACATCGTGCTGTGATGTGGCGAGTCTGGAAGGAAGGTGGGACTGGTTTTCTTTACTGGGGTGCTAATTGCTACGAGAAAGCCACAATACCAAGTGCAGAGGTACTACATAAAGATGATTTTAATTTCTTTCCAGCACATTAATTGTTCTCAGGACATATGGTTCAATCTGTTTTTGGTTGCAAAATGTGTCTCAGATAAGTTTCAGACGTGGCCTTCCACCTGGTGACGGAGTCCTTTTTTATCCTGGTGAGGTCTTTTCTTCCTCGAATGAGCCTGTAGCCTCAGTTCGGTTAGAGCGCATTCTCAGTGGCTTGCAGGTATGAAACCACTATTGTATTCTGTATCACGAGGTGGGCCTTCGGTATAGATGGTCCATATGTTTTGTTTTATGAGCTTGGAACTGGTTAGAATTGGCCGATCTTATCTCCTCAACCCTCAACTGTTAGATAGATTCTGGCAAGGGCTGATCTACAGCCAAGCCAGCCAGCGCCGCCCCCCCCACCCCCCCCCCCCCCCCCCCCCTCTTAAAATGCTAATGCTAAATGTATTCTTGTAGCTTTTTGGTTAGGATTCTAGTTTGTGGTTGTGGGGACTTTGGTTCAAATCCCAGCTACCAGACATGCATTTTATGTTTATGGAAATAAATGAAGGGGCATATTTCTCAGGGTTAAGCTTTAAAAACAATTCACTGATCCACTGGTTTGTTTCTTTTTTTTGGGTTCAGGATATTGAGTACTTGAAGCTGTACTCTTCGAAACATGGAAAGGAGGCAGCCTTGTCCCTTATGGAGAGGAGGGGTGTGTACCTTGGTCCCGAACGTTACACACTTGATCATGGCCCCATAGATCTGATGCGTGCTGATATCTATCAGGCATGCAACTTTGAAGCCAGAATTCTCTTTGCATGAGCAATCATTTTGTTTTTTTTGCTGTTCTTGTTTTACAAGTTTTGACAATCTGTGTATATATTGGTGTCAGCATTTGTTCACATATCGTAGTCAATTTCTCATACTAGCTTGCTGTGAATATAAATTTTGTATGCAGAAGTCATGCAGGAAAAGATGAGATTATTGTAAATATAGCAGTATTTTGTTTTCCACTTGCATATCCCGACTTTTAGCATTCATCTCCTTGTCAAGCCAAGTCGTGACATAACAACGTCTGTATATTGTTATGTAAAATTGAGATGAATTGCAGGATACAAGATTATGGTTTGATATTAGTTGAGAGATAATTTAAGACTGCGATACTATACGCTATCATTTAATTTAAGACCTATGGTCACACCTACAATACTTCCCAGTCTGGATCTTCCAAGGTAACTCAATTTTTGAGTTTAAATATGGACCGTGCGATTAAAATCTGGCCCAATTCTGCCCAAAGTAAAATGCATGGGATTTCTTGAATACTTGTGCCCAAGCGGATCGGACAGTTCGGATCTAATCTCAAAATTTGAGTTACTTGGTGATATGAATTCCCGTACTTCCCTAAACTAGTTAATTACTGAGGATGCCAGGGAATCCATATCCTCAGGTAACACCATATTTCTGTTTGGATCACGGCCATCCAATCATAATCCAGGCCAATTTGGTTTGAGGTGGAACGCATGGAGCCGCTTTAATAGTCATGTGAATTCTGATTGGACGGTCCAGATCCAAACAAAAATATTATGTTACCTTAGGTGATATGAATTCGGACGCCAGGTACTTTTTGTGAGTTCAACATTTTACCAAAATAAGATGAGAAGGCAAATTAAGCTGCTACATTGGTTCATGACCAATTTTATTGTTCAATGTAAGAGTGATTAGTTCCGATCATTTTTAGAACTCATTAATTATGCCAATCAGTGCCCTTAACAATCTGAAACGAGAACTATTTTAATAGTAGAATGTACAGCGTTCTTTAATATAAGATTTTAATATGATTGACATATATTTATGTATCCTAGAATAACCAAACTGAATAAAGTGAAGAGAGCAAGAGTCAATTGGTCCTTAATAATGGAGCAACATATTATGTACAAACAATGGATTAAAAAAGACAACAATAGGTGATTAGTTCTGAATAAAATCTTGCTATATTACTGTATGTCTGTATTATAAAAGAGCTAATAAATGAAAGAAATGGAAATCTCTAAAAGGTGTCCTCAACATTCTCATACTTTTTTTGCCATTCTCCTCGGTCTGGATCCCCTCAAGTAACTAAAATTTTGATCGGAATTCCCTTGGTAGTCACTACCAAATTAAAAAATAAAATAAAAAATGTGTTTGGAACCCAACCATCCGATTAGAATCTGGATCAATCTGATCCAAAATGAACTGCACGGGGGTCCTTTAATATCTGTGCCAAAGCAGACCGGACAGTCCGGATCTAAACTCTGGTTGTTCTTTTCTGAATTGGTATGCATATATCAAATGAATTACTTACTAATAACCCTGTTTGTACTTTTCTGAATTTTCAAAATATTTCTTATTCTACAAAATAAGTGCCAAAAATAAACTAAAGTGTCAACAAACTTCAGCCTACTTGAGAGAGAGAAACTGATCGAGCAAAGGATAGAGATGATAATTTAGAATATTTCATATACCTAAGAACTTCACCTACACCCATTTCGAGATATTGCAATCACCCACAAATTCAGATCCAGTGAAGTAACCCAATCTTTGGGTTTTAAATCGGGACCGTCCGATTTGAATCCAAGACAATCCATCCGGATCTGGAGTGCACACATCCCGATAACGAATTCAAATCCCGAGACAATTCCAAGCGACAAATTAGAATCGGACGGTCTCGATCAAAAACCCAAAAATTGAGTTACTTTAGGGGACCCACCCCATCCACACTTTACTCAACTGAGCAAACATGGGACAGAGCAGGGAGAAACAGAGATTACCTCCTTTGTTAGAACAGTAAAAGAACAATTGTCTCATCTATAATCAAAATAAGTTACATTGTTTTTGTTATACTTCAGATTAGTACAATTGACATTAACAAAACAAAAGAAAATGTGAAAAAAGATGTCCGTATTATGGGAAACTTTAGCTCATTTCTTATGGCAACAAAACAGTAGTACTGCATGAAGCCTAAAAAAAACCAATTATTTGTCTAGCCCTTGTTAAATCCAAAATGAACCAAGAGCTTTCAATGAGCATAATGTGTAGATTTGCAGCAATCATTATTGTGTTCATGCTGCACCCAAGAAGTCTTTAGAGTGTGTATCAAGCTTCCTTAGAGAAAAAGTCTTCTGCCTTATCCAAGAAAGCAATAGGAAACCGACGGTGCAACATAAAAGATACCGAAGGCTCTGATGCTGGGAAGGCATGCTTGAGGGCCCACTCATCACAAGCCCTGGTTACATGTCCATCTCTTTGGACCTTTGATCTGCTAAGCCTAACACTGGCTGAAGTGCCACCTTTCCCCACCAGAGTTCGAGGGGCTCTACGACTTTGTCTAATTATAGGAACCTCAGCAGGGGAAGGTTTTACTTCTGGCAATATCTGACTGGCATCACTTGGCTGGTTCATGGTTGAACTATACAGAGGTGGTGAGTCTAATAACCCCTGCTTGCATGATTTAAGCACCGTGAGAAGCATCTCTGTGCTGAGTTCTTGTAGCACCACACCTCTATTTTGGTCAGAACCAAAGCAGGCAGACACTAGCGTTCCTGCCAGAACTGGTGTCAGTTCTGGGTCGGTGAAAAATACGAATGGAAGATCGCAAACCTTTTAGGAGAAAAAAATAATATGAGTTAACTTCCAAGGGAGTACTCTTCTTTTGGAGTAATACATAGTGGAAGTCTCACCTTGTGTAGTATGGTCGGACTCTTTCCCCAGCGAAGGACTGCTTGATTTCCAGGATGGAATAAAGCAAAATATCCAAGGAGCAACAGCGCTTCGAGCAGCAGCAAACCAACCTAGAACGGAAATTTTCAAAAATTAATTAGCATTATCAAGAATTGCACTGCTGTATTACTTATTGATACTTGAATATCTAGATTATTTTGAACCAGCGAAGCATCAGTAACACCTTTTTCACTATCCCTGTAGTTAATTATACTGGAGGAAATTTAATTACAGTTTAACAAGCAAGATAGTGATTGCAAATCAGGTCGGCAATTTTTCACCAGAACCAAGCAGTTCAACTAAATCATATGGTATCTTTGACGCTTTGTTGACCTCTGGTGTGTAAAGTCATATTCGCTTAATTTTATATGTTGTTTAAATAAAAATAATAATGCTGAAGCCCCCAATTGACCATATTTTATATTAAAATATATAAACAGAAAAAAATAAAACATCTGATTAACCCAAACGACTAAACCCAAACTGTAGACAATGACTTGTGCATGCCTCCTTATTAGGTTGCCCAATGAAACCTAGTTTAGACCTACCTCCACACTTGACATGTTTGGTCGCATCCATACCAGTCTATTGGATCAGGTCCAACAGCCTGAGTTCCGTTCCTTTAACACAAACTACTGACCTACCTGACACCTACCAGTTGCATGCTCAACTACAATTACCTGATCATTAGCAGTTCTCCATTTGTTTGTACAATGAGTCAGAAGAAAGCTAATCAGATGAAAGAATTCCATCTTAAGATCTGGTCTAGCCTGTAGTGAAGGGGATGATCGTTAGAACTTTCTCAATCAAAGAAAAAAGAAATATCATGACAATAATGGTCTCCTGTAAAGGTGTCACTTACCAACATGCATTGTAGAACAGTCATATCCAAGCAGGCTAGATTGTTTAGAACTTTCAGAACACCAGTTGCCACCTCCTCAAAATTTGATGGAAGCACAAGCAAAGACTGAAAGAAATCACAAATGAACATGAACAAATATCAGAACTATCGGGCCAACAAGAAATTAGCTCCATAATTCTATCAAACAAGTATAATCTGATTAAAAGATCTACCTAGAATTATTGCAAAAGACACGCATCAAATAGAACAATAAACGCAAGAAATAATATGTAGCAATACAAGCATAAGAAATCATTTAGACTATGGCAGTATTGTTTTCTAAGATTAAATATCGAGTCCATACCTGTTCGGATGATAACTTATTGTTTGCCTGAAGCAGTACAGCTGTTAACAATGATGGGAGACAAACAAGGCCCGTCTCAACTATAGCAGAGAGCACAAGCAGAACTGGTTGCTTCAAGTTGATTTTGTTCCCTCTGGCTGCATTATCAGTCACCATTGCAAATGTATCAGTCACCTTGTTCAACTCTCGAGAACTTTCAGCACTGTCCTTCTCATCCTTCGGAGCCAAAACAAAAGCTAGATCAGAGTTCGCCACACCATCAGAACTGTCAGTTTTCTCTCCTTTGCATTCCTCGGTTAATGAGTTAGCTTCAGTTTTGGCAGCTTCACCTAAAGCTTGAATCTCTTGAGAATCTAAATACTCAAGTTTTTGAAGTATGGAATAGCCCCGGGATGTGTTGAGTTTACATGACTCCCAATCAATAATGGAGAAGGCTCCAGGTGAGTCCCTAGATGTTAACACTGCCAAGAGGTTCAAACCAAAGAGAATGGAAGAAGGGAATGGGGAACCTTCTACCTGAGGTCTATCGTAAAGTGCAAACAGATCTCTCAGGTGGTGAATCACCTTATAAGCAACAATTAACTCAACCAAACTATCTTGCATTTGGGTTTGTTTTTCATCGCTGTTTACATGACCAATTATCACAGTAACGGTCCATAAGAAACCATCCAAGATTTCAGCGACTGAATCCATGTTCTCGGTTGAGCTTCTGCTTGAGGCGGCAGCGACTTTGATGTACTTCTCAAGGGACGAGGACAGCATAGGGATAATAGGAGGCAAGAGATTCTGCACCAGGAAGTAGCTTCTGTTTGCAGGAAGTGAAAGAAGAGTTCTTAGAAGCCGCAATAGGTAAAGTGTCACTTGACAAGCTTCTGGTTTTGAAGTGTGAGATGCAGGCAGAGCAGAAGAGATGAAATCTAGCATGCCGGCTTGGCGAGATGCATGTAACTCAAGATCCCTCCCTTCTAAGTACTGTTTTCATGCATATGTATGTCAATTATGTCAATCTGATTAGCCAAAAAAAATGCAAAAAAATGAAAAAGACTGAAGTTTTCCCATGTAAATATAATGCTTCCTTTCAGAATGTCTTTGCTATAATAGTTTTCATGATAAGTCTTTTGCATAATATTAGGAAAAGAACAAATACATGCTACAGTTAAATAAATTGCGACAAACTTTGCAAAAAGGCCACATTGTCCAGCAATTATTATCAAATCATAATGCATTAGAACTCCTTTTACATCATCAATGAAAAGAACACTGTTTTTGGTGAAGCTTAAGTAATGGTGGCATTTAAATTTCTCCAATGATGAATGAGCTCTTTTGCAAATACTAGCAAGATAGGGGTTCCATTGATTAAAAAAATTTACAACATGTTATGACACTTTCTCAGATATATTTTCTCTAAATTTTTTTTGGATAAATCTTTTAGAACTTACACTGAGTGTTACATTAAATTTATAGTTGCATGCTCACATGGAACCCAATTCATCCAAATTTTAAAAATTAAATATTAGTACCTTGACTATATCAGCAATTATTAATCCTATACTAGCAGCCCCTTCCTTCCTAGCTTGCCGGAGTCTCTGGAGTTCCTGAAGCCATCTACCTATCTTAGCTTTGGCAGCACTTGCTGCAGCTCTGTACCCGATCCCCATACTATCACCCCCGAGTGTTGGCTCCACAAAATCATACTTCAATGCCATCAGGCCCTGACGGATCTTCTTGATCCTCCTTTTCAACGGTTGCTGGTTTGTCTCATTATTTCCCACTTTTAATGAAACTTCTCCAGGTGGCACATTGCAGCACTCTTCAGAAATTTTGTTCAAGACAGACTTAACTGACCCGTCCTTGTTCAAAGAGCGACGTTGAAGGGGAGATGACTGGTCTCTGAAATCCATAGAGGCCCTCTCACGTATTTGCTCAAGATAATATCTGCGCCTTTGTTCGCTTTCTCTAAGCTTTTCAGCTAGCTTCTGTGCCAAGAGTTCAGCCTCCTCTTGCTGGGCCTTGGCCCGTATCTCTTTCCTCCTAAGCTGTTCCACAGCCCGTGCTTCTCTTGCCGCACTAGAGGCCTTGCGCTCTTCTTCTCTCCTCACTTGAGCTTCCTCTTTCTTACGCTGTGTCTCTGCAAGCCTTTGCAGTTTCTCAGCTTCTAGAAGCCGTCTACGCTCTAACACAGCTTCCTCTCTTGCGCTATCCTCCTTTTGTTTGATCTTTATCACCTGAAGTTTTTCTGCTCGTCGCATCTCAGAGTCGTGCAGTTTCTGTCTCAAAATCAGCTTTTTGTTCTCCTCGTTCAGTGAGGTGATGAAGCGAACCTCATTCACTTTGTTGCTTTCATCACCGGCCCTCCTCGCCACCTGTACAGTTGCCCAACTTTACTCTTATATATACAAAATAAAATCAAGCTTATTTAAAGCAGTCTAAACAAGTTGGGATGACGTATCTTTCAGCTTCCCCAGAACAATTATACTTGGGCATTTACGATTTTTTTTAAAATAGCATGTACCAGTCATTAAAAATTTGAAAGACAAAAGTTATATAGAGCTATTGATCATATATTTTTTTAGATTGCCAGCCTTGATCATGTTTATTACTCAAGTTTAACCATTTCAGTTTATTATAAACAAAATTCAATTACTAAGGCCATTTGGTTGTTACCTGGGCAAGATAAGCCTCATGGCGAGACTCCCCGCGCTGTTGGCGTGCAGTCATCACCTCACGAAGCTTCAAGCTGCGCACAGTTTGCCACTCATTTACTCGATTCAGTTTCTCAGATGTACGCTGGAGCCTCTGGACCCGCTCGCTTTCCAGCTGGTTTCTGATCCGAGTCGCCCTTGCATGTTTCTCCTCTGCTTCTCTCTTCATATCTACAGCCGTTCTTTTCTTCTTCTCTGGAGACATGAGCTTATCATGCAATACACGAGCACGCTCATTGGCTCTTCGGCCAATCCCAGGAGAGTGCGAGACACGGGAAGAGTTACGAACTGGAGACTTGAGTATATCTTCCCAGTTTCTTTTCTCCTTCCAAGCATCCATCGATTTCCAAGGCATGGGATTCTGTTTTTCTTGCTTATTCTCAGGCATGTCTTTGCTCCTTCTAGGAGGCACAGTTTTCTCAGTTTCTGTAATTGGTCCTAGTGGTTCCCTCCTGCTTCTTAAGGGAGCGGATGAATGTGTGCTTTGAACAGCTGCACGTGGGTTGTGCAACACTGGCGACCTGCCTTGCCTGGTATTATCCTTGCCTTGTTTCTCCATCGTAGGCTTCCTCTGATCCGGCTCCCCAGGTTTCATCTGTTTTTCTAATCTTGTAGTATCCTTACTGCTTGATGATGCAGCATAAGCAGAGTTTGATGGCACCAATTCCCCAGCACTTGTACCAGCATGCTTTCTCCCCAGTTCTAGTTGAATTTTTTTAAAAGCCTCTAGAGATGAAGAGAGTATCTCCGCCTTCTGGGGTGTAGTAGTCATTCGCCTAACCTGCATAGTTTTATCAAAGAGGAGCGATCAGTTGACAATGGCTA